>PVHY01000543.1:96131-110211 GCA_004024945.1 Uropsilus gracilis
CTCTCTCTCTCTCTCTCTCTCTCTCTCTCTCTCTCTCTCTCTCTCTCTCTCTCTCTCTCTCTCTCTCTCTCTCTCTCTCTCTCTCTCTCTCTCTCTCTCTCTCTCTCTCTGCCTAAGGCTCCACTTTCCCTCTACACACCCTCTAGGAGATAGATGTTCTCTTTCCCTGGGATTTGCATCTGGAATTTGCAACAAAGGTTCAGGCTTTAGTATCAGAAGATACTCGGAGCAAAGGATACACATATAAATCAGAAAAGCTTCCAGTATGAAAGGAATATACATTGATAAGGAAAAGAAAAAGTGAATCAACAAGTAATTAATAGTGTAATAAATGCGACAAAAAATGAACAATGAACTTTGACAATGAGAATTTATTTGCTAAGAAGTGACATATCACTTAAAATTTGAGTATAAATAGTGGTAGAATAAGTGGTAAATACAAGGAAAATGTTCATTTAGGACAAAAGAAAAATATATTTCCTCAGTATAGTAAAAAGGCATAATATGGTACAAAAATAATATTATTCACTATACTTAAAGCACAAAAATGTTCACAATAAAGGCTGATAGGGGATAAGCAAGAAGAGTTGGTGAGAGACCTAATATCATAGATAACAATGTGTATTTTTAGGAAAAGATAGATCTTTTTTCCCTTAGCAAACAACAACAACAACAAAAACAAAACCAAAAATTGGATATGTAATTTAGAAAGTCCACTTAGAAGAAGGAACAGGAAAATGAGTCTTCCATTTAAAGCCATTGGAATTATTTGGTTGAGGTACAACATGATCTTGAATGAAGATTGACCAATGGTCATGGAGTAGAGTGAAATACAATTTGACTCCATTTTTGAGGAACAGTGATTTTAAAAGAGAGAAGATTGGCGATCCACCAGTTTACACCACAGAAAAAAAAATATGTATCTGTGATGTTATTTTCTATTTTAGAGAAAGATGAAGGACCATAGGCATATGTTGAGAAGAGAGAAGAAAACATATAACTTTTTTTTTGTTTGCTTGATTTATTGAAGACATCAAAATATTCCTTTTTACTAAAGCGTTGGCAATCTTAGATTATAGTTACTTCAGAAGTTAGTGCCAGGTGGTTTAGATCTGATGGTCTTTGGAATTTGAGTATAATTTTAATTTAAATTGTATGTTTTCATTCTTTCTTTCTTTCTTTTTTTTTTTTTTTTGAGACTTGGTCTCGCTATTTTTGCCCGTGGAACCGCAGGCTATAGGCCCCAGGTGGGACTCGAACTGTGATCCCTAGCCGGCCGCTTCATAGGCTGAAACTTACAGTCACGAGCCACCATGACGGCCTAAATTGTATGTTTTCATTCTTAACATTCTTTTAGATTATTAGAAATAGTAAAATTGAGAGATAAAGATTAATGGAGGAGGTGAATTAAAAACATGAATTAAATAAAAATCAAATATATAAAAGAACAGAGAAATTTGGATCCTCAAAACTGGGATAGTTTTTTAAAATACTTCTTTATAAATGACTTAATTGCATTGTATTCATGATCTAAAACAATGGAAACTTCCAAAATCCTATTTAGAAATAAAGTGGGGAGGAGGGCACAGTTCACTCTTGATGGAAGATTGTGGGTGCAATGGGGTGAGTGTGGATTGATGACATACCTTTGAGAAGGTGTGCTCCTACACCTGTGAAAAACATATAGTGATATAAACCAGTGATAGCAAAATAAAATTAAACACAAAGAAAAAATATTCAAGGATCTAACTACCTTTCTTTTTTCTGAAAAATCTACAATTTTGCACATATTTCTTTCATATGTGCCTGTATTTTTGCAATCTATCCTTCATATGTTCCTTTTCCTATTCAATGAATATTTATTAGTCCCCTAGTATTTAGACTTTTTCTTGGGTGTATATATACGTGTGAATGTGAGTGTGTATGTATATAAAATTTTTAAATACATGCCCTCAAAAATCGTTTGTTCTATATAGGAGGAAGTAGCCAAATATTGAACAAAATGTGAAGAATTACAAAGTTCTCCTTCAGCCTTTGGTCCAAGATAACAATACTAAGTTATTTCACCTGCATGTGACCATGTCAAAAGGCAGGGGACTATGATTTGGGTCAAACTCTTCTGTCTAATGAACAAAAAATATTGTTCCTTTCACTTTGTAGAAATTCTGTTCTGTAGTTGAGACTGAACACAAGCTTTTCAAATGGTTGATTTCTCCATGGAACACAAAGTGAGATGCTTTTCCTTAAATTAAAGAAATGATAGTTTCAGTTAAAAAACACATATTGTGTTTTTTTAAAATTTCAGTTAGTACCATATTGCCCTGCATATATTTCACTGTGTTAATTTTTGAATGCAGATTAAAATGCCTTCTTTTTAACCTTAAAGAGAATCTTTTACAGACAATTTTCAGCTTAAAAATCAATCCCAACCTAATAATAATCTAAAAATAACCATTAGAAAGTCAATTGTATTCATGATTAAATCAATTTGATGTTCTTATCCTAAAGATCTTTATTATTTTTGAATAGAGGATTTTGTCTTAAGCTTATTAGATTTTAACTCAGTGATTATTTTCCTGAAATGATTTGATTTTTGAAGTAATCTGATGATAATGCGAATTGTCTCAGGTCAAACAAAATATGCACATTTTTTAACATTATCTGGACAAACTGAGAAAAACTTTTTATAGATATTTTCTTAAAAAATATTCATTGATATTTGATTATAACAAATTTTGAGTTGTAATTGAACTATATTTTAATTAATTTATTAATATACCTAAGCTATATCTTACAGTTGAAAAGATTGCTAAAGATCTAAAGTGACCATGAAATAAATTTACTAATAGACTTGTAAGAAAGTTTACAGAGTTTATCATTAGCAAGCAAACTGAGTAGATCTTATCACTAAAGATTAGTATCCCTAAAAGTACATGGCTTCCTACCATAGTTGGCTCCTTAGTAGCTACTCCAAATACTCATAACTATGTCCCCCTTTTCCCTACTGAAGCAGAACAAGTTATTTCATCACTCATATCAATAAAAACTCTTCCTAAAAAGCATCCCTTCTGTCACTTGGGCAGAGTTTTCCATCTCTGGCAGCTGAGACAGAAAAGCAACAAGTAACTGAAAGGAAAGAAAGAATAGAGAAAGGAGGGAGGGAGAATGTGTATTCATCATATTTCTAAAATCTCCCTTGGAAGAAAGCTAAAAGGACAAGAAAAAGTGAAAACTAGAAAGCTGATAGGAGAGGGAGGGTGGGAGGGCAACATCAGAGGAGGGTTTAGCAGAAGGAATCATGGGGAATGGTTCACAGATTATGTGGTATGTGGTAGTGGGAGAACTGTGGGGTATACAGTAATGTAAGAAAATATATAGATATAAAAATATATAGAATCAAAAAAAACGCTAAAAAGATTTAAAAAAAGCAAAGTGTCTCCTCTTTGCTTGTCAGAGGTAGGGGCCTTCAGCCAGAAGGAAAAAGATTATTTCCCTGTGAAGTTAGTTATGAGAAGAATTGAAGCTTGACTTTAGTGTGTTTTTTATACTTTTAATGATTCTTGCTTTCTGTTAATTAGTTTGTAAATTCTCAAGGATAACTTGTCTTCAGAAGATTCGGAGAAAGGAGACTTACTCTCTTGTCAATGAAAGCTTCAGGACTGCTGCACTCTGCCAGGGGTAATAGCAGGAAAGGCAAGGTGACTGAGAAAAGTTGTATTTCAAATCAAATCTGTTAGCAGACACTATAGCGGAAAGGATTATTCTTAGTCTTATTTTTAAAACACTCATTTTTATAAGGAAGGTCATATGATAACATCCTACCCAGTACATATGTAGAATTTAACATTTCTATATTTAATGTTATTAAATTTAACTCATATTTTATGTTAGCAAATTCTTTCAGAGTCCTGACTCATTCATCTAACTCAGTCATCACTTCTAGTCTATACACCAGCATGGTCAACATGTCAGCAGCGTTTTCATCTAAATGCTAGTTGTATAGACTGATTATAGCCCAATATTATGTTGTATATAAGTATTATCATTTTTTAGTGTATTCCTTAGTTATGGTCATTAGTCTATAAAAGGCACATATAAAGTTGTGTCACAAATTCAAATAACTGTGTAATTGTCCATTCCTTACTACACTATCTGATCTATAAAATATCATCCATTATCTCATTAATTTGACGTGTGAGACAGATTTTCCTGGATAAATAAAATCCAGATGTCTCTTTTAGGTACTTGTTTCTCAAGCTAAAAATTCAGCAAAAAATATTTAAATAAAATCATTTCATGGTCAGTTTTTAAACAAATTTATCTTATCAGCATCTTACTTTTAATGTTACTTTTATTAAAATGACATTTTTATTATACTATTTGGTGAAAAATAATGAACATATTGAGTTTTTAATTTAAGAAAATTTGTGCTCTAACTTTCTAAGATTCTGAGTTGAGTGATTTTTAAATGTCATTTTCATTTTAAATATATTTCCTTCTTATGAACTCTTATTCATTGAACATAAAATACCATTAGACAAAAAACAAAAGAAATTGAATTTAATTTACATCTGTCTTTTTTGGGGGTAGTTCTTTTATTTCAGTTGCTTGGGGTTTTGACAGAATAATTTTTCCTGAGGCGACCCTATGATGTTATTTGTCATATTTCTATAAAAAAGCTAACACTGACATATCAATTTATGGTTGCCAAACTAACTACCTTTCATAACAAGTGTACTTTTTCTTTATTTTTTTTATGAAGCTAGAAGAAAAAAAGACTGTTTAAAAATGAGTACTGTACAATACCTACTTATTTCACCCAACAGATCTGTACAAATATGTCGGTATTAGTGTCAGTTTTATCAGAAAGAAATGCAATTAATTTGCTCATAAGTGAATATCTTTATCAATGAAGATAAGAAATGACATTAATGGTTTTTGAAACTAATCCTAGTATTGCTACCTAATTTTGGGCACGTACTTGTAATCCTTTTGCTATTGAATCAGGAAAAGAATAAGAAGAAAATGAAAATAATCAAGGGAGTTAAAAATAGGACCTGAGTAGGGAATGAGAGAAATAGACATTATGATTGGCATTTGAGTTTTTCCCCTTAAGCTTAGAAATGATTGAAGGGTAAAAGTATCTAAATAAATATAATAATACTTTCTCATTCTCATTTCTTTACAAATTCCTCCTAAATATTTATCACTGGAATTCAATCCTATTAGAGAATTAAAATGATCTCTGAAAAATATCTACTTAACATCATCTTTCTTTAGCTTACATTTGAAAAAAAATATGAAAACCATAAAAAGTGCTACAAATATTATATTATTTTAAAATCTTAAAGATGATCATATAAGACGGAAATGAGTTATACTGAATTTTTAATGACAGAACAGATAGAATGATTTAACAATTGAAATAGCAACTATTATGCACTAAGAGATTAATCTATAGTAGTCAGTTAGCTATATTTTATATTATTTTTATGTCTGAGGAAATTGAAGCTTTGCCAAGTTAAACATCTTTCCAAAGTCACATTGTTAATAAGAGTGCAAAAGCCAGTATAAAATCTTATATATATATATATATATATATATATAGGTATATACATATATATATTTAGGTAATAATTATATGACTATATAATATCTATCTATCATCATCTATCTACCTACTTATCTACCTATCCATTTGTCTACCTGTGTGGCTGTACTTTTTCTGCATTAGCACTAATTTCCTTGACTGAAAAGTTTCATACTCTGAAACAGTAACATAATTGGTGAAATGAATTTTCATCTGAGTTACTTACGGAGGTTCACTGCTCTATTCTACATTTGTATATTTAACCTCTCCTGGATTATTTTTAAGAAGGGACATGAATAGTCACTCTTCCAAAAACATTTGGCTGAGTACCTATGCTAAGGTAAGCGTTTTTTATATGTACTCAGAATACAGACAGAGGGTAAGTCCCCTCCACAAAAGGACTTTATATCTGGCTTTACAGAAAAAAAGACAAAAGAAACCAAAAAGAACAAACAAACAAACAAACAACAAAAAAAAAAACCAAACAAAAAACTGTCAAAACATTATGTCATGAGCTGAAATTGGATTTCTTTCTCACAAACTTGTACATCCTTGAGAATTATCAAGTATGTCTGGATAGATGGGGAAAGCCATCAGAGTTGAAGAGATTCTTGCATTAGCCTCTGTATATGGGTAAGAATTTGACAGCGATTGAATTGAGGCAGAGTACAGACTTTCTTTTAGGAAACAGTGGTGAATGATGCTAAGGGAGATATTAATTTATAAGAATTTAATATAACTGTATTATACTGTAAACTTCAACAGAGCAGTGAAGCTAGAGTTTAGGCAAAATTCACATTGTGAAGGGTATTTAGAAACCATGCCAGGATTATGCATTTTATCCTAAGTTTAATGGGAAGGCCCAAAGAATTTTATTATGAAGAAGTCAATGTTATGTGTAGATTTGGGAATAACTTTTGCCCTATCTTCTTCATGGGATGGTATAGAGAATGGAAAAAAATTGAGTTAAATGAAAATATTTAATGCTCTCTAACTATAGACCAGGGTAACATGCTCTTACCCTATAGTGAGGTTTGATATTGAAGTGTTGATTAAATCTGAATTTCAGAAAATATTAATTAATGCAGTTAAATGGTATTCTTCACTTATAATCCATAGCTATGTTACAAGAAAAAAAATCATAATGTAAAACATTACCGTCGGCTCTATTCTCATTCTGAGGATGATTCCCTAATATGGAGAGTAGTATGGCTTTTCTATTGGCAGAATTTTTTTTTTTAACATTTCCAATCATTATTTCCTAAGGCGCCTTCCCACTAGCACAGCTGCTGCAGTCTTTTCCCTCAGCATCTCACCTTGTTTTGCTGCTCCCGTCTCAGTAGTTTCATACCTGAGGCCAATTTGTAGTTCTCTCCTGTAGTTAAACCAGCTGTTTTGTAATAACAGTGTTGATTTCTCTGAATGGATAGTAGAGAGAGCAGTCTTTTACATTAGCATACATTTGTAAGACATGGGCCCTAAAGGATCTGAGAAATCTATAGTATGAGAGAACATAATATGTTGCTAATTTTGAAATGTTTTGTTGATGTAGAAATGCAATAATAGAAAAAAATGGCAATCATTTGCCTAATTCTGAAGCGTTTTGGCTTTTAAATTTACATAAAAAATAAGTGTCAATCCATGGAGGTTGTACATCTGTTTAAGTCCCAGAACAACGTGGCAGGTGAAAAAAGAAAAGGAAGCAGTTAAAGCAAGCTTCAGGGTTTTTTCTCGAAAGATATTTTTTTTGTTTTTTTTTTTCATCATCATAATAGACTAAAAGTAAGGAAATATTAGACTGGCATCTATTTCTTCAAATTATATTCCAAGTCAATTACTTCATTAATAAAATCCATGTCTTAAATTATATGTAACACAACTGAGCTAAACATAAAACCCTAAGCGTTTCTCTAATAGCATGTTTTATTGGAAGGAATAATTAACATTCGGGTACAACTGACAAATGTTCCATTGATTTTTCATGTATTTCAAAAAGTTGGGAATGAGAATGCTTTATGTATTTCTTCCAGTATAAAAGTGGAAATAATATATAGTATCATAGACTAATCATTGTGTTATCGAAGAGTTAGTACAGTTAATTAGAGTCATTCTTATACATAAGATACTTTTTTTGGTTATTTGATCTTTCTTTTCAACAAAGTATCACAATGAAATATACCCCACTTGAGTTCATGAAATGATACAGTAAGCCCTTTTTTTACATTATGATTGATGAATTACTTGAAAATGCTGCTTATCTTCTAGCATATGTTCCAGATGTTAAATATTATGGGCAATCTCAAGTACTTATAACACCACTAAGTGTTTTAGCAAGAGACCATTATTACATTTAGAGAGGAAACCCAAAATGAGGGCAGATTTGTTTAATATTTGTTTCATATTTAAAGCATACCATCTTCTATTAGCAAATTGCATTGTAAAGAAATCATACAGATAAAATGAGTTTTATTGAAAAATTACATCAAAATTCTCAGATAAGTCACGAGATAGACCACTCAAAGCTGTTACATGGTAGGTAAAGGTTGCAGTTACCATAAACCTTCTTTCTATATAACTAATAGTATTCTCAGCTGAGATAAAAATCATCCACATGATTAAAAAAAATCCTCCTAATTTAGATTTCACAAGAATTTGTGTGGTTTAGTATATGCCAATATTAACACAGTGTTCGCCTATCATATAAAAGTTTACATTTTTAAGAAAATAAGTTTGATGATTCCTGTACTGCTGCAATATCACTCAAACTTCTGTGTTCATCAGAATCATCGAAAGAGACTGTTAAGACAGTTGGGTGGCCCCACAGCTTACTTAGCCTTCTGATTCAATAACCTGAAATGAGACCTGAAAATTAGCATTTTTTTAAGCAAGCTACAAGATACTGTTCATATGGCTCCTATAGAAACCAAGCATTACAATAATGTATTAAGGAATAAAATGGAGGAAAATGTAGTAATTTTGTTACCAAAATATGTCTTTCTCTTGACACTGTGGCCTGTATTTTTCTCCTTGTTTGTCAATATAACATAATTAATATAATATAATATAATAAATATAATAAATACAATAAATATAATTCATATGATATAATATAAAACATAACATATATATATGGCAGATATAATGGGTATATGCTGAAGAGACTGAAGCAGATGCATAAAGTTAGGAAAAAAGACATTTTCTTTTCCTTTTTTTTTTTGGTCAAACCATTGTGTATTAGCACTTAGCTGGGAGAAGACCTAGGTACATTTTTGTTCTTGCTGTGGTTATCTTTTCCATGTCATATGTGTCACCGGTCTCTGGTGGTGCCCTGTCTTTGGATCTATATTCTTGGTGTTTCATTTTGTCTTCAATTTTTCTTTATCCACATACCAATCTCAGAGGGTCGCTTTGCCCATCTTTTTCCTTTACCCATTATCATTTTATTTATCACTGCTGCTTGATATAAGACTGATAGTAGGGGCTGAGACATCAAAAGTCTCTGTTTTTCTGTTTCAGTCCCTAGTTTATGTGGGATTTGGGTGCCTAGACAAAGTGGAGAGGATTTTCTTTGAATTCTGCAAACTTCTCGACACCCAAATTATCTCTTGGATTTACGCATATTCGTAGAATTCCTCTTGGTTGAATATTACTTCCCCTTACTGTTTAAACACCACTCTGTTTGCATGAAAACTTCCAGTTCCAGCTATTGTTGTTGCATATGGTAAGATTCAGTTTTTAACAGCTGAGTCATAATCTATTGGGTATGTATGCCACATCATTCTAAGTAGTCTCCACTTGCTCATTAGGCTCACTCTTGCAGCTCTTAATAGTAATAATTTTAATGCTCATATCTTGTTATGTAATTCCCAGGCTTTGATCACCTAAGAAATTTAAAAATTTGCCAATCTTCAAATTCCATTGCATGGAATCAAAAATGTTGATGACAACACTCTTCTTGAGTTAACCCTTGGTAACCTTTTCTTCGCGTGTAACTCAATTTTCCCCACTGATATATTCAGCTATTCACCACAGCTAAATTCATTAAGCTATATCAGAAATCACTTTCTTCCCACATACTCTTGCTAAATTCTATGATTACTGTCCCCCCATCCCCACCTGGTAAATTCCACTCAACTGGCAAGATTTAACTCAAGCATTGTTTCTTCTGGGAAGTGTGATTTGACCCTTCAGTCTAAACTATACCAGCTTCCTAATACATTGCAAGCATTCCTATACTCCTATACTTTTAGTCTTTTACTTTGTCTCATTTATTTGGCTTTCTGAAAAATCTATAAATTTACTGAGGTGAGATACTATATCTTACTTCTCCCTGTATATTTGAAAAAAAAAGTAATGCTTAAACATGTAGTTCCTGCATTTAATGAATGCTAACAATAAAAAACTGAAAAAATAGTTGGTAAAATATATTAAATGAATACCAATTTACAGAATCATTGATTTAATACTGGATCCAAGCTAAAACATGTAAGGATAAACACATTTTAAAAAAATAATGGAGAGAGAAGTTACAAAAATAAAGTTGACTTAATTTTGTCGCCTTTTTTTAAAAATTCTTATGGAATTAAGGGAAATACATAATAAAAGAGAACAAAATTTTTATGCATAGCAATAAATAGGATGGGAACACAATCATTTACAAACAGCAGAGAGATTATAATTTGAATAATTTTAGCGCAAAATATTCACCACCTATAGAAGGGATGCAAGGGGGTAATATAAGAACTTCTACACTTGATCTTAACCAAAAGGCCAAGAAGCGATAATATAATAACTTCTAAAGAAAAAAAATGGAAGTAAAGAAATATCTATAACATATTTTTCAATATAAAGAATTACAAACTTTTATACATACAAAATAGCATGTCCTTATTTGTTTATTAAATACTTAATTACCTTTTTTGCTTGCTATTATCTGTTTTACTAGTTTTCCAATGGCTATTCTTTCAATATTTTTCAATTAAGTATTTTATAAGAGACATGACATTTTATTTTACTTAGTAACATCTTTAGCTATTTATATGGCATCTCTTATTTAAATTTTATTTTGATTAGTGTATGGCATAAGACTTAAAATCCCTCTTCCCTCTACTTTTTGAGAAGTAAAATTGTACTGAACCTGACCAGCTATTCTTCCTTCTCTGCATATTATTGTATGGAAGGATTCATGAGGGCTAATGCTTCACAGTGCACTACACAGTGTACGAATAAAAAACAAGAAAACAAGAATATATTTTTCAAACTCTTAGAATAAAATTAGTAAAGTACCTGGTATCTAGCAATTTTATGAACCCAATGGGAATCATTCTTGGATTGGGACGAGCTGGACTAGACATCATGGATGTCTGTATAATAGAGAAACCCCTCAATGACCTGCCTATTTCAGAAAATGGTGTTAGAATGGGGCAAAAGGTATCTATGAAGTTGTGTAATGATGGAGGATCTCTAGGTGGAAATAGTTACCTTTTTAGAAATAAGAAGCCTTCAGAATCAGACCTCTATTGGTGAATAGATATTGAATATCAGGTGAATAGAAATTCACCTCACATTGGTGAATTTGTCCAATTAACACAATCAGAACTGCTATTTGACTTTGAGTGTACTTCTTGCTAAGTCACTGAAATTGGATGAAAGATTCAAGCGAAATATGTCTCTTTTAAGAAACAGTGTTCATGGATTTGTCAAACAAGCTGTACTGTTCTAATCTGAGGTGTAAACTGAGAAAAAACCCCTATACTTTTAAAATATTCACTAAGCTCTTAGTATGTTCTAGTCCAGGATGGGAAATAGGAACTAAAGATATAGTACGACACATAAGGTCCCTGTCATGATGCTTATTCTATATGTTTCCTAAAGGGAAACAACAAGAATATTCATTAACCGATACATGACTAAAAGAATAATTTGTGAATTATTGCATATAATATAGTGAAAATTGCTTTGTGTATTATAAAATTAGGCAATGTAAATAAATGTTCCTCTTTAACTACTTGGTTGAGAGGTATGTGAAAGACTACTGTTAATTACTAGCATTTACATTTTCTTTTCCATTGTGGGAAACATATTCATACATATTTTTCAGTTTCTCTTGCTTAAATGTAACCAGGTGACTGGATTCTACCCAATATTATATGAGAAAAATTGATGAACACTATCCTAAACTTAGTTCAAAAAGCTCAAAGAAATCCCCTATCCTAATCATGTGTTAGAGTCACTAGAAGAAAACCTTTGTGTAAAGACTAAGTCTCCCCTTCCGCTTGCACACATCACATGTACAACACATCCACATCCACATCCACAACACCTACATATTGAGTGAAAATGACCTGCATACGACGAAGAAATGAGTCTTAGCGTATGGCATTAAGACCAAGACGACTTTGTTATGACAAGTAGCTATATAAAGATATCAATTTAAATAATAACAAGAAGGGGCCATCTGTGTATAAATCATGGAGAAGAGTCTTCCTAGAGAAGAAATAGCTAGTACAGTCAATGTAAGGACTGTCAGAGAGATAGCAGCATTATATCACTGGACAAAGTAAAGTAAGGATGATTTTATCCCAAAAGTAATCAGAAATTACTGGAGGGTTTTAAATGAGAGTAACACACCAAATAATATTTATAAAATATTTTTATTCTATTGAATGAGAAAGGAATTATTAAAACACAAAATGGAAAAATATTTACAAGTGTAAAGTAATAGTCCAAGTGGTATGGATGGCCTTTTAAAGATGCAAATAAGTAGATGGATTTTGTATAAATTTTAAAAGGATAATCAAAGGTATTGGCTAATGAAATGAACCTATGCCATAGATATTTGGCTTGATGAATTGATTATATAGTAATGCAATTTATAAGAGAAATATTGAAGAAAGACCTGGTAAAGAAAGGGTGTCATTGAAGTGCCCTGTTGTTCAAATGGTAAGTTTTAGAAGCTTAGTTTTTATTCATGTAAAAATGCCAAGTAGATAACTAAATATAAGCATCTTGAACTGATGAGAAGACAGGGCTACAGACAGATATTTGGGATTCACTGACATATGTAGTAACTGATGAGAGAAGTGAATAGGGTCATGGACAGAGAGTGTGCAGAGAGTGAGGAGGTGACAGGGATGAAGCCCAGAAGGCGCATCAGTACTTAGCCATCAGAGGAAGATGACAAGCTGGCAAATGAGCTTGAAAAGGACTAACCAGAGAGTTCAGAAGAAATTTCATATGGCAGAAATAAGAAAAAATGTGTTTCTGGAATGAGAGCATGACCAACAAGGTTAAATACTGCTCAGAAGACAAGTCAGGCAAAAATCTGGGAAGTGACAATCAGATTTTCCAAAGGTAGGACTTTTGATATTCTTGCCTAATGTGGTTTCTTCAACATTTAGAACTAACACAATGGAGTAGATTAGGAAAAAATGCCACATGGAGAAGTGTGAACAGCAGCAATTAACCTCTTCATTTAAGGATTATGGATGTAAAGGATGATGAGAGTGGTAGATGGTGGCAGAATCACACATACACACACAAACAAAATGCTCTCTAAATACTATTTAATGTATTTTTCCCCCTAAAATGGGTCTTCTAAGTCATTCTTTTATGTAAAAGAGACTGTGCATAAAGGTAGGAAATGGAGGGTAATTACACTGGGGAGCCTATTATGGTCAGAGTTCAGCCCTGAAGAGGTGAGTGGCTCATTTCCAGACTTTGTGGAACAGGGCACTCACTCCAATGTAACAAGAGGAAAAAAATAATTTGTGAAAATACTGACCAGATAAGTAAGCTAGATAGGTATTTCTGCAGTTCTTACTACAAAGATTATATTCAAACAGAAAACCCACCTGATTTAACTAGTCAGTTCTATGTAAAAGTATCCAGTTCTATGTAAAAGTAGTCCTCAGGGCACAATGGGACATGTTTCCAAAATTTAAAAGTTTTCTCTATCCTTAAATATCCTCTCAAGTTTCTACATGTAGTGCAGTGATTCCAGCAGCAGAGAATATTTGTCATTGTTTTAAAGACTATATATTTTTATAGTGAGTCCATTCACTGGAATGCATGGCAAGAGACAGTATCAGATGAGCATAAAGGAAGCAAAGAAATTTATCTCTTTTCTTTCTCCATGTCCATTGCCGGCCTTCTCTGGCTCTATTTTGACAAAAATGAATGCTATTCTACATAGAAACACATAATTTTTGATCATGGCTAGTGTTTCAATGTAGACATATATCAGAGTGCTGAATTTATTTATCTTAGCTAGAACTAATTTAATGAGTGCAAACAAGCGGAAACATTTTGAAAATTAAAAGAACAATTTTGGTTGACTTATGAACGGATGTCCATAAGTCCTTATTTGGTCAAGTTTTTCTATTAATTTAGTCCCCAGAAAACTAAGATTCTGAGACGGGCACGGTGGCTCGTGCCTGTAAGCTTCAGCCTATGAAGTGGCCAGGGCTAGGGATCGCAGTTCGAGTTCCA
>PVHY01000543.1:110311-156336 GCA_004024945.1 Uropsilus gracilis
AAAAAAAAAAAAACAAAAAAAAAAAAAAAACCACCACCACCAACAACAACTAGGGTTCTGTTATAGAATACAACTTGCAAAACTAGGAGACTATGTAGTAAGAGAATGATCTATTATTCATTATCTACATATTTTGCAAATGTTAACATAATAAGCAACTGACTGTTTCTTATGTTGTACTATTGTATAGGTTTCTTGATCATATGTTATGAAAAATCATAACTGAAGTGCTTAATGAATTTTATTTTTATTATATAACTGTACATTTTAATTTGAATAACTTGCATGCATTGTCAAAACCTTAACTAGCACAGACCATTCAGCAAGTCATAAGAATTACTACATGAATATTATGTGTTTTAATTTTATATTTGTATTATTTTTCTTTTTGTGTTCATACAGAATAACAATATCCAAGCAAAGGTACAGACTGGGGTATCTCTTGGCTTAAGGTTAAAAAAAAAAAAAAAGGTTGAATCAAACCATGGTGGGTTAGTCCTCTTTTCTTTTGAGTTCCCATTCTGTTCCCATTTTCTCTAAGTTTCCATTCAGGAAGTGAGTTTCATATATAGGGAAGGGTATTATTCAATCAATACTATATGAAGTCTAATCTGTGAAATATTTTTTTCTTACAGTTTATGATGAATGTATTTACATCCTAAGAGAAACCTTCAAGTGGACATGAACTCCTATGTTACATAGTGATTTCCAAAAGAAACTATGGAACTTAGAGGGATTTAGAGCTACATTCTTAAAAAAATAATTAGCTATGGCATTCATTTAAAAAAGAGCTAAATCAACATGCCCACTCTTATATACAGAACCATTCATCAGAGAACAGATGGTCCCCTAAAAGTGAAACTAAACAGTTCTTGAAACATGACAATTCATTTATCTTAATGTGAACATCCTCTAGCAGATATCAAAAACCAAGCAAGGCAGATTTATAACTTTTGGAGTATATTATACATGCACTTGAAATTCAAGCGAGAATGTTTGCATTTAATAATCTGATTCATATTGGTAAATGGCACATGAAAATGTATAGTGAAACAGTACTTAAATATTTTGATTATATTCAAAAACACATTAGTAGAAAATATAACGTTCATCATCAATATTACTTTAAGAGTTCTATTCTGTTTTGGTAAAATTGCCTGAAATTCCCTCTGAATCTTTCTGTGAGATATTTGAGATGTGTTTTTTGTTGGGCAGCAAACTTTTACATTAAATTGAATAATACATGTGTACATATTCAATCTTTTTAATTCATACATCCATCTCTCATCTATTAAGCAAACAGTTATTGGCCAACTGCTAGGAATTGTATCAGGAAATGGAAACAAAGAGATAAATCAATGATGTCTATTTCTGCCCTCTAGGATATCACAGTATAAGAGGGAAAAACAAACATGCAAACATAATAAGATGAAATGAGAATTTAAAATACTTGGTAATACTATGTTACAAATATTAATGGATATTATTTTCTTTCCTTATTTTCAAATCCTTTTTGCACTCTCCTACTCTTTTCCCTTCCCCTTTTTATGGACTGGTTTCTTCTGACTTTGAGGTTCTGGAGAGGAGGAATAAAGGTATAGGTACTTAGAATCTGAAGATAAGGAAGAGAAGGACTAAGGGTTTTACAAAGGACAGGGAGTAAGCAGATAAAGAGGAGTAGACACTAGTTAGAATAATTTTGTGAATAAAAGTGAGGAAGAAGATAGCTATAAAGGTTAAAAGATGATGGATTCTAGTAAATGAGTTCTTTTTTTTTTTTTTTTTTTTTTTTTTTAAATCTCCATGAGCACTGATCTTCTGGAGAAAGAGCTGAGTAAACGTTCTATAGCTATGTTCCTGATAGTTGAGACTTGAGGGAAACTGTCACTGTGTACCTTGCCCATGTGTAGTCTGGTCCTGTGTAGCAACCCTTAGTAAACAATGGCCATGTGTTTTCCTAGGTAGACACAGTAGGCTGACCCTCAGAGGATTTCAGAGTTTTTTATATAGCACGTGTGAGTATGAGTCATTCACTCATTCATTCATTCACTGACTCATTCATGAACTCTTGCATTCATTCAGCAAATGTTCCGGAAGCTCTTGTGGTAAATTAAGACTAAATGCATTGTGGTTGGCAGAATTCTACAGTGGCCCTCAATGACCCCTGGTCATACCTATCCCCTTTTAAGGGAAAAGCTGAATGCAATGAGATATCACTAATGTGACTATATCACATTATGTGGCATAGAGTAGATTATCTGGATGGGTCTGACATAATCACATAAGAATTTAAAAATAGAGTTTAAAATGGAAATTCTAAGCATGAGGACTTGACATACTACACCTGGCCTGAAGTTGGATGGACAATTAATGTGGACTGTATCTGGAAGCTGAGTGGCCTCCACTGAAATCCAGAAAGAAAAAAAAAAGTGACATCTACCCTATGGCTACAAGGAAGAAGATTTTGTCAACAATCTATATGAGCTTAGACAGCTTAGATGTGTATTTTTCTCTGGTGCCTCCAGGGCTGACAGACTGACAGATTTTGATTTTGATTTTGTAGTATCCTAACAGAGAGTGCAGCCACATTCACAGACTTTTGCAATTACCATATGGCAATTCAATGAGTAGTAATTGTGGTACAGTGTTATTAACAGTAGAAAATACATGCATACATAAAAAGATACCAAATCACTAGTACCACATGGAGCCTAGAATCCAGTGGGGAGAACTCATTTACTAGAATCCATCATCTTTTAACCTTTAGAGCTATCTTCTTCCTCACTTTTATTCACAAAATTATTCTAACTAGTGTCTACTCCTCTTTATCTGGTTATTCCCTGTCCTTTGTAACAACAAAAACAGGGTTCTTATGTGTTGTGGAAGGGGAGTAATAATTAGGAAGCAGAATAGGAAGTAGAGAAATGTTGCAATTTTAGAGTGGGTCATCAAAGGGTACCACAGTGAGGTGGTGATATTTAAGGTAAAATTTTATGAGATAAGAAAACTATCAACTATCCATGTAGCTATATGGGGTAAGTGAGTTCTGGAAAGGGAAGTACAGAATCTAAATTCAAAGACTAAAATTTGCAGGTATTTGGTAATTTGCAAGAAGGCTAATATAGTTAGAGTAGAGAAAGAAGAAAGTAGGGGATAAAATCACAGGCCTACCAGAAACTGTGATCATAGAATTTTAGAAGCCATTGCATAAATACTGGCTTTTCTCTGATAAAATTGGACACAGGCTACAGTTTTGGACATAGTAATGACATGAATGACTTTCTATTCAAAGAGATGACTGCAATGACTTAAGAAACAACAGAATAAGTATGAGAGAACAGGAAGAAAAACATATTGGTCTGATGGTGTCTGGCATAAGGAGATAACATAAAGTTCAAAGAAACAGAAATACACCTGTAGCAAAGGATCATAAACAATTGTAAAATTCTCAAAAAATGCCCCTGAAAGTAGAGTGTAAACAGTATGAAGACAAAGCTTTTAGTTTGGTTTTGCTTTGCTTTGTTAATGAGTGTTTTACCAGTGCTTGGATTGCAGTTTCGGTCTATAGTTAATTGTTAAATAAATGAAAAGAAACAGATGCATCCATGATCACTAAACAGTTCTCTTTTACCCACTTTGCCTCCCAAACTGGGAAAATATGGCAATAGATTGAAAAAAAAAGTTCCTGCCAAAATTATACTTTGAATCTTTATTCACTTTTAAAAATATTATTTTCTTTTGATTAGGAACCACTAGACTTGGCATTTCTTAAGGGCACAGATAATGAATTGTTTAGACTTAGGAACCAGCAGACTACTTTGGTAGGCACAAAAAAATAAAGTCAGCAGTTGTCTCTTGTGCTGAATTAGTTCCAGGACTTTCCACCCTTCCCTGCAAAATGCTCAGATACTTGAATCTTTTCTCAAAGTGGTATAGTTTGTGACTGACACAAAAGGATCACTAAAATTTATGGAGGTTGGAGAAAGATATATTAGTTGAGTGCAAAGATCAATGAAAAAGAATCAGGAAAATTTAGTTCCAGTTTATAGTATTAGCTGATAAGTTAGTTAAGTAACTAGAGACTAGTTATTGGGTAGTTGATCCCTAATGTTTGCTTGTTCTTTGTTTTTTTCTTTACAAATTTGAGAGAGGAGGCAACTTCTTGCTGGGGTATTGAATGTGTAGGTTTATTATATTCAAGCAGTAGGATTTCCTAATATGTTACAAATTATTCATTTCTCTCTATATTTTTTAGTAATATTCTAAGTAGATATAGACATTTTTGTGGAAGAAAAATGCAGAATGCCAGATAGATAAAGCAATTTGAGGAATAGAAAATAAAGGAAATACATTTCTTCCCAACTAGGTCATTCTTTTGAGAAATGCACTGACAAAAGCAAAGATAAAAAATTTTAACTAAATCTTGTGTTTACTGAGCCCTAGCAGAAATATTGATTATGCTGCATTTTTTTCTATGACCTAATGCCCGTGTACCACCAATATCATGCCTATACTTCTCTATACCATTTAGGTAGCATTTCTAAAAAGAGATCTAATTAGATCACTGCTCTGCTAACAAGTTTGATGGTCATCTAGGATGAGGAATAGAAATGCTATTAGAAAGCCAAATAGTTATTCCTTAAGGAGTAACTAGTTTTTCTTCTGTGAATTTTCTTCTGTTTCTGAACTTTCCTTTCACTCTTCTGTTCAGTAGTTAAATGCCTTACCATCTACACTATATATCAAGAACAAGTCTTTTCATGCTCTTTAGAACATATCGCTGAAACAAAATATCAAATGGAACTAGATCATTTAAGTTCTAGTTTCAAAATTATGAAAAGAGAATCTTATGGTTGAGTTTGGGTAAAGTTTTAACCTTAATATAATAATGAAATCAGAGATGGGGCATTAGTTGTTTGAATGAAAGGATATTATTGTGTGTACGTACATACATACGTAGAGGTATATGCTAAAGAAATCATTCACTATTACAGTGCCTTTGCTAACTTTGTTATTCTCTGAAGTTAGTACACTGTCTAATAAAATATTTGTGAATGAAATGTAAAAAATTGTGGTTTAGGAGAGCATATTGATAAAGAACAGCCAGATATAGGTTACAACACATTGGCTTATAGACACAAAATATTATCTTGTGGGTAATATGTTAAACACAGACATGAAGAACTCAAAGAAAGTTTTTTTCAGAGAAAATCTTCCACCATCATCTCTGTCTGTGAAACACAAACAGAATGACCCTCATACAATGTTATCAAATCATATAAAGCAGAGTGTTCTGTGGGCACTATAATTTTAATTTCAGAAAAATAATTTTAAAATAATTTTCATGCATTTTAAATATTGGGATTTTGAATTTAATTTTATTTTCACCAAAGTAATGTTGGTTCATAACAATATATATGATTCAGAAGTATAGAACCACATATCTTCTGATATATTGCCATAGCAAACTCACCACGAAGATACCTACATTCTTTTTCTATTGTTCTGTCAGTTACAAAAATTCTCTCTTTTATAATGAAAAATACATGATAAATGTGTAAGCACATACATGTGCTAGCTATTAAATAGTAAATTCTACTTTAATTTCACATTTTTGTTTGTATATTTTCTTTGGTGAATGGAATAAAGATATGAATTATCTGAGGTAGAAGCCTAATCATATTGGCTATAAAGTCCTCCTGTATTGCTAAAGGTAGGAACAGATAGAGAATTCATTCTGAGATAACGACATTCAATCTCACTCATGACACTAGATATGTCAGAAAAAATCACCTCATGGATGAATATAACAGATGGAACATATCAGAAAATGATGGGTTTGGGAGATGGAAGAAGTAGGTTATGTCAGAGCAATCCTGGACAGTGCAAGATAACAAAACAGTGCATCCATACATCCTATTTCCAGTGGGGATAATCATCAGAGGGTTAATCCTTTAGACATTTGGAGATGATTCTATATAGTACTTGCAGAGATATCATAGTAATAGCTTATCCTGAATTTCAATTCTAGCACATAATTGTAATGGTAACTTTGTGGAGAAAAGATAAAAGCATTACCCATAACACCTCTGACTCTTATTTTTTTTAAGTTTTCATTTTAAATGTTTTCAAAATTATGGTTTCAATTGCTGTACAAAGAACTTCTATTTATCTTTCACTAATATTCCCCAAATATGGAGATTTTGCCATCTTTGATGTACAATCTTTTCCCCTATAATTTGAAAACTCTTTCTGAGTCAGTTTATGAGCTGATACTTTTTTACTGTAAAATGTGTTCATATTTGTCAAAAAAAATTACCTGCTGCATAAAATAAATTCTATCCTCCAAACTAAACCATTAACACTGATATTTTATCGCTATTAAATGTTCACATTCATTCTATTTAGGGCTCACTAGTTACTCCAATTTTTACAAGAAATGGATAAGTTTCTCCAGGCTCATGTTTTAATTGTTGACATACCTCTTATCAACTTTCAATATGGAAGTGTTCCTCAGTCTTTCCCCATCTCTCACAACTGGACAATTGTAAAGACTAACTTACTTTGAGTTTTTCAGATGCTTTCTTTTGATTGTATTTAGATATGCACATTTGGAAGAAATTACTGCAGAAGTCCTCTCTTGGTATCATCAGGGCATGTATTATCTATTTGCTCTAACATCGGTGATAGCATATTTGGGTCTTTGATTGAGTTAGTTTCTGCTAGGTTTTTGATCATAAAGTTATCTTTTCCATTTAGTAATAAAGGTTTCATGTGGCACACATTGAGACTATGTAAATATATTACTTCTCATATTTCAACTTCAAGTTTTATTAATACTTTGATAATTATTATCTGAAGCTATAATTACCATGACTCTTTATGAATGAATTAAAATATATATGATCATTTACAATATTTATTCAGAACCCTATTATGTACCTAACACTGGCCAAAATTGTACAGATATTCTTTATCAGTCAACAAAACAGCCACTGCTTGGTATTATGAGAATAAATGGTCTATTGTATGAAAATGAGGTTTATTATAATAAGTAAACCTTAAACAAACAAATGTTTTTTAAAAAATAATTTTGCACAAATGATCTAGAAGGAGTTAGTAGAGGATTAGAGGACGTCATTTATCCTTTTACCTAGAAATTCAAGATGGGGGCAAATTAGAACGCACAGGTAAATCCAAGAAACTATAATGCTGAAGTAGAAACACCAAAAAGAGGCACATGGAAAAGTTTGTAGAAACTGTTCTGAGGAGCCTGTTACACTTATGTAGGTGTGTGAATGGTTGCAATCAGAGCCAAATTGATGTATCACAATCCAGCAGAGATTGTTGGGGATAGGGTGGGATAGCAAAAACTTGCTATCCCTAAACTTTAATATTATTGAGTAAATTAGATACAGAATAATCAAGACTGGTAGAAACAAATAAAAGTTGGAAAACTGAGATATGCTACACAGAATCCCCTGTGATATCAGTTAAATATTAATAGTGTGGCCTTCACAGGAGCGGTCCTTGAGTGAAAATCTGTTAAAAAATACTTCAGTGATATCTCCCTCCTCCCTCCAAACATGAGGTTTTCACTCTCTAATGAAGAGGTTTAGGCTAATTTCCCTTCCCAGATTTAGGGTAATTTTAATGACAGTAATGCTGTAAGTAGAATGAAGCAGCATCACTGATATGGCATGACCTTTAAGATTAATTCAAACTTGAGGTTTCTGCCTTATTTCTTTAAATTGGTTGATATTCAACTACTTCTTTTCAGAACTCCAGTCATCATATGTTGTTTTCAGTCAATAGTTCTAAGTCTGTTCAGGCTTTGAATTATCCTAACTCAAACAGTGAAGCGTCATATATCATCTAACTCTAACTGTTCTGTCTCCAGCCATGGTGGTTAATCCCACCCCCTAGTCACTTAATCACGTCTCCTTTCCCACCATCTCAGTCTTCCAAGTCATGGTTCCAGACATTTTTCAGTAGAGAAAAGGTACTTTTATTATGTTCAACTTCTGAATTTTTGACTCACACACTTCGCAAACATGAAAGGAATCATGAAGTTGTTATTTTATTATATTAACATTAAGCTTTGAAGTTTTTGGTTATGTACTGATGCTAACTGGAATGCCCTGTTATGATTAGTTTCACATGTATTTTATTACCTTCTCAATTAAGAATAGTGGGGATGAAAAGAAGCAGAAGTGTGTGACAAGATAAAGTATAAAAAAAAATCACTAATCATTTGATGGATGATGGCTGGTAAAGCAAATGAAATTAACAGGGTTCTTAATGCCTCCAATTTAATGAATGATAATGTCTTTCAGTAGAGTACTACTTATGAATGGCCAGTTCCCTTTCTTTTGAGGGATCATAAAACACAACTTTCTAATCCTTTATAGTTGGGTAGCATCTAGTTTTAATGTTCTAGAACTAGTTCTGACCAATGAGTTGTAAACAATGATTAATTGTGTCTAAAATGATAAAAACTTTTGCATGTTGTTCCCAGTCTTTTGTTCTGTTTTTGTAATGACAATGGAAGCAACTTGAACTATTATCACAACATCAATAACATCTGCTTTGGAAAGTCACCCAACATAGGGAAGGCTTTGTGTAAGCAAGAAATTTGTCCATTAACCCACTGAGTTTATGCAATTGTTTCCCTGTCTAATCTTGTAAGAGATGCTGGTGAAGAAGGAATTTGTGACTATAGAAAGTTGGTTAATCATGGGGTTTGTGTGTTTGTATGTATTTGCTTTTAAGTGAATGTATATAATGTCAATTAAAAGGCCACTTATACATTATTTTGAAACTATTTTTTACTAGCATATTCCATATTTATTCACAATGTTTACTTAAATATTACCTTGAAGAGTCAAAATATAGTCCAGGAATGATGTTAGATGATCTGGGATAAAGGATTCATGTGAATATAGGTTTTGAAAAAACATAAAATTATAGATTTTAGTAAAAAATCATAATGAATGAACAAAAGGATCCTAATATAAGGTAGAAATGGATAAATGCTACTAAAACTACTTCAATATGTCATGTTTGTGAGGCATAGAGATTCTAGAGCTGTGAGCTCTAAATTATGTATCAAGCTTGGAAAGAGGGAATTATTTTGCATGAGGAAGATCTTTCATGCAGAATCATGGCACCAACATGGCACAGGTTTCATGTAATTTAGACAAGTGTAGTTGGGCTGAAGCCAAGGAAAGCATAGTGGAAAATAAGAGGTCAGAAAAATTGACTGACTATAAGAGTGCAAGAACTTAAAGATCAAAAACATAGATTTAGATTTAATTTTGTGAAGCAAGGAAGGACTTATGGATATATCTAGCAAGTAATTTAGTGGAGAAACTATACTTCAGGAAGGAGACACAATCAACAAACTAGTAGCAGTGTTAGAGCAAGAAGCATGGAAGGCCTGAAGAAATAGAAGCACTATGGATGGAAAAAAAAAGATATATAGGCAAACATTCTTAATTTCCCTTTCCACATAGTCACACAATCTCTAGGAAACTAGTTTGGACTTTTTCACATGGTGGCAAGAGAATAGCTAGCAAGGAAATTTGGTGAGCACTGTGTACTTATGAAGTCTCTGCATCTGCTACAGTTACACAGTTCCATTGGTTAAAGCAAGGAAATTGGTGCAGTTCATAATTAAGAGGTGGAAAATAATAGACCACACATGTATGTAGGTATATGGATATGATGGGTATTATCATCATATTGTAATGGGATAGAAATTCAGTTAGGCTTGACAAAAAATTGGGAGTTACTATTGTATTATAACATAGTTGGTACCAACACATCAAATATGCAGTGTGCAAAGTTATAAATGTTCTGTTTTAGTTTCTGGATATGCCATTACTTGGGTGATGATGTCTGTGGTTCTTATTATACTGTATAGAGCTAGTACTCTCTCTTTCCTGCTTTTCTTGTCTAATTAGGCTGTGATTTTTCACCTGTAACAGAAAAGTGAAAGAGACCAAAATGTTTCCAACACTGTGTCCCCAATCAATCTATTCTGTGTTATGGTGATAATGTTAATAGGGTTAAAAGGTAGAATTACTGAGACACCGTGTACTCTTCTCTTACAGAATAAAATGCACTATTCTGAGAGGAACAGCATAGATATTTGTCTTCATTTTTATCTCATAAAAGCCAAGTTAATGTACAATATCTCTGAAAAATTACTAGATTACTGTCTGTGCTATAGAAAAATAATTTAATTTTTGTATGCAGTAAATTCATATTTGTTGGTTGACCTGGAGCCGAGATACCATTTCTGTACTGTTTCTATTAAAACATGTTGCCAAATTACTCACTTAATATATGTGTGCGGAAGATGGTTTCAGCTGGGAATTTCCATTGTTTTTATCTTCAGAATGAGAAACAAAGTGCCTTATCATAGGAAGCAGCATGGTGTAATGAGAAAAAATTTTAACAATGATTTAAACTCTAACATCAGTGTCATCATTTATTACCTCTTTGACCTGACACAAATCAGTTAAAGTCCATAGCTATTGTTTTATATTTAGAAACGAATGAGTAAATTAAAATATTTTAGAAATAGATAAATGTAATAGTTGCCTTTTCTGTACCATGAAAATATAAAATATTATACTGAATTCAAAAACTTTAAAGTATATATTAATGCAAAGCCTTGTCACCTCTGTTAGAGCTATTTGGTGCTGTGTATGACAGTAACAAAAATGTTGACCTGTTTGCACTCAATGCTTTATTAATAAAATAATAGAAAATAAGTTTTGAATTAAGCTAAAATAAATTTAGTAGAAGTATTGTCAGGACAAACCTTTTCACACTCAGTTAACAAATATGCCAATGTTTTCATACAGAATAAAACTTCTTGAAAGAAAAACACTTCAGAATTTTTAAATTTGAGAATGAAAATAGGAAACTATAGGTCATCAAAGCATTATGAGACTTACAGTTACAAATTTTCAATAAATGTTATGTTTCGGATTTAAGTGGTAAGCTTCAAAATTTAGAACAAGTCTACTAACCATATTCCAGTGTTTTAGTTCCATAATACAATTAAAATACATAAATTTCAGAATTATTCATTTCATTTTTCTGTTAAGATATTTTAATAAAAACAGTTTTCAAGGTTTCTTATAGTTTTGAACAGTTTTTTGAATTGCATTATATATAACTAAATATCTATGCATTACTACATGCATAATTCATAATTTAATTTAATTTAAAATACCTATGTGATATATTTTCAAGACGTAAAATGCAGGTTTCCTTGGTACTATGATTGGGGAAATATATATAAATATATATAGAGAGTGTCACGAGCCAGCCACCATCTGATCGATTGGTCCCAAGGGGGAAGGTAAGGATTGGATTCAAGTCAAGACTTGGACAGAAGGACTCACATCCTCTCTCTCTGGACTGTGGCACTCAAGTTTATTCAGCATCAGACTTTTATAATCAGCATCAAGCAATTAGTAACAAAAGGAGTTTTTCTGAGACTGCTCAAGTTTGGCCAAAGTATTCCACAAAGATTACTTTTTAGACAGTGAAGGTCATACTGTCTTTGTTCTCTGTAACCAATTAGGCAAACGTTCAGCAGCTTATAAAGCCAGAAATAGATGAGAGCACACACAGCTCCCGACAAAGGAGGGAGTAGAAAACTCCATTTTATGTTTTTTTGAGGAATAAATTTTGAAAAGTAAAAAAAAAAAATGCATGTCCTACTCAAATCTGTCAAATACAACACCCAAGAAATGACTAGACAATACTTACATTTATGTGTATGTTTATCTATACAGATACACATATCTTTATATATGTAGGTCTATCAATATATAGCCATTCATGCATACACACATACCTATATTATCCATAAAGAGATGGGGGGCAAATTGGAGGGAAAAAGTGAAATGGTGCCATTTTCCCTACTTCTACTTAGATGCAGTCCAATATGTCATGCACTGGACTTTCTTATCTGGAGAGTTACTAGAAACTGAGTTGAGTTGAGATACCTGCAAAGTAGAACATGGAAGGCAAGTGGGTTCTTTGTGATGCTGGTTCTGCAGCCCCAGCTGGTATTGTTGGAAGGAGACTTGAAGGAGGCACGTGAAGGGAAGTATAGACACACTTTAAATAGACACATGTGTGACAAACATGTGAGGGAGCTGACAATGGCAACCATTATTTTGATGTGGTATCTCTTTTGCCAACTCTTTAAGATCTGCCTAAGCTTTTTCATGTTGTTCCCTGAGAGAAGGTGCCCTGTACTTGTGGCAAACTTTTCGGGCCTAAGTGATACCATTTGGGGCTGACTTTGGCTGACACTCTTTGGATAAGCAATTGTTCATGTGAGGATACATAATTTTCAGAGTTTTATTATAATATATCCTCTTCTCTCTCTATGCACACTAATTCTATTAAAGATCATTCATAGTGAGAGTCTTCTTTCTTTGCTTTTTTGCAACAGGCGATTGAACACCTTTAGGATGTACTTAATAGTTTAAGTATCTATCTGGTATATGGTAGCATTTCTTCTCTCAGCACAAAAGCTCCCTCATTGTATATCATAATTATAATATCTTTGTAATTTAAATATTGTGTATTGTAATAATATGTAATTACCTCTTTAGAGCAAAATATAGTATCTTAATGTCTAACTTGAAATGTGGAATATAGTAAATGATAAACAAGTATTTTTCTGAATGGTTACATGAAAAAGAGGAGGAAGATAGGAAGGAAAGTTTCTATATAACAATTCTTCTTTTTAAGACCCTCAAACTACCTGAAAATGGAAGTACCATTCAATCTAGTAGTTCCACCTCTGGGAATCTCCCCAAAGGATACCAAAACACTTACTCAAAAAGAAATCTGTACTTTCATGTTTATTGCAACACTAACTACAATAGTCAAGATATGGAAACAAACCAAATGCCCCAAAACAAATGAATTGATCAAAAAGTTTTGGTATAATTACACAATAGAATATTATTCAGCAAACAAAAAGGGCAAACATGTCATTAATGACAACAGGATGAAGCTAGAAGGAATCATGCTGATGGAAACAAACCAGATAGAAAAGGATAAATACCAAATAGTCTTACTTATATGTGGGATATAGAGAAAACAAACAAGGTAAGAAGAAAAATTAAAAACTAACAATCTTACAACAGAAATAAGCATGTAGCAACGAAGGAGGATGGAGCATGAAATCAGGCAAGAGATGAGCACGAGTTCAGGATGATGGTTCATGGGTCACTTGTGGGTGGGAGAACTTCAGGGTACACAATAATGTAAATAACTATATGTAATCAATAAAAAAATGATAGTTCCACCTATCAGTATGCTTAAAAATTTTCATCTTAACAAAATTTGAAAGATAGAGATATGCTTCCTTTATACATACTATACACATGTGTGTGAGTTATAATTTGAAGGAAAAAACTATTCAACATCTACATTTGAATCTAATGATAGGTCATAAAGGTGATGAATTATACAACACTGCAACCAGTCAGATAGAGATAATTTTTGCATGTCCACTGCAGAGGCCACACCTGAAAGGGCAGATCCTACACTTCCAAAGTACTAATAGCAATGTAAACCAATGGCACTTCAATTAAAAAAAAATAAAATTGTTAATTTCTTAGAAATACTACTTACCCTTGGGACTGGATGAGAAATGGGGGGAAATATATGTAAAGAAAAAAAAAAGACAAGAAATTTCTCACAAAGATTTGCAATTCACCCAGCCAGAATTGTCCAGACAATATTTAATTAACTGTGGTCCATAATGTTTTCAAATGACCATAAATATACATCTGTTCTTAAAGAAATGTACTTCAACCTTGGTTTACAAGAATGTTAAGATGCCATTAACCTCAAGTCATTTTCAATTTCAGCATTATAGAAATGTGAAAATGTGATGCTCAAACTCTATGATATATAGAAACATCTACAAATGTACAGTACAGTTTTATTATCCACTGGAAGTTGATAGTTTTTGGTCAGACTGAGAGATATCCTTGAATTCCCTCCCAGGGTTGCATGCTTCAAAGGTGTTCTGCCATCCATTGCATGAAAACAAAGCTTATTTTTGGTGTGGAAGGTCTTTAATAGAATAGGTGTGCATAGAGAGAATAGAAAGAAAAATAGCTTCCTATTTCCCCAAACACCAAAAGTTATTTCTCTCCTCATTGTAAATATCGAGCCAAACAGTCAGCCTGCAGTGATGCCACCAAGAGCTGAAGAGTTACCAAAGTCTAAGGCACCATCAGATGCAGAACCACAGGAAAGAAGTGGAAGCCTGGGACAAACACAAGCAAAATCTAGGTACAAATCAAGATAAAGGCTGCTATTGTTTTCCTTTTGAAGTGTCTCTCACCCTCATCTCTTTCAAGTGTTTCTGTGTCTCTTCTCCACTTGTCTCCTTCCATATCCCCAAGTCCCTGGTGCAAATTCAAAGCCAAGAAGCAAGTTGGACCTTCTCCAGATATCTCTGTGTCTCTCCAAGTGACTTCCATCCCTGTCTCTACTATATGATCTATATCTTCACTTGACTCGTCAGTTTTGCCCCTCATTAGTTGGGGTCAGGGAACATGGGATCTCCCTTTTTAATGGAGGTACCTCTGCTACATTGACTACCAGACTTTTAGGTTAAGAAATTTGCCTTGTACTACACAGGTCATGGGTGATAAAGAAAGACTTTAAACTATAACCTAACCACAAACTAGATGCCTTCAGAACATGCAAATTGAACTCATTGCATGTTACATTATTCACATGGTACAAATCATCTTTCTATACCACAGAACAAAAAATGCCAATCTAAACCAGGCACAGATCAAAATGAGCTTAAGTTAAGTAATGATTTGACTAAAATATTGCTTTTTCAATAATATCATGACACTTTTTAAAGTATTTCCATAGTTATCAAAAACCATTTGTAAATAGTCATTTGTCCCTCACATAAACATCCCAGATAAATAGACCATCATGTTTAAGGACTTTCAAGATGACAGTTTTTCTTCATGCTCACAGTTAATAGAATTGTAAACTTTCAGTCTTAAAGGGATAAAGTCAGATTACTTCAAAGATGGGACTTTACTTGACCCCGGAAGCAATGCTTCTATCAGTTTGTGTTTGCAGTAAGTTTTTTCTATGAACAAGCTTATAGAATAAAGGTGTAGGAATGTATGACCTACTCAAATCTGTTGAATCAGGCACCCAAGAAATTGTGACCAAATAATGCCTCCATTCTTTGTAATCTTTGCAGGGATGATGACAGTCAAGACCATTTGTTTGGGCTCCTTGTTTACATCTGCATTACTTCATCTCTGTGTCAGACTGTTATCAGTGCAGTCACAAGAAGTAGTGTTATATTTATCTTCCTGGATCCTTTCTGAGTTCAAGAAACATATGGCATGTGTGATATATATGAAATTGACTATTATCATATGATGTAGTTTATTAGTTTTTCTCTCTAGCCCAACCTCCTGATTGAATTATCTGGAAGAAGCTACTGTAATGAGACTACAGTTGTTTTTCCTACTTCAGGGATTTGGGTAGAGACAGTTATGTTCATTCCAACTAATAATAATGGTGTCTCATAACCTAATGGCAATTTTCTACTTTCTCCAAAGAATTAAATGTTTGGAATAGGGAGTGAACTTCCTATGAGTTCTAAAACTGACTTTATATGTACAAATGTCATCCACTGTAAGTTCCTATCATTTTCTGCTCCCCAGGAAGATAAGCGGAAGATTTCACAATTTAAATCTTTCACCCTTCAGACTACACTATCCATGTCATCTCAAAAGAGATTTTGTGTGGTTATCTCCACCCTGTTGTATGTTGTCTGCATTTTGTCTAATACAAAACAGAAATGCCAGAGACAGTACTAACAATTCACTTAAGTGCTTATCCAGAACATCACATACTTTCCTTCTTGCATCCATTAACAATTGGTTCTCTGATTACCTGCTTGGTCTTCTCATTCTCGTGATAAGATCTGGTTATCAATCTCTTTCCTTTGCATGATCTTTTCAAACTCACAATTTGGAAACTCTTTGTGAAATTTTTATCCAGAAGAGAGAGTCGTTAGGGCTGAGACACTTATTGAGAATTGAATATTGGCATATTAAAAAGAAAAATATGAAATTTAGACATTCTACTCATAGCCATTATGAGTTACCTGAGACAACTTAATTTATATATTAACCTTACTTTCCTATCACTGAAAGCAAGGTGTAAATTCATTTGGTCAGCATCCTTTCTAACACACAATTTTCAAGTCCTTTCAATATACACAAACTTATAGATCTGCTTCAAGCAATTCCAACCAGTGAATTATGAGAATTGCACCAAAAAATGAAATCAGGACCCCGCAGCATGGGCTGTGAAGCAAGACTGGCATTTTCTCACCAATGCCTAATCAGCAGGAGCCATTGGAAATGCATAGCGGTTTCCCTGCCCAAGTCAGAAGTTATGTCCTATGGCAGCCCCTCCCCTAGGTGCTACCTGAGGGTGGAGCCCAGCATGAGAGGGAGTCTCCCACTGACTGCTCAAGAACACTGGTTTTGGACCACACCCACCCAGGCTGCCTGCGGCAGAAGGTTTCAGGAAGTCCCTCTCTGGCCGTTTTGTATTTAACACCTGGATGGTAGAATGAGTGGAAGAGGTGCGGCTTAAATGAACCTATCATGTTCATCAGCTCATTAGTTAATTATTCAGGAAGCAGATGGAATCATCTGCTTCTAACAATTCCAGTTGTTACTTAGAATTTGAAATGGTCTAATCAGGTATGATTAGAGGGTGGAGGATCCTGAAAGAGGTTAAAAGGTAGGGCAGGAACCAGCTCTGGAATCCCACACTCCCATTTTGTGCTTGAACTCTGAAGAGGAATGAAAAAAGGAGAATCATTCAATAGCTGACCTTCAAAGAGAGAAAAGCCTGAGTGCTTTGCAGCAATGAGGCAGCTGCACCTGACTTATTCCTGCCACATTACTGACTCATACTCTGCTTGAAAAGGGCACCAAAGACCCCAGGACTGGTGTCTCAAAGAGCTATCTGTTGGAGGTATGGGCCAATAATTCAAAGAGTTGTAGCACTGGTGTTTCTCACAGCACCTCTGATGACTGAGTAACCTGGACTACTGGCCAGTATAACATGGTGAGGCATCCAGAAGTGCCTCTTGGGGCTGCTGCCTCCATTGCTGTCTGGTTCAGCATCCTGTGTTCTCCAACTCAATCTTCAGGCTGTTGTTTGGAACTGTGGCAATATCATTTCAATGGCCTCACCTGTGAGCACCTGTGAGCTGCAGTAAATCAGATCCTGGACTGTGGCTTGCTGGTTGCTGTGAGTGAAGGTCTTTGTGGGAGGGACAGCATTATCTTGGATGTGAACCTTTTGGTCCGAGACTTCTGGACACTTTAGACACTATCTGACGTGAGAGATAGTCTTAGAACTGTCTTAGTCTGGCTCATAGTCTTACAACTTTGCTTACCCTGTTTGTAAATTAAACCCATTGTTTCCTGAACTTGAGAAGACTTGCATTTGTGTAAGCAGGTGAAAACCCACGGTGACCTGCCCTCTGTTGGCCACTGTACTTTGATTCATTATAGTACCTTACTAGCCCTGTTTCAAACACTCTATAACCTTTGTTCAATTAATTTTTAAATGAATATGTCATCCTAGGCATCAAAGAAAGTCTGACTATTCTTGGCACGGTCCCACTGGTGATAACAGGATCATGATGGAAATAGTGATTTCATTTGATACCTACATGTGTTAAATTCTGCATTAAATACTATTAAATCCTGTCATAGTTCACAATGTGCAGTGTGTTTTGTCTAAAAAAAAATCTAAAATGGTGTCTTCATGAAAAAGTAAAATATAACAATTACATTGAAGTATCACAAATTAGAGTAGCCTTTATACATAATAGTCATTATTTTCCTGTTTTTCAGATGGAAGCCCTTGGAGAGTATGTATAGGTATATATTTTCCCATGCTCTGAAACTGCATTTTAATAATGAATTACTATGTGAAAATGTATACATACCGTGTAATTCAAATTGGAAGTAATGCATACTTGAATATTCTATTTTAAGTGTCATTTGGTTGGCAATCAGAATGTTTCAAAGGTGCAAGTTTACTGCTAGAGTTTTGAATAACCATGTTCCATAATTACAAAACCCCTTGCTATATAATAGCTATGATTTAATCTAAAATGATGTCAATGTAATAAAAATAGTTCCATTTCAAAAGCAAGAATTTCAGTCTACAGTATATTTAGGTCAAAGTTGAGGAAAGTATGAATCATTATTTATTCTGTAAACTAGCTGCAGGTGTTAAATTAGTATCTAAATAATTTACTCTCCTTTTCATATTAAAGCAGCATTGCTGGGATATTTTCTTCTGTGAGCAAGAGCCAGTTAACAGGATGTTCATTAATGTTTGTTTGTTTGTTTTTTTAATAAACAAAGGTGCGCTAAAATAGTTCAAACAATATTTCACTGAATTCTATTAGGAATTTTAAACAACTAATTATTCTGGTATGCAAATTTAGTAAAACCTAATTAAATAAATATCGGATCTATGGATCAACCTATTAAACAAATGTTTCTGCTTTATATCAGTCTTACACATCCTGTGTTTATTGGGGGGATCTGTTTAAACAAACAAGTGATAAAAGAAAAAAAACTGTAAAATAAGTAATTCCCTTAAGCACTAAATAATGAAACAAACAATTATATCCACCTTGAGGATAAAAAAAGAAGTTAAAGTTTTTTGTTTTTTTTTTCAGTTCCTGGAGAAGTTCATTATTAAGTGGATAGCTTCCCAATAAATGTGTGTGCTGTATAGAGTTACACTATTATTAAATTATTGCTGCTTGAAGTTGGTTACATGTAGCATAACAGGGGAAATAATCACTCATACATCATGAGAAATTCTTGCATACTTATGAAAATTTTCCCCAAATGCTGAAATTCAAAATGAGGAAGGCATAAAAATATAAAAGTATTTATAATAATTATTTAATCTTATCCCAACCACTGAATATCTCAACTAGCCAGATTCCATTGATCTACTAAAGAGCTTTGTCAACTAAAGCTTTTTTTTTTTCTCTTACATTGATTCTTCATTTTGTCTTCTCATTTTCTCAACAGTTCACAGCAGGAATCATTGTCTACAGACAGAAAACAGGATCTAGCTGTAGGCATATGTATGAAACAAAGAGGACCCGATTAAAGAAAAAATCCAAACTACTGTTACTATTTGATCTTGAAATTATTGATCTTGTCAATCAGTTACAAACAGAGACCCATTTACATCTGTAATAGCTATTAATGTTTCAGCCGTATTCCTGACCATTTTAAAGTCAAGAAACCCTCTAGATAATGTGACATAATCTTCATTTCACTTTGCTGATAGCATAGCAATACACCTTCCATTTTTGAAACATAAACTGATTCAAGAATCCTTGGAAGCAGATTTTCAACCCTTAAAGCTTAGCCCTTGGTGTTTTGAGAGAATGAGGTCTGATGTGAGAGGGGCTCTCATCTACCTGATTTTTTTTTCCCTAGGTAAAAAGAAGAATGTTAGGAATGAATAAAATAGAGAAAAGAGGGGTGAGAGGTATAAACTGAGCTGTCAGTTGAACTTGATTCATAACAATGACCACTGTTGATTAATTTGAAGAAGGAAATGCACAATGGGCTTCTGGAAGCAAAAAGCTTTTATTCAAAATATGTAACTGGCAGATCTTAGCTTAAGTTGTCAATTCCCACTGCTTTATTTTTCTTCCCACTAACCCAACTGTGGAAAATTTCTATTGTTCTTATAACTGTACCACAACATTTCACCCTTACAGATATCCTTGCTCTTGAATTCATCATGGAAGCTTACTCTCTACTTACGGGCAAAGTTGTTTCAGGTTGCCCATCTTTCTGTCATTTGGTGAGAGAAATTTGCTGTTTCTTTTCTAATAGGGTCAGCAGCACCTTGAAATGAACTTTCACTTAAAATACAAAGGGATTTGTACTAAGTCAGTGGAGAAATATATGCTCATCCCATACAGGCAGGACATGCACAAGGTCTTGAGTTGATGCCCTTCCTTACTTTGTGTCTCAGCTTGAATCTGCAATCCTGAGCCTGATTAACCTCAGGACATGTATGGTAATTGCAACTCACATTACATCAAGCCTCTGTGAAGTTTCATCAAAAAAGAACAAATTACTTATTCAAGGTGTTCTTACCATTCTCTTTGAATTTCTTAATCCCCAAATAGATTTCACATATAAATCTTTTCTTTAATTCCAGTGAAGGTTATGTTGACCTGATGAGTTAAAGAGGATAAATTTGGGAATAGTCAGTACTCAATAAGAGGGTGTTTAATTCTCTATTTCTAGTTGGTAAAATTGTAAATCATTGCAAGTATCATTATATTTATGCATTCTGTACAAAGGATAATTTAATGTCTAAAAAGCAAATCTGTCATCTTTGACAATGGTATTTGTAACATCTCTATATGTACAAATAAACACTTCATGAGTTATGTATATTCATGGCATCTTTTTCCCCCATAAAGAAGATATTTGCAAAACACAACAAAGTAAATAAAAAGAAAAAAGAGAGATGTAAAGAACAAAACCTACATGAAGGACTTTCTGAATTGAAATCTTAAGACTAATTCAAATATAGAAAATATCAGTAAGTCTGCTATTTTATAATGTTCTGTAACATAAAATGAAAGATATATTGTTAATATTCTCTTATAAAGAGAAAAGCTAAAATTTGACTCTAAGAAATTTACCACAGACCATACAAAAACATTTCTTTCTCTAGAATCCTGAGGAAAATGGGAGCCAGGATAAGACATCTGCCAAGGACAAAGTGGAAAGAGTTGCAGGTACCTGCAAAAATAGTATCAAGAAGAATGAACCACAGTGTGAGTGAAGCCTTTGGAAGACAATTTAAATATAATTTCTAAGAACTGAGCAAAGGATAGGCTTGCTTTGTGAACCAGATGGTGTCATATTAGCAGATGACATTGGAAGGACTAAACTCCTATTTTGCTTCTGTTTTGTCAATTAGGAAAAAAATGATCTTCAAACTCAAAAGGGTAGGACAAACAAGGGAATTGAATCCTGAGATAAGTGAGAAGACAGTAAGAGAGCACTTAGCTTCTTAAATGAGTTCACATTACCAAGCCCAGATTGATTACATCCCCACGGACTGGAATAACTTGTACTTGCACACTGACTTATCTCATGAATTTGTCTGCTCCTCCATATCATTGCTGCCATTCTATAGCTTATGCACTCCCCATCTCTCGATATTTTAAGCCTTCAATCCAGACTATCCAGCCTCTCTATTGAGCTTAATTCTCTCCAACACCGCCAAGATGACCTTTTCAAAAGCCATAAATATAGTTATGTCTCCCTCTTAACTAAAATCTGTCTGTGTCTCTTCATTTTCTGCACATCATAGTATTCTGTGTATGGACCTCCCCATTGTAAATACCAGCTTTCATCATAGCAAATATCCCAGGACTTGGCCAAACTTCACTGTTTTTCTGTTGGTTACAGTCAGAAGAATCCAGCAAGATGGTGGCAGAATAAATATATCAGACCTGCCTGCCCCTCTTATTTACTGTTGGTTCTCTTCATATATGCATCCTTATCTTGGAATATGCTATCTACTCTGCCTTCACTATCTTATCTGTTCCACTGACCCATTTGGAGTTTTCAAGCCCCAGATTAATGATAGCTCTCCATATAATTTACTCAGGATATCAAAACAGAATACATTCTGTAACTTTATACTTTCCCAACTAGATAACTCAGTTTTCAAAACGATTGGATTAATTTATTGAAATGCTTCAGGTCAAATAATGTTGCCTGAGTTGAATGAAAATATTAGTATATAACCATATTTATAAGTGCTTGCAAAATCATGAGAAGCCATACATCATTATTATTTTTTAATTTTAAAGTATACTTAGCATTTTCAAAGTAACATATTGTTAGAAAGATTTTGCTACATTAATTCAAAGGATATGTATTAGTAGTCTTGTCCTTCACTCTCTACTAAATGTACCCATCCCTGTAACTGAAGTAGTGTGTGTATATATGTGTATGTCTGTGTATGTGTCCACATAAATCAATACATCAACTTTTGTAGATCTACTTAATATGTTAGTTGTAAATGCACTGTTTTATTATTATATGATAAGGAGAGAATAAGGAAACAAGTTAATTATTTATATAATGTAGTTCTTATCAGTTGGGTCTGATTCATATACTAAGAGAAAGCAAAGAATGATATAAGAGAATCTCAATATTTTAGTAAATTTTTATAATATAAGCATATTTCTAATGAAAGTGTTTCTAATCTAAAGATTATGAAAATGCTTTTCACTAACTTAAATTCAGGAAATATGCCACTTTATTATATGTATTATTGAACCTGTACATGTTACACATTTTATATATTAGAAACATTCTATATATGTATATATACATTTATGTTTTTATTTTTGCAATGATTCAAAAATAGGATTAAAAAAAAGATTAAAAAAAAAAAACCCAAAATGGGATTGTGATTCAGAAGATATATACACCTGAAGGTTTTGACTTGAAAATAAGAATGAATTATATCATTATAAATAACTATATAAATATATTTGAGTAGTGAATGAACATTCACTTAAAAATGACTAAATTTGCATCTCAGTCATATCATATTTTATTCCCTCAACACTTAACTTTAAAATATGAAACCATATTAGGAAAATCAATGCATTAGCAATAAGCAAATTTGAATACTATGTCAGCAAAAATAAAATAAAAAATTGAAAATATAGGTAGAGTTTAGTACAGTTTAGTACACCAATGGTCGAGAATTTCAGCAAACTAAATTTTTGTCTATCACCAACATGTAATATGTAAAAGCATGTAGTAATATTTTAAAGTATGTTGGTATTAGTGTCTAGAACACAAATGCTTCGGATTTCATTATTCTTCTAGAAGCACACTCCACCTGAAACACTGTCACTTGTACTTCTCATCACAGTTTGGGATGAATATTTTTGAAATTAAACAAATTCAAAGAATGCCTTGTAAGGGCCAGGTTCTCAAATTCGGAGCATAAAAGTAATTAATGGGTAACTTCTTTTGGGAAGTGGTACAATTAATTCAGAGTTTTGAATGTTTGACAATCTGCCTTTAATGAGAAAGTTGGTATTCTTTGTAAAGCTTTGGATAAAAATATAGAGGCTGATTTTAATTCAATATATGAATGAGATATAGCTTTGTAGGTTCCCTAAAATGAAAAAAAAAAAAAAAAAAGGAATTAAAGGATATTGTGTGAATATAGGAATTGTGTTTTTCTCTAGCAAGATTAGAAATCTCCATCCAGGATTTTTTAGTTGGATTTCTTATGTCTACTTTCATTTGGGTTGGATGACTTATAAGATACTTTCATCTGAGACTTTCATAAAATGAAAATGACCACAATAGCTGATGTTTATGGAGATCTTATGATGACTCTATCAGATACTCTTTAAACCTACAACATGGAACATTTTGATTTAAACCTAGCAACAACTTTGTGTAGTAAGTAAAATAATTATCATCCCTGGGTTTAGCAATTTCATATATTTTGACCCTAGCTTTGCAACCATACATGGCTGCTTGATTCTATGTTAACTGTTTTTAAGCCTCATGATATACCACCCCCACAAATGAAACATGTGTTTTGTTGAACCCACATATTAATGATGAATGACTTTTTAACAGGTTTAAATGAGTGAATTTTAGTGATTGCCTTGTCCTCTAATAAGCCCCAGTGCTATTTTTGTTTTACTCTACTTATTAAGCGTCTACATGCATCAGATGTTCTAAGAGTAACCATTACAGGTACTGTCCTGTTAAAGACCCCTACTAGTCTCTTTGACCATATAAAATGGTTCTGGAAAGTTCATGTCCCATGTTAATTAAGCACTTTGGGTGATTTAGGCATTGTAATAGTCTAGCAAGTGAAAAGGAAGTTCTAAGCATGCTAAGATACTCTGAAATAGAGGCCATGAAATTAGCAGTGGTTTAAAATTCTTCATTGACAACCATAAGCTATGTGGCTTTGAACTAGACCTTAACTTATTTGGGCATATCTTTCCTTACATATATAATAGCAATAATAATAGCAACAATACTTGACATTATATTATTGCTTAAAAAAATAGTGTTACAGTGAGAATTACTGAAGAAACACATAGAAGATGTTTAGCAAAGTAATTGACACATGGTAAATGCAAGATAAATGTTAGCTATTATTGTGATGATGGAGATGATGGCATCTGTCAGTATAACGTTATGTACTTGAGATTCACGGGAAACAGAAAGCATTCAGACATACATGCATGGTGCAAATCCTGGAGATAATAAACATCGTTCTGAATATGTTTTATAAAGCAGCTAACAGTATTTCCTTCTTGTAATAATTTCTAAAATGTCCTAGAGATAGAGGGGATGTTTCTGTAGTACTAAGTGAAGAGCCATAAATCATTAAAAATTCTCATCCCTACCGAGTCTTTCTGTGACACCTCCAGCAGTTATTCACAGGCCCAGCAGCTTGAGGGTCAGGGATGCGCTATCTCCAGGTGCCAGGGTCACTTCAGCATTTAACCCCTAGTCCTGTCGATTTAAGACTACGCAGATCTGTTCTCTCCTTTGAGACAGGACCCAGCAGGATCTTATCAGGTTGTTCTCCCCAGGGAAAGAAACTTACTCCAGGACAAGTTAACTGACCACATCAAATAAGGGCAGACGAGGGACAGGCCCTTATGTCCCATATGTGAATGCTCTGAGTGTTCTGAAAAGGCCTGTGAGTGTCAATATAAAAAAGGGAATAATAATAGAAAGGAGGGTAGTAGGACTGGTTTAGCAGACAGATGGGCCACTGTGGTTGGTTGTCAGAATCGTGAGCAGTTTCTTCAACCTTATGGCCAGAGCAGGGTAGAGTTTCAAGAAAAAGAAAGTGGCTTTGGGAAGGTCATCTTCTCAGACAGATATTTATGATTTCAAAGACTGCATAAATGATGCTTTAGTTGCCCATTTACACACAATGAATTGATAAAATTAAATCCCTAAACTTCATTCCCTTACATAAACAGGCTCCTAAGAAACACAGAAACAGATGAAGATTGAAGATCTGTCATAATTTCTTCTACATGCCTATTTCAATTTGTTATTGTAGCTTGAGTAACTTTTATAATGAACTGCTTTTATTTGAACTCAAATAAGGATTACAGCAATTTAAACTTTTGACCTTCATTTTATTAAGACAGTTCTTTTCAGTTTGTGAAATACTAGAAGCAATGACCACAATGAAGCAAGGTAGCAGGATATGGGATTTTTTTTCTTTATAATCTAAGTTAACTTCTCAAATATATGTTTTAAGAAGAAATGGTAGGAAGCATGTAAATATATGAATTTGTTTCTTTTCCCTCAGATCATTTTTTCTCTCATGCATCAGGAACATATATAAAAAATACAGGTAGTATTATTTTTCATAAATTTAAATGTCAATGATTGACTCAGATATTCTGATATTATTGGACAGAGATGACTCTTTAACAGAGGTCTCAATGTCCACAAGGTATAAGCAGAAAGCGTGCAAAATGGAAAACTAAAGAATAGAGTAGTTTGCTGCAATCAAGTAGAAACTTGGACTTAGAGTGACTTAAAAATCATCACAAACCAGAAAGTATAACTTTTCAATCATGTTCTACATATTCATTCTTAAACTCTAATGTCTTGAATAATTGTGCAGCCCCTCCCCCTCCACACATGCATACACTGGCTATCTTTCTTTCAACATTGATGAAATAGAAATCACCACAAGGAAGTGGTTTTAGCACTGTGTTCATAGGTAATAGTAGGAGAATCAGAGAAATGCACTTCTGTCTCTAGAGTGAGACAGTGCTCCATGGCCCACTTTTATTTCCACAAACGCATAATATACTCTCATCTGCTGTGTTCTGGTACCTTTGTCATCTACTTTGCAGGAAACAAGGTGACTGAAGTATTCCTTGCTTTCAAGGACAGAGCTTAAGTCTTAGAAGGGGGATTTGACAAGTCTACAAAAGTGTATATACAAGGTGGAATCAAGTGGGTAACAATAAGGTAGTACTACTATGAGACTGGAAAAACATCTACAAAAGCAGCTTGCCTAATTAACTTCATTTAAGAGTTTAAGAGATGATGGATGAGGTCAAGGTTAACATTTTGTAAGGTCACACTACACATTAGAACACCCAGGACTAGAAGTACAGAATTTTAAAATCAAAGCAAGTTTTTTTCTTTATTTCAATGAAAATAATCTTACAGTCTTTGGTGAACGTAAGCAACTTTAATTGTTCTTTTACTTTGACATGTTTAATTTTAACACAAGTGTAAAATTATAACAAAAATCTTTCTGGATACTAGAAAACATGTCAAATGAATTAAAATTAGACTTAGCAAGGTAAATATCACATTTCTATATGATATGCTATGATTCTATATGATTTCTATGATATTTCTATATGAATTCTATAATTCCATAACTACTACTCGTATATAGGATGTACAGGGCAAAATAACTGTTAAATTCTTAATTGTCTGTGGAACAAAGTTACAAACACCCACAGGATTGTCATGACAATAGCATTATTTTTGTTATGCATAGAGATCTGAAATTTCACTTGGATTCTTAAGATCTATGCTTGTCAATCTCTTTAAAATTGTGGGGACCTTTATATGATTGTAATTTTAATCTCAGTGATTGTTGATTGGAGATAAAAATATATATGTATATATGCACAGAATGAGTATGAGTTCTACAGCAGTTTTAAATTATGAAGAATACAGCATCTACAAATACTTGAAAAAACTAAAGGGTATGTGTATACTTTATATATGTGTACATACATATATTTTCATATATATATATATCCTTTAAAAGGATATAAACATGAAGATATCAATCTGAGCATTTATTCATTCATCACTCACTCATTCATGACAGACTGATATCTCTGCAATCTGTGACACACTATTAATAAGGTTAGTACTTACAGTTTTTTTTCTACTATACAGAAAAGTAGATTGTCTCCCTATAGTTTTTCAAATCAACTTCCTTTCTATTCCTTTGTAATGGAAAGTGGCTGTGGGATTGTCTGTGAATCAAGCAAAGATTGAAAACATTTCTTTAGGAGAAACCCTCACCTACTATAGGAAGTAGTTTCCTCCCTACTTCATAGAAGGTGATGTAGACTATACAGCCAGTATCCTTCCAGGGTGAGACTGAATAAACCATACACAACCATGTCTGCTCATTACTGACCTCTACTGGCTCAAAAGATCCTGAAAATAATTTTAAATGGGTAGGTGGTTCCAAGGAAAAGAACAGAAGCTGAAATGTCCTTATAATGCTAATTGACACTTATCTTTAATTTAAGTTGTCCAGACATAGAGATCTCTTTAAAAGAAAGAGATTTAAACTTTACTATGTATAAGGCTTACTTGGCAGTGCTTTTTTAAGTTGGCATGGAGTACGTTTAACTCAGTAAGAAAAATCCTAGGAACATCTGTTGATACGAAGTGTTCATTTGCTTTTCATTTCCAAGTCTTTCCAGTGGTTCTACAAACATTCCACAGAACTAGTTACATTTTGAAGAAATGAGCAATCTCATAGGCATCCCATAGTTACTTGTTCAGTAGTTTCTTTTTCTGTGCTTGAAACTTCGGTTTCCTGGTAACAACTGCAAGCCAATAGAAATGTGGAGGCCAGTCCCTCCACATGAAAAGTCATGTGCTTTCTCTTTTATGATGTTCAGTTCTTTTTTTTTTTTTTTTCTCTGTGATAACTGGAATATATATTTGCATGAAATGTATACAGTGTTGCAATCCTCTGTTTGCTTGGCTTTTTAATCAGATCATTCCTGATAGGCTGTCTAAACAAGGATGTTAGTGCCTGCTTTTTAAAATAAGTACAGCTGAAAAACACACTGACTAAATTATGCCCTTCACATCCTCCATTGGACTTGGATATCCAAGCTCTTCATGGGCTGTAGCAGATGATGGCTGCCCTCTAGTGGCCGTATTTCTGCTCTTTCAGTTTAGACTAAATAGTGTCTTTTTAAAAATACGTCCTACTTTCTATTCGTTCAGCTGGGCGTTACTAATCTTTATAGAGAATATAATATTAGAGAGAATATAATAGATTGTCAATTATAATTGTGAATAATAATTGTGCTTTATGAAATACAGATATATATGAAATGAAGACATGCAGATATATTATTCGCAATTACAGCACTTTCTTTCACTAGCATACATTTATGAAAAATGTCAACCGTTTTCAAACTAAACTGTTATTAGTTAAATAACCCTTTATTTTTTTTTTCAATAATCATAGAACAAAGGTTAGTTTTCTCAATGGAAAAAGGCTAATTGTTTAACTATTGAATCTTTCTTACAACCTCAATCTTTCTTTGTCTTATTCTCCCTGGCCAAGAGAAACTATACTATTTATTGGATAAACAATTTGTATTTACCACTAGCATCAGAGATATTCTTTTTGCTCTAATTGCTAACATGTCTGAGTTGTATTTAAATGATCACACATGCCTGGGTGCATCAAGCCCTATTTAAAATTCAACCAGTAAGACTATAACTACCCCAATCAATAGTGATGAAGCACAGTAATCCAAGCCACAAATGCAAGTTGGCTTTCTTATTTCTTATCAGCTACAATGTACAGTATGACAATGTTTGATTTGATTAATTTCAAATTTAAAAAGAAAAAAGAAAAAAAATGCTGCACTTTGGCCTGTTGCTGATAGAGCTGAATCAAAATAAATCTCGTTGCCTAGCAGACCGGAAAAAAATCACCTCTTTGAAGGTTGACAGAAGAGCAAATCATTTTTCATTCACCACCTCATTTTTCCCTCTATCCACAAACCAAAAGACATTTTCCACAATGGATAGGTGTTACTTTTTTTTCTGTAAAAAGTAAGTTTTCACAGCAACTGTGAAAACCTCAAAATCAGCTAACCATAGAGGGGGATATTCTTTCTGACCTCTATGAAATGATGAATCCACCGTTGTTTAAAATACAGTGCTGCATTTGACCTTGGAACACATTCTGACATATATAAACATCCAGGATAGACATGCACCAGGAGAAATGGATGGATCTCTGTTGTAGCAGCATATAATGGAAAACATTGATATTAAAAAGAGGCTGACCAGATAATCTACTATGACTTTACATATGATTAGTCACCTCAATGCTTTATTGGAAGGCCTAAAACTAATAGAATAAATTCAAACAAGGAGACAGTTTTGACTCAGGTTCATGTTTCCAACCCTTTATGGAAGACAATCCATTTCCCTTTAGTTATCATTCCTTTTGTAGAAAAAACACACTTATCCTTCAGTACAATACAACCAAAAAAAAAAAAAAAAAAAAAAAAAAAAAAAAAAAAAAAAAAAAAAAAAAAAAAAAAAAAAAAAAAAGAAGAAGAAGAAGAAAGAAAGAAACCTTCTGGGAAATCAAAACCAAATATTCTGGTTTTGTGGTTACATTAAAATGGTTAATATCAACCACCAGCAATACCAATATCTGTCTTTCTGTCTATTCATATAATTCTTGAAAGAAAACACTTACTGAATTTCAACTTAGTAAATATTTGTGGAGTTGATTCAATGTCAAGTATATCTGTTCATAGGAATGAAAATGAAGATCAGATTTGATTTCTGTTCTTATTGAACAAATATAAATTGATTTATTCAATATTAAATTTATACGCAATATAAAAAAAAGACTACATAGTGGGTTATAATTCCCTTGTATTAGGGGAGCCTAATTTTAATTGATGATCCCACTGGATCAGCATCTTAAAACATAAACGAGAAATTTGTAGAGAAAATGGTCCTCCAGTTGTACAAAATGAGCAAGCTCATTGAGTGATCTTTAAATTCTAAGAAGTATTTTATGTCTTGCTATAAACTTTGTCTATAAAATGTATGTTCCAAAGTTGGCAATATGTTAATAAACACTGATTTAATCAGCACCTTATGCTGAAAAATATCCTTGGTGCTGATGAAAAGAATACTAACCAGTATAATGGATTTCCTCAAATTGCTTACATGTTTATAAAATATGCACCTTTGCCAAAGATATAGAGATTAAAAAGAGGTAAAGACAAGGGGAGAAAAAGCAAATAGAAAAGTGATAACTTGAAGAGTAGGGAAAGTCACAACCTAAGTGCTAAAGGATTGTAGAGCCAAGAAAAGCAATTCCCCTTTATGAACTTCTGAGAACCTCAATGCTTGAAAGCACAGGTCACAGGGAGGTGGGAGTGAAGCTTATGCTAATAACAGGGAATTTGTTAGGAGTTTGTATAGAAGGGATGAAACACACCAAGGTCCTGCCCCCAATTCATACAACTGGTATCCCATGTACAGTCTAAGGGCAAGGTTGAAGACTGGGTTAAATAAATAATAAAATGAGTTAAGCAAAATCTGTATGCTGAATGAAGCTAAAGCTACATGTTAAGCCATTTAATCCTTCCCTTTGTCTGAAATATTAGAAACAAAACTTTTATTATCAGGTAGAAGATTCAATTAATTTTCTCTAGACACCTCAATAGTCCCAGAGCAATTGAACTGATTATTATACAATAATACTCGTAAGCCAAATGTACCTCAAATCCATACACACATAACCAGTTTTTTAGTGTATTAAATATGAATAGTCAAGCACAACTCAATATTTTATTCAGAAATTCTGATAATAATAAAAAATGAATATGAACAATCTCCTTTTAAAAAGAATCCATAGGAGAGATACAATGTCAGGAACACAACTCAATCATCATTTCACTAGTATGCTAGAGAGGTGAGTGGAAATTTTATGTTTATAGATATGATAGTGCAACAATCTAGGAATATGAAGAGAACCTGTGAAATAAAATTTTAGTTTTCAGTATAAAAAATGAATGTAAACAGCAAGTAGTCAGTAAAAAATAATTAAAATAAAAAATAAAATAAATGTACAGTAAACAGTAAATAGATAGTAGTTGAAAATATAAACTAAAGGTGGGAAAATGAAAAAATTTAAATTAGTCTAAGAGGATCAAATCTTATGATTAATGGCTTTAGAAATTGAAGCGAAGATTAACTAAGTACAGTATGAAATAATATAACAATATTTTTTAGAATTATTGACAGATTTTTTAACTAAAAATATACTAATTGTTAATACAGTTTACTGAACACAGACACTACAGTCAGATGTCCAAATACCATAGGTAAGAATTTGCTGAGTTTTCATATACAATTTTTTTTTTAAAGTCACTAAGAGAAAAATTGGAGGCGCTTAAAATAGTAGGTCAATTTCTTCAAAATCTGAATAAATGGTGTTTTTTGACCTAGAATTCTCAATGTAGATTAGCAATAGCATTCCAAAATAGATATATCTTCAAATATGCTCAAACTTGAAGAATTAGTCTCTTCATTCTTAGAAATGTGTTTGTTCCTTACAAGATAAACAAGCTAAAAACATGTTTGATTTCTAAAACTAAAAATCAAAACAGAACTGAACAAATATATGGTCTTTCAATTAGAAAACAGAGAAACAAAGAAAACAATACCTGAAAAATAGTTCTAGACAGAATGCAAGATAGAGGAACATGAAAGAAAATTCATGATACTTTTATTTATAAATTTAAATTTAACTTAGTTCCTCACAAAACTAAAAGGTCATCTGATAATTTTTGAAAATTTGGTTCTTAGTTCTATGCATGGAGATTAAAGAAATAGAAAACAATTAGATTTCTTAACAAAGGAGAAAATATTGAATACTGAACATGCATCTATTTTTGCTTCATCCCCATACATACTCTAGTAAAAAATAAGTGCTTATATTAAAAAGTAAGTTAAGTAAGTTAATCAGGAGACAGTAATTTAACAAAATTAGAACCTGGGAACCAGTGGCAAAATAACAAATAATTTACCAGAACTAAGAAAATTGAATAATTTATTAGAAGACAAAAACAGAACCATACGACTAATGTCCCTAGTGTTTCAGATTTGAGAAACAAAACAAACATGTCAGGTAGGTTTGGCTGCAATGTAAAGAGCGCTGTTATATTTAGGAGAATTGCATGAAATTATGATACTCTAAAAATCTTAGATTCTTTTATACTCCTTTGGGGAGTTTGCCTCATTCTGTAAATCTCTCCTTCCATATTTGTACAGTTATTTTGGATTTCAGACTATTGGGAACATTTAAGATTGAGAGTAAGGTATGGTATGTTAGAGGGATTTGACAAACTCATCTGGCCTTGGCATCTTTAGAACTAAAAATTTATTCACCAAAAAGATCAGATTTGTTTTTTAACATGGACTTAACTGACACAATAGGAAAGTATTTCAAAGGTTTCCTTTTGAAAATGAATCTTATTTTTAACTGAAGTAATATTTGAATACTTTTTTCAGATATTATCACCAAAATGCACCCAACACCAACTCACCTGTAGTCCCCCATCATAGTCCATCTTTTGTCCTTCCCTCTTTGTTCTTACTCTATCTCCACTGCCACCCACCACCCTTGAAATCAGTAGTGAACAAGATTTAACTAGTACTCAGAACTCCCAATTAGCCTCTTTACAAAGAGTTAATGAATAAAGGAGAACAGGTGGGTACTTCCAGGTACTAACAATATTCCTCGTTTTTCATGTGGAAACTGATTACCCAGTTGTAGTCAGTTGCTGACATTTTATCAGATTAAACACTAATGATTATATCATAGTTCAATAAAAATTAAAATAAATTTACAAAGCCAAGCAAAAGTAAAAGGATTAGAATAATTTGACTAGTTACTGACTGACAATGGCTCAGTTTTTCAGTTAATAATTTCTTTTACATTATTTTATTTGTCAGTAATGGTTTTAGTTGCAGAACAGACTTGGTTTCAATTGAGAAAAAAGAAAAAGAAAACCCAGAAATCTGGATAAACATTCTCCTGAACTTGCAGTGGTACAACCATACTGTTATTAAAAATTAAGGGTGACGTATTCTGGGAAACACAATGATAGCTGCTTATTGTATTCCAAAGTATATTTCTCTAATAATAAAAGTTTCTAAGACACATATCCAAAAGCTTCTTTATTCAAACTCATTCTGTATACATTTGAGCTTGATACTGTTGAAATCTTAATCCCATAGAGGTTTTGCTTAAATATATTATCGTTATCTCTTAAATCTAGAATTTTGGATTTAGGATTTGCATAGAATTCCTTTAGGGAAAATTAATCTTTTGCCTCATATTAACTGCTAAACTTTCATTGAAAGCTTTTACAGTGCAGAAACTGTAAGCATAACATTCTATGGAATATGAGTTAATAAATATAATGTTTGAAAGGAATGAGCAAAAGCACAATTTTCCATTTTTTTGGTTATAAACAAAATTATCTGTTTTGAAATATTTCTATATGAAGTTGAAGATAACTATCCCTGAAAACTGAAATCATATGGATTAACTTTTTTGCATTATAAAAGAGAACTAGCTAAAGGAGATAATACAAGTTAATTATGAGTTGATTTTCTTATAGTGAATTTTTCCACGTTTTCTCATGCCAGTATCCTCATATTTGCACATTTGGTTTAAGGAATCCTTATTCCTACCCTGTTCTTGTTTGATCACAAATTGAGTCCTGGTGAATTTTCAGTGAGCCCTCCTGCTGGAGGCTTGGCGAAACTCCAAGACTTCTTCTTGCTCAAGGGGCTTCTTGCTGCGTGATATTAAATATGGAAATGTTCACAATTTGTGGAGTCTACTAAAATTAGACACCCCTGAGTTCACAACACCTAAGAGAATATGCAGGTCTTCACGCTGAGTGAGTCAAAATACTATCCTGTACAGGCTGCTGTTTGCAAGCAAGGGAAGCAGGAAGAGTCAACCTCCCTGCTTCACTTACAACTCCTCTATTGCCATTTCCCAAAGAACAACATCTTATTGTGCAATTCAAGCTTTGTCACTCCTCCGGTGAAAACAGAAAATTCGACTTCTCAGATTTTCACTGTATAAAATTTCAATACCGAGTATAACCTTGCTGTGTAGTTTCCTAGCAGCACACATACTAAAGTGTACACTCTCCTGTATAACTGGCTCTACACTGTCACTTTTCCTCTCATTCCTCTCTCTGCAGTTACGTTATTATCAACTATACTAAGCACCCAAACAGATATTACGATGTTATACAACAATTTCACGATGCCGGTTGCTAGTAGACAAGTTAAGTCCCATAGCTGCTAAAGATTTTCGGTACATGTCCTACCTAATTGTCCCAGTCCTGAGGCTTTTACTCATGCTGATTGTTCCCATTGGCTGGAATGTTCTCATTCTCCAACATCTGAGTTCCACTGCAATATTTCTGTTTTAAACTGACCTTCTTTCATTTTCACATGGAAACCCCCTACACCAGTTTGGCATTCATTCTTTTTCAAAATATCAATTGTATATTTATAACACTTCTCAAAACTGTATTTTCATTTTTTAAATTGTATGTATGTATGTATGTATGTATGTATGTATGTATGTATGTATGTATGCATGTATTATGAGACTAGATCTCGCTATGTTGCCTGGGGTAGTCCGTGAACTCAAGCAATCCCCAGCCTCAGCCATCCATGTAGGTGGGATTACAGATCCCCACCACAGTGCTCGGTGCTCGGCTGCTTTTTCAAGACCAGGTCTTGCTATGTTGCCCAGGGTAGACTCGAACCCACACACTCAAGTGATTCCAGACCTCTTGCCACCCAGAGCTTGAATTACAGGTGCACGCCACCGCACCAGGCTTGTAATTATCTTATTTGTTCAGGGTAAATTTCAGTCTCTTTCAATGAACTAAAAAGCTCCACAAAAGTAAGGTTGTCTGTCACATGTGGTTTGATTCAGTTGATCCTTGCACGTGAATGAAGTGATAGGGACATAACATTGCATGACTGTCAGCAGCTATGCAGAATTAATACAGAAAGCACCCTGATTTTCAGGAATAAGGCAGACCAGCATGGGTCTAAGGTTTTGGAGGTTAGGAACCTAAGTTGTAGTCAAAATCTATGCAAATGAGTATCTCTGCAAATAAATGTGAAATCACAGCTCAAATAACAATATTTTAATGTGCAAAATAGGAAGAATTGTTGGTTATGAGATCTTTCTTGCTATATCCAGATATTGTTGGAATTTAGATACCATTAACACTAAATGGTATTATAATAGGAAAATAAAGGAAAATGAAGATGCTACAACCTATTTAGCATATATTTAACTAAGAATCACATTGATATGGGTGAAATTTCCTTTTTTAAAAAAGGTAATAATAATTTATAATAGTGTATATGATTCAGAAATACAGGATCCCACTTTTTCAGAGTTGTTGCCACACTAGACCCACACCAGTGACACATAGTCTTCTACTATAGTTCCACATTTGGTCTTTACTCTCTCCCTTCCCTACTGATAGCCTCAGTTTTACAGTGAATTTTCCAGGGTTTATTTTGGTTTGGTAAGTTATGTCTGATTCTTCATTTTATTTCTCTGTAGTTCACCTTTAGTAAGACCATCTGGTATTTCTGTTTATTCATCTGGCTTTTGTTGATTAGCATAATAACTTTCAGTTTTATCTATGTGGTCACATATAGCAATGGTTCATATTTATTTTCTATGCTGAGTAATATTCAGCTGTGCACATTTATCACATATTATTTATTTCACTCATTTAATTCAGACATTTAGTTTGGCATTTAGTTGCTTACATAACTTGGCTTTAGGAAATGATAAACATAGGCACACATGTATCCCTTGAATTGTTTTTTTTTTTCTTTTCTGGGCCTAGTATCCTTCCAAAAAGTAGCTTTAACAGATACAATATATTTCCGAGAATTCAAGAAACAATAAAGCCTGTTGGGCTAAGATTTGAAGAACCATGAAAATAGGGGAAAGGAGGTCACGTAATTGTATTTTCTAAATTTCCTTAGATTTGTTCCTTTAGACCATTTTGTTCAATTATGCAGGCTCTGATCAATCAAGACACAAGACCTCTGATGAAGAGATCAATAGTTTATCAGGACAGTTATCCTACATTCCTTGAGTTCACTACTCTAATAACAGTCATTTAAATTCCCATTGAAATTAGAAAATTAACTCCCAGAAAGTTGTGGAATAGATTAACAAAGCAGATAAATCAAAGAAATTGCAAAGTTCCTCTGTTACTAAGGCTGATACACCTTTTTTCACTTCTAACTCAAATTATGTTCAGTCACTTTGCCTCACATAGTTTACTGAAGGTTCTGCAATTATATCAACTGATTACATTTAAATAGTAAACTAAAAAGTAGAGATACAGTAAGTTTATAATATAACCCTATTACATTATCAAATTTCAATGATAGTTTGGTGGAAAATGAGTTATGTACCCCCTAATTTATATAGATATGTAAAAAAATTGATAAATTACTTTAAAAATATAAAATTAAAGTGAATTACCAAGGATAAATTAATACTACAGAACATTAATATGAGTTAAATAGCTAAACTATATTTCCTTGATTTTCTAATTTAAGAGTTCAAGCAGTGGAGATCTAACAGTCTAATAAAAGAACACTAAAATGTCTTTTCTTTCCTTATATCCTGTTCACTCTTAGTACTCAGGTTTCAGACAAAGTACTTGGGTAGAGCCAGAGTAAGCACTATTGTGCATGTTTCCTTAGAGCTGCTGAAGTTATTCAAAATGTCATCCTAGCACATGTCTACACCAAACCTATTGTTGCCTAATAAATTTGTACAGCAGAACTGTCAAATTTTAGCTACTAATTATCAAGCAGGAATTTAAGAATCTAGGGGGCAAATATCAGTTTAAAAGAGTCAGATTTTTAAAAAGTCCTCTCAGGTGTCCGCCAGCTTCATTAGCTTGCTAGTTAATAATTGGTTACAAATTCTATGGACCTTTGAATCTAAATTTATTTGGTAAGTATTCTACCTCTCATTAAAAGATATTTTTAATACTCTATATCAGTAACCAAAACATATTTTTATTCTTAAGACACCATATTTTGGAGTAACTTAATTTCACCCAAATTTCAGTATTAAAAATTCTTTTCTATCCATACATAGTACATATCACTTCAGTTGGGGATTACTCCTTAGCAGAATTTGAATGCAGTTTACTGTTAGTATTTCTAAATTGTATTTTCCTACTAATCTGGAATGAAGCAATACTTCTGTTATACCTTTACACAGTATTCTTTTTTCTTTCACCATGGCAGCTATGTGTATTGATTCTTTGTATATAGTTTTCCATAGGGGTGAAATAAACCAGTACTTATCATGTTTTCCCAAATCAGTCAAAATTCCATCCCTTTTCTCCTCTCTAAATTGGATAAACACATCTAGAAATTATTGTTCTTGCTGACCAACTATAGACCCAGAGTAGGAGATATTTTATTAAAGTTCTGACTAGCATCCTTTTAGCCTCCAATCTCTCCTTTTGTTATAGAAATATGGATATTTAAATATGTAGGTTATATCAGCTGTAAACATTCATCTAAAAATATTTTGAGTGTGCTGACTTTCCTTGTCTCTCCACTTTAATCTGTTTAAGTATTCAACAGATGTTTTCTGTATTACTTTAAGTGAAAATTCTCCCACAGTGGCTTTAAAAATCTCCTCAGCAGTGCCCTTGGTTCTGACTTCCTCTAGTGGACAAATTTAAATCTACTATCTAAATTTTCTCTCCTCTTCTTTCAGATGCCACTGGGTTTCAGTCACCTCTGATCTAGTAGCAACCTAAACCTCTCTTTTCTAATGTCCTCTTTAAAAAGCTTTTACTTATGTGCTTCATCTTTTAAGTATTTTATTTCTGAAGAAAAAGAGAGAAAAAGAACTCATTGATGATACTCTTTGTCCTTTTCCCAAAATTTTGTTATTAAATAAGAAAATTTCCTACTCTCTAGAGAAGAATTTGAGAGGGCAATTATACATCAGACTGCTAGAATGACATCATTCCACTTGTTTACAAGATGCTATGGGAAAGGAAATTCATTTTCAACAAATAAAATAAAAATAAAGTGGTAACTATAAATTTCTGAAGAGGTTGGCCCAAAAAGGAAAATAATAAAAAATAATTTGTGGGAAACAATCAAGACTTAAATAGAAGCAAGTTTTAAAAAATAGGAATAAAGTTTGACGATATTCAAAAAATTAAATGCCAGCAATAAATATTTTGAGGAATAAGCTAGATGCAGTACATGAGAGAGACACATAAAACAAAGTGACATAGAAAAGGATAAACTAATGTATACCTGGAAATGCAAATAGATAAGAGAAATCTGTTAGTGGAATAACAATGGGCTGTGGAATATCAATGTCTGTGTTTCTGCACACACACACACACACACATATCATGGGAAACTCAAGATAATTGACTATAAAACTGAAGTAAACTTAGATACTAAGTGTTCAAAAATTATAGTATGTAAAAATAAAATTAATACACAAAAATCAAAATATAAACAATAAATAGAAAACTGGCATCTTGCTTAAACAATCCAACAATGAAGATTAAATACTATAGTCAAAATACATAAAATACATAGAAGGAATTTAATCAATAATCCCAATATCCATTGAAGTAGTGCAAATATATTTGGAAAGAATGTAAAACATTATAAAGATGTCAGTTCTTATTAACATAATTGTCATCACAACAAAATTCCATACAGTATGTTCTGAAGTTATCTTCTTGTTAAAGCACATGCCAGAATGGTCTATGACAGTGTATAAAAAGAAAAAAAATCCTAAAGGCCATTCCTGTATTAAAATATAACATTAAAATATGTCTACATAATTAAAATTTATATATTATGTAATGCATGATTGGGTGAATAGATCCCAAGTAGAAAAGATGTTCATAGGTAGTAGATACACAGATATAAGGCAGTTTCTTATCTGATGAAGAGGTATCTTAAATAGATATAGCTAAAGATGAACTTTTAAAATAAAATACAATGACTGGTAATTTTGAGTACATGGAAGGAATAGCAAATTATAGTATAAGTCAGGTGAAGGACCAGAATAAAATATTTGCAGTGTATTTAGAAATAAGAGGGAGGTAAGAATTTAAAAAACTTAAAGATTGAGAGGCAAAATACTAAATCTAATAAAAAATTAGGGGAAAAAAACCTGAACAGACTTGTAAAATCATAAACACCAACTTCAATAAATTAAAAAAAAGACTTTATAACTTGTTCAAAACCTGATAATTGTAGATTGAAACAATATTGAGATCCCATGTCTTGTCAAATTGTAAAATTTACCAAGTATCGGAAGATCTTGTATTCATCATGCCATGAGAAAATAAACAATCTGTCTATTTCTGGTGGGAGAAGAACTTATAAACCTTTGGAGATGAATTTAACAATACCTTACATAACAATATTTATAAAAACTTTTTTTTTTTGCTGCAATCCTTTTTCTAAGACTCTGCCCTGTGAACACAGCCAATAGTACAAATCTATGTGTGCACAGGTTATTTATTGCAAAACAGTTGATCATTACAAAACATTGGAAACAAGCTATATCCCTAAATCTGAAAGTGGCTAAGTAAATTGTGATATACCCAACAAAAATTCTATATACACCTATAAGAAAAAATGAAAACCTTCTCTGTGAGCTAATTTTTTAGGATTTGCAAAACCTAAGATTAAGTAAGGGTTTCTCAGCCTTCCTTTTAATACTATACCTCCGAGGAACCATTAGACATTTTTTCCTAATTGATTCCATAAAATTTTAATTCTACCGACACTCTCTATGGTTTATGTGCTGTATATAAATCTTTCTTTTTCATATATAAAAAAGAAAATATTTCTTTCTAATAGTAAACTTTTTTCACCCCCTGCAAAAAACAAAACAAAAAAACAACTAGTACTTATACATTGTAGGAGATACTGCTCTTCTTAGGAATTCATATGTTTAGTGATGAAACAAAATGAAAAAACATAAACAGTACATTTGCTTTCTGATACAAAAGAAGACATAAAGATACACGTATATGTATGTATTTACTATCTCTTGCAAAAGAGGTGTAAAAGACCAAAAAAATGATAAATTAGAAACAAACAAAATTGGTTACCAACAGGGGCCAAAGATGACAAAAAGAAACTTTATTTTAACAGGTTATATGGCCAAAACAGATGTGTTTTATGAAAACTGCAATTTTTGTTTCTAGAAACAGACATTCCACAGACATAAACACACACAAATATATATATGTACACACATGCACTTATAGCTACATATTAAGCTGGATGTGGGACCATGAAGTTATAATACAAAAGTAACACATATGCCTAACTGTATTTATTATAAACAAAATAATAAATAAGCCTTGAAGTAATTAAGAAACTAAAAGAACAAGTCTGAGTAACTTTGGAAAGAGTATTTTGTCATGCTACTCATAACTGTTGCTACTGTAATGATAAAATCAAAAAGTATAATACCCAAAAATTATCCTATAGTTTCTAAATCTGTTTCTCACAGAAATATGAGTTAGAATTCATATTGTATGTCTGTTAGGTAGGACAGAAAAATAGAAGTAAATATAAATTGTGTATAACAAGAGAGAGGTTTCCAGATAGAGTTGTTACAAATGAAAAAAAATGATGGACCTAGAATGAGTCAAATTGATTGGAATTACAGTTACCATAATAATTATAAGAGGAGATAAAGGGATGAAGACAGATGGAGGGTGGATGGATGGATGGATGGATGGATGGATGGATGGATGGATGGATTGATGGATGGTATGGGTAGATGAATGGATGGATGGACCAACAGAGAGGTAAATAGAAAAGTAGACGGATGGACAGAGAGAGAAAAATATGAATACAGATGTGAGTACTTTACTGATTAGTTTGCATGCCTATATTTTCTCCTTTGATCTATTTTGATGCTTAAAAAAATCCAGGAAACTCGATGCTCCAGGAACAATCAGCACCCTGATGTCCAGATCTAATTTACCAAATACCATCCTTTAATAAACCAAGTCGAGTTACTCTTGAAGAAATGTTAATACCTGGGTTAGGGCAAAGGGAATGTAAGATTTTAAATGTGTTTGGAGCATCTTCTTATGCCAAAAATATAATGAAGTGCTTTAAAGTTTAGAGTTGGGGGGAGAGATAGGGAAAGATCCATTGAAGAAGCTAACAAGATAAAAAATAAACATGTTATTAATTAGTGATAACTTGCTTGATAAGCCATAGAATAGGTTATTTTTGCATCCTTACTAATACAAATAAATAATTTTAATAAATAATTAAAAGAGAGAAGAAACATGTCACTCATACCCTGAAAAATCCGCTTAATATTTACAGAGAAAATGATAAAACCGCCATTAGACAAGCACCACATTAGTAATTTTTACAGTAAGATGCTAGTTGAAAAGATGTTGCAGCAAGATGTTCAAACAGAAATGGATTATTCATAGTCTCAAAAAAATCACTCAAAAATATTTATCAATCACAAAGGAGAAAGTAGTAATTCTACAGTGCTGAAATGTACTAGACACCCCTTTAAAATGATTTAGGTTGAAATCACTGATAAGCACATGGTTTTAACACATCCTTGGAAGAGAGTCAATGAGAACATAGATGATTCCTCTGAATTTTTGGGAAAATGCAGATATAATAATGAGACAAATCCAGATGGAAGGATGTTTTCAATAATACTGACCAGTAACCGCCAAAAGTTTTTAAGATCATGAAAGATAAAAACAAATTAAGTGTCAGAGATTAGGCGTACTAAGGAGAAGATATGTAAATGCATTGTGGGATCCTGGGAGAGAGAAAGAGCATTTGGTGGAAAATGTGACATTTCGAATACAGTCCATATAGTTAATCATATTGTAAAGTAAATGTCCTTGTTTTGATAGCAGTATTATGATTATGAAAGTTGTTAGGATTAAGAAAATTGACTAAACTTTATGTATTAAATCTTAACACCTTTTCAACATTTTAAGTCTGAAATTATTTCAAAATAAAAATATTAAAAGCATTGCTAGAAAAGCATGATTCAAATATGAAGCAAATTAAATTGGCATGGTTTTGAGCAATTAGTGAAGTGTAAAGAATCCATTTAAAAATTCCCATTTGAGTAGCATAGGGATTATGACATTAGAAATTTAGAGAGGTTAATATATTCATCTCAAAATACTTGCATCTGCAGTGAACCATACGTAAATAGTTGTATTAATATAAATCATATTTATGCATTTAGATTTTTAGCATATAGAATCAAACTACAGATGAAGGATTTGATGTTTGATTATAACTACAAAAGAAAAATATAAATTTTGCATCCACAAATGAATAAAATAAAAATAAAGCTACTAGAAATTGATAGAAACATTGAGGGGACATGAAAGGAATTGTGGAGTACTAATGATATTCCTTAAAGTGGGAAGTCGTGGAAAACATTTTATGGCTGTATGTTACAATAAAAATCATAATAATATGAACTTTCTGAATAGATAGTTGGGGAGATCTGATGAGATTAATAAAATATGTTTTCATTTGTATGTTACAATAAAAATCATAATAATATGAACTTTCTGAATAGATAGTTGGGGAGATCTGATGAGATTAATAAAATATGTTTTCATTTGTCATGGTAACATAATAAGGGAAAATAGCTAATGTTGATAAATCAAGAGCATTTTGAGAGTATAGTCACCAATAACATTATATATAGCAATAATTACAGTTAAATCCTTTTTGGAAACAGCATTAGAAATGGGGTATCATGCAGTGTTTGTGTATACCTATTTGTGTGTGTATGTGTAAAGTTTTTGATGCTGAATTATCAATTCTTATTATTAAAAGGAATATAATAATCAGTTTCTAATATTTTCTTCAAATTTATAATACTGTTATTTTATATAATTATTTTTTTCTTAAAGATTAATTTATTTCTATTTAATATTTTTGAATTGTGTAATAATATGTACATGTCTAAAAATGTTTCCTTACTTTCTCAACCTGGTTTAAAACTTAGGTCCCCTCTACACCATTAAGTCTTTGCCTAAATTCTCATAAGCAACTCATCACAATTACTATAATTTATCTTATAAAAGTTTATTCTTCTTGGTCAGAACGAGAATACCTAAAGTTCAGGTGTTATGTGTCTTACTCATATTTGTATTTCCAACACTGAGATTAATTGCAATAAAGTTTTCTTAATACGTATATATTTATAGAAGTAACATTGGGCCCTGTTAAGTATTAAGAGACACCCCATATAAAACAAAAGTCAGATTCTGAGGAAATTATTTGTTTCCATTATTTCTATGCTTATATTCCTTAATCATTCATTTTTTCCAGGTGGCAATCAAAAATAATTTGAAATGGAATTAGCCAAGATGTGATGCTTATTAGCCTACTTGTCCTGTTTGCACTTAACTGTTTATGCTTGTGAAAAGTAGTCACAAACAAAAATCACAGTCTCCCAGTATAGGTACTATTCGACTGTCCTTATCTTCTTACAGGTTCAATTGTTCTTATCTACAGCACCTATGAACATGATTGTATTTGGAAATAGGTCGAGGGACAGGTGATTAATTTAAAGTCATTAAAGTGGGATTTAGGATACCTGATGTCTTTATGAAGAGGGAAATATGGAAACATGTAGACATGCACGCTAGGACTATGTCATGTCAAGATTTGAAGTTATGCTTCCAGAAACCTACCAGAAGCCAGGAAAGATCCAGAGTCCTGAAACAAAATTTTAATGAGCATTTTCAAAACAAGATGGCCCTCTGCCAAGATCTTCATCTTGGTCTCATAGCTTCAGATTCTTGAGACAATTCCTGTTGTTTAATTCACTCAGCTTGTGGTATTTGTTACAAGTCATAGGACTCTAAAGTGGACTTTAGTGAGAAAACTTCAAGTAGAAAGGAAGCAAAAGAAAATATCCTACCTTCTCTACTCTCTTCTATTCTGCTGGAGAGGGTTACTGAGATCACACCTATGGGCATCCTTTGATCCAAAAGAGAGACCCTACCCCTGCTGCTCTATTATGCAAAGAGTATGAGAAAAGCCTGCTGAATCAGAATGGTATACAAACTCTGAGCTTAGTGATAACCTGCTAGGGGGATTATTTGGGAAGCTCAGTTGATATCACCTAACAATTTAGAGAAAAATTAGAATTAATTTGAGCAACCTCCCCATGAAGGAAAAGATACTAGTCCTACTTTGTTCACCAGGAGAGCAACCAAGGTTGGAAGGGTGTACTGTTAATCTCTCTACTGTATTCTTCTTGGCAAGCTAATATTTTCTGAGTGCTGTGTGTCAGACACTATTATGTGTTTAAATGTGGCAATGCATGCATGTTCTGACCTAACAGATTGTAAGTGTTTCTATAGCCTCAATTAACATGTCATACATTCACACATGTATGTTTATATCTTATATATATATATATCACATGCATACATAATTTATGTAGATAGACATTTTATAATATACATAGTTACATATACATATATTTGTATTATTTTTTGTGGATACATATATGTATTCTGCATTCTCTTCATCAGTGTTGTTATATTGCTTTACCATTTCCCTATTATTGTTCAGATGCTGAGGTATAAAAGGGTTTAAAAAATGTTACACAAGTAGCAGAGAGCAGGATTAAGACTAAGAATTGTAGCTTAGAATTTTATGCTGCTTATACTAATTCTCAAGACACTCTAAAACCAGTGTAATCAAAAGGAAAACTAAAGATATTTTTTTCCATGCAGCACAGTCTTAGTAAGTGAATTAGATCCAACAACTGGACACATCTCTCACTCTAATCCTATATTCCTTTTGTGTTTTATTTCATTCTTTGACTATACATTCTTTCTCTGAATACATTTCTCTCAGGATATTACTCTATATGCTGAAAGATATAAGATACACATTTTCTTTTCAAGCATACCATGTCACCTAAACTTGAATTCACATTGTCTTTGATATAAAAATATCTAAAGAAGTTTATTAGCTTATTATGGACTAATAAGATACCTTAGTCTAAACAGTTATTAAAGAGTTGTAGGCAAAAGCAAAGTATCACAGCATCTAGAATGCTCTCTTGTAACAGTGTGTCTGAGTGGATGAGGATGCATCTTAAAAACAATAAGATAGGGGAAAGTATTCAATAGAGTAAGTATCCACTTCAAGATTATGATAAATGTTTGTGCTTATAGCAGAAATCATGGAAATGGTAATCATGAATTTAAGAGCAAATTCACAGACAAGGCTTTTTTCCATTCTCATCCTTTAATTTATGTTTTGTATTTTAAATGTAATCTTCCTTCTTATGATCAGAATTTGCTATAATAGGGCTTTCAGAAAGAATTCATATTCTTCACCAATTCCTTCAATATATACTCATTAAACATCAAGAATATAATTATAGTTTGAGTTGCATAAATTATTTTCCAAATATGTTGAATTTCTAACTCCCAGTACCTTTGACTAATACCTTATTTAGATACAGGGTCTTCACAGATGATCAAGTTAATATGAGGTTGTTTAGGGTAGTCCTAATCGATTAGGGAAACCCCTGTATTCTAGTAAAAGTGGGGACTTTGATGATAGAATAAAACAAGCACACATGAATAAAGAACAGGATAAAACAAAGGCAATACTGGTTGTCATGTGAAGATAAGAGCAGAGAGTAATGTGCTGTATGTACAAACTCAGAAATATTAAAATTTGCCAGAACTCTAGGGCACAAATGAACCAGGAGCAGTTTCTCCTTGACAACTTTCAGGAGATGCTGACCCCAAAGATACTTTGATTTTGGACTTCTGATTTCAGAACTGCCAAGCAAGTTACCCCATCTGAATCACGCTGTTTGTGGAG
>PVHY01000543.1:156436-188763 GCA_004024945.1 Uropsilus gracilis
TTTTGCCTGTGGAACCGCAGGCTCATGTTGCCTGGGTTACCACAGACTCAAGCAATCCCCAGTTTCAGCTTCCCAAGCAGTTGGGATTACAGGCATACACCACCATGTCCAACTATATTTTTTTGGTATTAGGTCTCGCTATGTGCCCCCGGTGGGACTTGAACCATGATCGTGGCCCCTGCCATGGCTTCCTAGGCTGCTATTTATAGGCAAGCACCACCATGCCCAACTTCTTTGCATTTTTTTAAACAGGTTCTGAGGATTCAGTTCAGTAGATACCTTAAACAATTGTACCTGGTAATAGTTTCTTATTTTGAGTAAAATAATTCTACATATTTCCAGAAGATCATGTATTTCCTGTATGATAACAAATATCACAATGGATTGATGTCTTTTCCAGAATAATTGCACATGTAGAAATGATTTACTACTCTATTAAAGAGTGACTTCATAGAAATGAGGGACGATGACTTGCTAACATTTATGCTCTCAATTCTTCCATGGTGACCATGTATTTGGGTTAAAAGAATGAACAAATGTGTGTATATGAACATCACTTTTGCAAGCCAAAGCTCCTTTTTTAATGCATTTTCTAGAATAGTTTGTTATAGTCAAATAATCTGAACTTAACAGATAATGAAAATTATGAGTTAATTTTCTTGATACTGCTCTATATACTGTGCTGGGTACACAGTACAAAATCCAGTTGGCATTCAGTTGTTTGAATGATGGATTAATTGATCAATTTTTGTAATAAAGAGCAAATTCTGGTTACAAAGTTATGGCTTCAAACAACTTCTTTCATTCAAAATTTACCTGAGCTCTATTCCCAGGACAATTTAATCCTAGTGAACTACAAGAGAAAATTTACCTGAATGGTATTATATTATGGGTCATCAATATTTCAATTTAGGGTAAGACTGAGAAGCTTCTAGCTAAAGCAAATCAAACTCAAAGAATGTTCTGTCACAAGAAGTTAAAAATAGAATTCATGGTGTCCTGGCAAGTGACTCCTCTCCCCACTCCTCTCAACTTGAGAGAATTAATGAAAGAATACTATATACTTCACTGTTCTCTCTCATCGTGTGTGTGTCTAGAAATCAGTCTACACAGAATGCCCTTCCAAATAGCTGCTGTGTGAGCACGAGGAAACACAAGAGGAATATGTATCCTAGAAAAAAAGTTTTGTCTCCAGCTGTCATCATTTTACCATACTTTATAGTACCAGGGGATCGTGTTCTATATTCTGATAGTAAAATATGCTATACAAAGTTGATAATAGATAATTTTAGATCTGAGTTCAATGACAGTCCAAAAGATTTCAGTCACAAAAACTGGACCACCAGGTGGGAAGCCAGGGATTCTCTTTTGATGTGTGACTTGATGGGGGGGGGGGGGGAGATCTACACACTATACAGCTATGATGAATATTTGGACATTTCTTTTAATAGAATTTATTTTAATTTCACTTAGCCTCTCCAATCTTTCTTGCACTATGCACATAACTTCTATGTAAATTCTTACATAAGTCTTCTAAACAGAATTTAAATATGTTATTTTTACATTTTGCTTTTCCAATCTGATTCCAAATTAGTCTTCTTGAGTGGAAATTTTTTCATGCAAATAGATAATTAAAAATTTACAATATGCTTTCACTTAGTCTACCATTCCTTTATTATGCCATTTAATAGTCATTGTTTCATAATTAACACACATTTGCTAAACATCTCCTATTAGATCTTATAGTGTTAAGCATTGTAATCTGAGAGACACTAAAGTGAACAAAACATGGGGCTGGGCTTTTAGAGCAGAGTGTAGAAGAGTAAAGATATATGCAGTCAGTAAATTTTCTTTATCTGTAGTGATTGTGTTTTATAAAGTAACTGTGAATAACCAATTAGCACATATAGGGTTAGGTCACTGCTAATTTTTGGTCATATTTTCAACAACTAAACAATGTATAAATTGCATTTATTGTGTATTTCTGTCTAAGACTTCACAGTGGATATATATTGTTAATTCTCTGGCATTGAACTCATGACCAGCAACTTAATAACATACCTCAAACAAGTTTATTAGCACATGTATTTTCAACATAAGATCTGTTAGAGACTTCTTGCACTTAGGAACACTTGACAGAACTTAAAACCTGCACTTGGGGTCATTTTGAAAAAACAAATCCCAAATTACAAAAACATCTTATTAAATAGGTCATGAAAAGATATCTAACTGATATGATAAGTGCTGAAACTAGAAGACATAAGATTCTCTGACTTTAGCTCACTTCTGTGTACTTGCATTGAGCAATTCAAATTTTTCTCCACTCTGCATCTTTCCATGAATGCAAAGTACTGTCATTCTTGGTGCTGCACATATATTTTAGCAAGTAGGTAAATTTGACAATATAGAACCCATGAGTAACAAGACTCAAGTGTTTGAAAGTAAATGTTTACTGTTTTGTTTACAGATATTACATTGCCTGGTACCAAATTTAATGGGTGGAATTTGTACAAAAATTAGAAAATGCCTAACTCGAGTTTAATTGGTTGGTGTAGGGTTTCATAATAAATTGGTTGATGATTGTTAAACAGATATTTTTTCCCAAAGAAAGCTTTCATTGGTCATATCCCTTACTTCTAGACTTCAGGAAGGCTGATCAAAGGTTTATAGTCAGTGATAGATAATACAGGAACTTCTTGTTTGCCCAAGCAACTTCCCTCTATCTATATTTATAGCAATCATTCAACTCTATTCACTGAAATTGTGGAAAATACTTTTTGTTAAAATAACAAATGATATGTTTAACTCAAGTTATCCAAACACTTTATGTTGATATCTGATCCATATAAAAATTATTAACAAAATATTTTACATTTTTTGTTGCTGTTGTTGATGTCCCATTGGTTTAACATGTTGTTTCAAAAGTGCTTCTGGATAAATGTATATGCTGTAACCACTACCAAAGTTCTAGTGTCATTTACCACTATCAAACTGAACTTTGTTATTACGACTACCCTCCTGTCCTCTTCCCCTCTGGTGAAGACATTGTATTGTCAGAATTGTTTTTATCCTATTTATCTATTTACTTTATTTCTCTATCTCCCACATGAGTGAAACCAGTTGATAAGTGTTTACTTTTTCTGATTTACTTTACTTAGCACTATATACCCTTCAGTTCCATCAACGTTGTCAAAACTGCTATTTTTATAGTTATATAATGAGGAACTTCCAAGAAACACAATAGCACTTTCCCATTGAGGATGTACCTATTTGCATTCTGGTGGGAATTATTTTATTTACTACAAAGTGTCCTCAAGAGCTTGATGCTGAAAAATCAAAAGAGTGAGATATTGGGCCAGGTTTAATGCCTAAGTTAAGGTATCCTTGCCCTGCACATGTAAGACACTTCCCAAATATTTTTTTCAAAGTCAATGTATGCATAAGTATACCAGTAGTCTGCATACTTGGGTAAGGTTTCTGTGATTGAGTATTATTTTGTCTTAGATTATTTGCAAGTATTTAATAAGGGGTGATATGCTAGAAATTACAAAACTAGATAGGTGCCATTAAATCAGGTATGCATTGTATTAGAAAAAATGATATACTTTAGAAGAACTCTTTTTTTCAGAATTTTCTGTAAATGGTCTGGCAGCAATTTTATTTCACCTGATACATGTGGTATAGAGTATATCTGCGACATAACCTGCTACAATTGAAGAAGCCATCCTACAGAGGCACTCATCATCACAACTGTCATGTTTTCTTTCTTGCAATGGATTCTAAACCTCACCACAAAGTCAACCCGGGAATCCCACCGTGGCTCCTGTCTTACACTCTGAGCATTGCTCCTCTGACATTTTGAGCAAGATCAATCAATCAGTTTCTTCCACCAGGAACTGAATGGTCATGACATCACCATCAAGTTTAGCCCTGTTCTAGAAAACCAATTAAGCTTGACCAAAATGAACAGCAATTTATTTTCAACCAGGGAGACTCAGTCTCTACAGGGTTTTAAATATCCAATACTGCTGCAGAGGTTTGGTTCAGAAGTACCCCCACAGAGCCAAGAAAGGAAGGGTAAAGGAAGATCAATGTGCTCATTTTCAATAAATCACTAGATTATTCCAGGTGGGATTCTGCAGCTGTGGTGGAAAGCAAAAGGAGATCATTATTTGTATTTAAAAGTGCAAAAACAAAATCAATTTTTTAAATCAGGGATTTGGGAAGACTGACTGATGGAAAGGTAGATACATAGAAAAATAATACAAAATTTTGGATAAAAAAGATTTCCTTATCTTTGGTAGGCATTTGTAACAATGAGCTTCACATTCTTAATTCATTTAGATTCAATATTCAATGCATTTTATACTATTAGTAATCCATTTAAAACGGCTTACTTTGCAGAATATTTATAAAGGAGTCAGTCTCACAAACATTTTTAAGCACTCTCTTTAACCTACAACATCAATATGAACTCATCTAACTGTTACTATAGTCTTTGTCATATGTATGTGTATGCAATGGAAAGTATTTTCAGCACATGCAATTATGTTATTTGGGCTTAATAGTCTCCTTTAGCAAAAAGATACTATGAATATTACATTTTCCAAAAAAAAGTTTGAAAAAGGAACAATACTAAATGCTTTTCAAATCACGTATACTTTTAGAACAATTTCTAAAAACCAGCATCTTTAAGTAGATGCAAGATAAAATATTCCTAGATAGTTGATTTATAAAGAAATATTTAACTTGCTAAACTTACTTGCTAATATCAGTTATATATGTGGTCTCTTGAAATTAGTTTGAACACACTTTTATTTAATATAAGGTATACAATATCAAGTTCATACATTAAAAGGTGCTTTTTTGGTAACTTTAAAGAAGGCAAATATATAACAAAAATTATAAAATAACATAAGACAGAATTTAGGCTATACATGCTATCTGGTCAGAGCAGAAATGATGTATACAATATGAAAAAAATGAATATTTGTCAGACTTATACATGATTTTGAGAAACTTCCTTTAGTACTAGAAGAGAAAAATCAATTATTCCATAATTCAGTAATAGTATAAACAAAAATATGTCGATGAGAACAAACATCACGTTTCTTTAGAAAGTTCTTTAGAATTCTGGAAGCAGTGCTTTTGAATGTGTACGTGAAGCTAAATTCACAAAGTTGACTGGTCAGAATTGGTATCTTTAAATTTCAGCAGAGACCTCTTCGGTTTGATTCTAAAGAATATCTTTTGATTCTTATGCACAACATAGTAGGCTAAGGCTTAGCAAGACTGAAAATGCACTTGCAGTACATACCAGTCAGTACTGGTATTGACAGGCCTGAACTGCCCAAATGTGGAGAAATTTTTATAGAAAAATTCTCCCTCTCTGAGTTTGGGAAAGACATATTCAAAGAATTAAAAGCAAAGTGTTAGAATCCATCTGATGCGAGTTTGAATTTGAAGGACAAGTTGCTTTTGCTTTTTTTTTTGTTTTTAAGTCTATACAATAGATTTGAGGACAAATATTTATGCCTATTTGGATTATATCTATTATTTTTGTTACAGAATTCTCAGAACCTATCTTTATAAAATAGCTTTATATACAATGAGGTCCCTTATAATTATATAAGATAATATTAGACTCAATATATGAGGAAAACACTCAATCTAATTATAATAGAAATTCTTCCAATATTCTTTTTTATAATAGTGTTGTTCACCAACGTTACTTCAACAAATAAAAAAAATGAAAAAGATAGATAAAAGAGCATAATGTGGCACAGAAGATGCTTCTGTGAGCTAAGGTAGTGAGATAGAGCACAATGAAGTCAGAAGAGTTCTATGAGGACAAAGATTGCCAAGTGTATTGGACTTTTTGGGTTATTATACCATGTTACCACAAACTAGGTGCTTGAAATAATAGAAATTTATTCTCTCAACTGCGGAGGCAAGAAATCCAACACGGAGTTGTTCATGAACTATGTTCCCTTTGCAGACTTGAGAGAATTCTCCTTGCCTTTGGTAGCTGCCCAGAGATCTTTATCATTCTTGCCTTATGTTTGTCTCTGCTTTCATATCCATGTGGACCCTTCTTTTTGTGTGTCTCTGTATGTACTTTCCTCTTTTTATAAGACCAAAATTTATTGAATTTAGCTTTCCCCAATATGTTATGACCATCTTAGCTAATTATATTTGCAAGGCCTATTTTCAAATAAGGACACATGTTAAGCTTTCAGTGGATATGGATTTTGGTCATATCCTATCTAACATTTTTCAACGTCTACATCAAAAATGTGAACTATAAGATTCTAAATTAGAATTAGCATTAGAAGGTAGAAATTAATTTGTGTGGTGTACAACCAGTTATTGTCAGTGACCTGAACATGGAGAGACTGTTACTTTATAGTCATTACTATCTATACTGCTAGTCTAAGCTTAAAACAACTTTTTCCTACTTGGATTCACTATTTTTTTCATTTCCCAATTCTCTAGTAATCCCAGTCTGCTCTGGAAATCAGATTTTATGTCTATTATGGATACCAGAATACCTCCAACCTTCATTTTCAAGCTTGTATGACTTAGCAGTTTTTTCTGTCTGCTCAATATTATAAGTTTAAAACAGTACATTGCTTTGTAAACTAAGGGATACTTCTTTCTAGAAGCTAAGATTTTTAGATTTTTCAACCTAGAAGATACCAAGTCTTGGTTTAACAGAGACCTTTTCATAACTTCCTCTAATATGTATGTCTGTTCCTCTTCAAAATCATGACTAACAAGATTGATACCAGTCTACTCATCATCTCTTACAGTATCATTTATTCTCTAGGGAGTAGAGGGAGGAGTTGATGAAGGTAAAAAAGAACTATGTTGTCTACTAAAAGTGATGTAAAGAAGCTTGTATGCTTTAGTTGCATTTCCTGCCTACCCAATATTTAAAAATTTTTTCTTCTCTCACACTTTAAAAAATGTACAGACATGAGATTCATTTACTTTCTAGATTCAACAGCATTGGCCACCAATAGAATTAGAATTATATATATATAATTTGATATACAGATATAATATATATATATATATATATATATAATTTGAAGGTCTAATGAATGACACCCTCTGGGACCACTGGAGTTTTTAATAAGGATTTACCTGGTATAACTGACTCTCTCTGACACTTTAACCTAAACTGCTGGAACAATGATATTTGCCTTGCTCACTGCATTATTCTGCAAGTTAATGACATCCTTGTGGCTAAAGTGACCTCTGACCTCTTAGCCACTTGTTCCACTGGCATAAAATGGAAGGAGCAGAGTCTGACTTTATATACAAGGTATAGCAACTTTGAATAGAAACAAGCATCTTCTCAGCAGATTTTTGGTTCATTTCATCGTCAAATAATTTACAAAATTTAATTCTATCTATATTATATTTATTCAGATTGGCCTATTTCTATTCCCAACTTTCAATAATCATGGGCTAACCAAGCAGGGAACAAGTCAAAAAAAGTGAATTGTATTTGCTTATGGAAGAGCTAGTGTGCAGGCAGTAAATAACAGCTAGTTTATCTGAATATAAAGCAGGATTAAATCAACCAACTTGGTAAAACAGAATTTTAAGTGGAACATTCTTCAAGTGATATAATAAAATTGCTTCCAACTGGAGTGCCTATATTTATTTATTTTTAAATGAATATCATCATGTTCTCATGTTTGTATGCATTTTGAATCAGGTACTTGTTGAACATTTTAAACAGAAGCTTTAATATAAGACTAATGAAGAACTAATGAGAAGATTGTGTGTTAAAATTATACTTTTTAAAATAATTAAATATTAAAAATAACTATATAACAATGAAACAACTGCTGCATGACTAATAGAAGCAAAGGAATGAAATGATTTTCCAGCAAAAAAAAAAAAGTTGTTGCAAAAAATGGTCAAGGGATGTAAACAAAATATAAAACATTGCCTACTCTGGAAGACAAATGTTTTTAGATATTTTGCATTATCATTTATTATTGCATTTGAGGAAAAGTGTAGGCCCATGTAAGATTTGAGAAAGTCAGGATGTGTGCTTTCTGCAAATGTAAATATAAGATTCAGTTTTCATTATAATCGTATCTATGAGGTCATTTCACCTTTTCAGAATTTATGTTTTAATATCACACATACATGCATACAAATACTCCACCCCCCCAACACACACTTTGCTTTCAAAGTAGCATTTATTGACCCAGCTTGAGAGTCTATATGGGACACTGAAGATTGGGTTAGCTGCATCTGTTAAGAAGCAGAATAATTTGTTTGAGCTTCGGTCCTGACTTTTATATCAGCCATTTACTAAATTCATGGCTTTAGACAGGTTAGTATCTCTTGATTTATCTCTTAACTCCTAACAAAGTTTCTTCCTCTTTATGGGGAGTAATAGTGCCCACCTCACAGGACAGTTGCAAAGCAATGGAAATAGTTAATATTTGCATATGTGCAGGGCTTAGAACCATGCCTGGTTGTAAATACTCAAGACACATCAGCTATAATTTGTATTATTTACAAATGAAGATACTGAGTTCTTCCAGTTCTACTGAGGCAATTAAAAGAGATAGTTCCTTGCAAAAGATAATCCAAAGTGACACAAATGTTGATTTTTACTAAGTATGCCAAATAGTTGACTACCTATTGCTCTCTTTGCTTGTGGGGCACAGCAAGTCTTTCCATCCCATCTATCTGGTATTTAAAGTTCTTGAAGTTACTTTGAAGGTACACATGAAACCAATTTGCAGAAGGAAAATTTTCATATAAATGTAATTTTCTCATAACCTAACTGGAAGTTTGTTTAGTTACTTTGTTTGGTATTCAAAGTATTATATTGTGTTATGGATGGTACAGAAATTTTCACCATTTTTGGGGAGAAAAACTAGGAAGTTGAAGCATCAAAAAGTTATTCAAAGTTTTCAAGCACCTTTAGTCTGGCTGGAAGTTAATGCAAGCTTGCCATATTCAAGGTCAAGAGAAAGCACTTTTGAAAGAAACTTCTTGCTACTATTATATTTAAAGCAGCACAGTCAATTGAAGTTTCTTTACAACAGTACACTATTTCAGTTACAAAACTGAAAAGTATGTGCCAACAGATTCTATTCTTAGCAAGCAAGACAAAAAAAATCTTTTCTGCAATTGTAAAGATGCTGAAAGCTTTCACTGACACCTGATGTTCTCTAATGGATGCCTGATTATTTTCCAATCCCAGCAAAATTAATATTTGAACATAATTCCAATGGAAATAAAACATGCTTAACCTACCCTGAACATTATGTCTTTACTATATGCTTGTTTAGTTTCTAAAATTGAAGTGTTCACATCTCTTCTTCAGTGTTCTATGTACCGTACAACTTCTTTACAATTAGCCACAATTCCTTTCTAGACAAAATAAGGGATATAAATAAGTACAGACATGATTAAACCTATTAATGTAATTCTTTTCTATTGATTGAATAGAGGGTTGTTTTTTTTTTTTTAATTTTTTGGTGGAGAAGTTATATATTGATTTTTTACAGAGAACCCAATTCCACTCTTTAATTAGAAATAATTCTCAAAAAACAATCTTCACATGTATGGGTTTATCTTTGTTATGATAATACATGTATTTAATTTAATACATGTATTTGATTTGCTTACTATTTTAAAAAGACAAAAATCATTGAATTCTCTTTTTTCAGAGGCTACTATCTTTTTAAAGTTTTTAGGTTGTAAAAGGGAAATTTTAGACTTCAGTGAAAATTCACTCTCATTTACATTGAAAGCAGGTAAAATGTGAGAGTCTGAAAATATGGAGAGGAAAATTTTCTGAAGCGATTAGGCTTGTGTTTTATTCTTCTACTATTGTCCACGATATAGATTTAGATTGATTTCAGATTATTAGATGTTTTATGCAGTCCTGACTTTTAACTAGTACCCATTTCTTCATGTCCTAAAGCCATAGCTATCAAAGGTAAACTGAGATTTAGACAGAAATCAAATTAGTGATCTTTGCCTGAAGGTGAGTAGTTTTAGGACAATGATAAATGTGAGATTTCTCAGTTTTGTATTTCATTTCTTATGATGCATTATGCACTTGAATATATAGTCTAAACACTATATATAAACAATATATAGTCATTCATAGACAATTTAGTTATTTTCCCAAGGATCTGACAAGGCAAATACTGGGAATGCACTGCCAAAGCAAGAAATGATACAACTTTTGGTGTTCCCGTGATCTCTGTAGGCAAATTGTGACAACAGTACTTTAGACTATAGGATTTTTTCAATGTCTTTCAAAAAAAAATAGGGCCCAGGAAACCACTCTCCTTGATAGTTCTCTGGAGTGTACTGAAATATACATTATTGCAAATGTGCAAGATAGTTTATAATGACCTATAGTCACAAATGGCGGGACTCTTAGATAAAAAATTTTAGTTACTTAGTAGTGTACTTATTTTAAATGCTGGCTTCATATACAGGACATACACAGGAAAACTACTATAAAAATTTTTAAAACACAAAATATTAAGAATAAGGCATTTTTTATATTAATAACTGATGTGTTTCAACCAAATTTGAGGATAGTAATTAGTATTAAGTATTTACAATTTCTGTTGAAAAAGAGAAAACCTTATAAAGATATATTTTATATGTAATATAATTCATCCAATTTAATTTTATGACTCCATGTTTTGTTTAAGTTGGTTATGCTTTTTTTTTTTTTTTTTTTTTGATAGTAGACTCATGAAGGTAAGCAGCCATCAACATAATTTCAGTCTGGAATATTTGTTATTACAAAATTCATTCTTTATACTGTCCTCAGCTCTATATAAACACAGATTTCCAATAGACACTTATAGATTCTTGTCCCTATAGATTTCTAATGATTCATAAAAATGGAAAGACAAAATATGTGATCATTTTCTGACTTCTTTATACTAGCATGTTTTCAGTTCTCAATCATTTTGTAGCAGTTATTGAAATGTCATCCCTTTTTATTTAGAAAAACTAATACATGGTTTTATAGATACAGCTATATTAAAACTAAACTATGGAAACAATCGAAGTGTTCCAGAACAGATGAGCAGATCAACAAGAAGGTGGTATATACCCAATAGAATACTACTCAGTCATCATAAAAGATAAACTCTTGCCATTTTTGGCAACAAAGACAGAATTGGAAGGGGTAACGATGCTGAGAGTAGTTAGGTGAGAAAAATAAATGCCAGATATTGTCAGTAATATGTGGAATATAACGTAACTAAATTAGTAGCCAGACAAAGACAAGCAGGAAACTATCCCTATATAGCTGACTACAGAACTGAGGCACCAAAGAAAGGAGGGGCAAGAACAAAGAGGGAAGGAACGCATAATGGTCTATGGTGGTAAAAGATGGGTGAGTTGGCGGTAAGTGCACTATGGTGAATTTACTGATGTGATTACCTTACTATTACCTCAGCTAAGAATTTATAAACTAATTAAGAAAATTATATAAAGCTTACAACCACTCCAATTGCATCATCACTCAGGGGTGTGGGAAAATCCCTTTTCAGACATCAAGACATGAAAACCCAGTAATCTAAAATGAGTAAGTAGCATAAAGCTAGTTCATTGAGATTTTGTATTTTTCCCCCTTTATATGTTCTAAGTGTTTGGAGTGGGAAGGAGGAGGGAGTACTTTCTTCCTATAAAGTAGATGTAAAACAGACAGTTTTCATCACAAACAGATCAGGGCCTTCAAATACTTCTTAATCCAGCTTTCACTTTGACTGGTAATCCCCAGTCCTAAAACCCACCTGAAAATAAAGTTAAGAAACATATTTTAAAAATGCCCACTTTAGGTTTTAGGAATATTTACTATCCTGAGCTCACTTTTCTGCAGTTGCATATAATTAAATGTCACATTCAAGTTCTGAATGACAATATATTGAATTCAGAAAGGTAAACTGTCAGCAAAATGTAGATTATTCATTTTGTGAATTCAAGGATCTTGATTTGAATGAACTGCTTTATAAAATGCAAGACAGAGGGAGGTGGATGAAACATTTGCAAAATCCTGATGAATTATACTGTTTAAAAAATTAAAAATTTAATTTAACCAGGAAAAACTGGTAAATTTAATATAGTCTAAAGAACACTATCAAAGATTCTTTTCTAGGCAGAATGCCAGACAGCTTGAGCCAGCTTTCCACGGCAATACCTTCAGGTTTTATTTAAATTGAAATAAAGCCTGTTGTCTTAACTTTAGCTGGCATAGTGAAATGCATAACTTCTTGCTCAATTCCAACATTGGCCCTACAATTGCATCTAGTGATATATGTTTGCAAATATATATGCCATAGTGTCTTTTTGCATGGATTGTCAAAAATTATTGTTAAAAATCATTAGTCAGCTAAAAGTAAAATAAATGAATGGGTATATAAATTAAAGAGTATATATAGCACCATTTTCATATGTATATACATGTGCATATAAACATTTATATATATATGAAACATCATTACCTTCACATTCTCCTTGCTAAAAGTAATTCACTTGCAAACTGAAACATCTGGACATGAAATAACAGTATTGTAGATATTGGCCTAATTCAGATCATCAAGACATCACTTTAAATGACCCTTTCTTCTCTTTTTATAAATGTATTTATTTATTTTCTTATATCATTGTTAATCTCTGTACAGTATTTGATTTCTCCCCTCAAATGTAGTTCCCACAGTTCTCCCATCACCATAGTACCCATGACCCATCACTACAGTCTCTTGCTATTCTCCCTTTGTCATGACTCTTCTCCTTTCCTCTCTATTTCTGTATCTCTCAGATCTATGGTCAACTGCCTTTTGTCTTTTTCTCCTCACCTTCTGTTTGGTTTCTTTATATTCCATATATAAATGTAACCACCAATATTTTTGTTCCTCTGACTCATTTCACTTAGCATAATCATTTTTAATAGATAATGCAATCAATAACATGTCACGTACATTCTTAACATCTCAAGGAACAGTATTCCAAAAACCTTTAAACTAGTCAACTAGATTTTCTTTGTTAAGAACATATTTTAATTATCTTTATTTAATCAATTCTCTGTTTTACTTAATAATGGGGCTTAATTCAAGAGTTATTAGATTTTCTGTGCACACAGAAATCATCTATTCATAAAATTTTGTGTGCACACATCACATACGCTCATAATTTTTATATCCACTTTATTGATATTATTGAGTTTGGCATTAATCTATTGGTATATGCATAAATATTTGTATTGTCTTTCTTGATAATTTAATAATATAATGCTACAATATTCCTAAGTACTACAATAAGAGTTTTCTTAAAATAAGAGCATTCTCTTTCATAATCACAATATACATCAAAAGCTGAAAAATTGACATCAATAGCATACTTGAAACACTAATACATTGGTTCATTAAAACTTACTCAATTTCTTTAAAAATTAAGAATTCAGTGGGTTATAGAGTGTTATATTCACTATTGACTTGAATCTTCCAGTGGTCTCAGATTTTGCATCAGAAGCAACGTTAAATTGCTTTTAAGGTGTCCTTTTGACATGATGACATTCTGATGTGGTTCATTCTTTAATTTCTCCTGATTCAAAAAGGTATCCCAGACTAGTTTATAATTTACTTGACCCAACTCTGAAATCAGTTATTTCTGAAAACAAACAAACAGAAAGCCTGGTTCTTTTTATGAAAGAATTGAATCTAGAATATAAGATCCAAATAACAGGGTAACAGGGTTGTTTCTTGATACTGCAGTATTACAGCTTTGGGGGATTCCCATGTAAAGTCTGAAGATGTATATTTGTATAATCATATGTCTCATGTCCACATATTCATCATTATCAGTTCCATAGCTGTGTATTTATAGATAGGCATGTTGGGAAAAAACAAGCAAGCAAACCAAAGTCCATTCCATTCTTTCTTTCTTTCTTTTTTTTCTTTTCTTTTCTTTTTTTTTTTTTTTTTTTTTTTTTTTTTTTTTTTTTTTTTTTTTTTTTTTTTTTTTTTTTTTTTTTTTTTTTTTTTTTTTTTTTTTTTTTTTTTTTTTTTTTTTTTTTTTTTTTTTTTTTTTGAGACTAGGTCTTGGAATTTTTGCTCATGGAATCGCAGGCTCTCGTTGCCCGGGGTACCACAGACTCAAGCAATCCCCAGCCCCAGCCTCAGCTTCCCTGATAGCTGGGATTACAGGCACGCACCATCATGCCCAGCTATTTTGAGGGACTAGGTCTCTCTGTGTTGCTCTGAGCGGGACTTGATCTGCGATCACTAGCCCCTGCCGCTTTATAGGCTGAAGCTTACAGGCACGAACCACCATGCCCGGTTTGATTCTATTATTTCAATACTAATTCACCGGTCTTTAGTCTATCTTTCTGTATTGATTACTCTCCTCTTGAACTATTAGAAATGCAATTCCCATTATGATAGGGGATAACAAAGTTCAAAGAAGTAGGGAGTTGATATGGTTGACACAGCTGAACTGGGGGAGCTGGGTTCCTCCTTCTCGGGGAGCCAGGTGGGTTGAACCTGCAACTGTTCGCACCCCTTATTGGGGAAACACATGATTGGAACTGCGCAATATTGGTGCTGGTGGGTAGAGACTGGGAGTGAGGAAATCACAAGAGAAGAAATGGAAAGAGGAAAGTATGCAAGACATTTTGGTCATGAGGACAAGGGGAGGAAGAAGGCACATGGGGGAGAAGCAAGCTGCTTGTGGGCAGCCATGAGGCTTGTGTCCGCAAGCTACAGCAGGCTGCAACTGGACAGGAAAGTGAAGTAAGCCTATGGAACTTGCTAAAGGAGTTTAAAGATCTTGGAAATTATTTGAACTTTGTGTTGGCGCTGTTTCATCTAGTTTGATTCATATATTTTCAGAGAGGCCATGAGCGAGGCTTGAGTTGATAAACCTAGTGTTGGTTCTTGTTTTACCCAACCTGGCTTAAAATTTCATTACTGAAAGTTGATTTGAAATCTTTACTTTTGGTGACTGGTTTGGAGCTTTTTTGCTGCCAGATGCTAAAAGAGAAGTGGAAACTGCATATTTGGGACCACCCGTTTGTTGGAAGTTGGAAGAGACTCTGAAAAGAGAAGAGACAGAGCCTTGTTTGGAGCAGGCGTTTGGAGGACCATAAGTGCATTTGTGAAGTAAGATTGATTGGATTGTGTGGTAAAGAAATCAGGGCCTAGGTGGTGGTTTGGACATATGGGGAGATTACCAGCATTCCCCTGGTCTAGGAGACTTTGTTTACTTACTTATTTTTCATAAACAAACTTTAGTTTCATCATTTTAAGAATATGGTCTGGCTTTGGAATAGCAAGGAAGGCTGTGGGCAGGGAAAGAGCCCTGATGGCAAGCAGTGGCAGATTTAAAAGGAAAAGCCTTTTTTTTTTTTCCTGGTTGAAAAGCTTGTGAGATTTAGTGGAGGTTAGACACTTTTGCATCTGATTTCAATTATCACCAGTGTAAATTTAAGATCACATCCCTATTCTAGTGCTCTAATCAAAGAATAGAATCAGTTAATTAAGAAGACAATGACGTCTGTCTGGTGTTCCTACCATCGACCTCCCTTTACCTGTCAGTGCCACCATTAAAGTCGGAGAGCCCCATTTGCCTCGGGATTTAGTTGGAAAATGTTCACATAACATGATGTGGTTGGACTATTTTCAATACTAAGGGAGGACCACAGGAGCAACAAAATTTACCAAGTATCTGTCTTAACTAAGTTATTCTGCTGGGTATTTTGAGGAGTAACTTAGATCAATCTGTGTTCATGTACTTTTTTTCTCTTTTTTAAACTTCATTTTGCTAGAGAGCTTCTTTCTTAATCTGTCTCCTCATTGTTCTCTTCTGAGTCTTGTCTTGTATTATGTCTATTTTTTCACTCCAGTGAACTTCTTAGCTGAATTGATAGCACAGTATCACAATTACTATATTGCACTTCATAGAGCACTTGCAAATGACATGATACTGAACTGAATAAAGCTTCAAACCTTTATTGATTCTTAAAACTCGATTTTAAAGGAAGCTTGATTAATAATGTGTGCACAAGTATATGTGTATATTTATATATATATATATATATATATATATATATACACATATATATATGCACAGCACAGCATTATTGTAGGAAACAATACAAGAGCAAACATAATATGCCTGTTTCCCTTTAACACATTCAAAAGGGATATATCCCTGATTTTTGGTAAGAAAGTTGTATTGTTTTTGCTCTCCCAGGTGTATTCTGTTTCCTCGTCTTTCCAACTGCTTACTTGAATTTGTAACCAGGTAAAGGCAGAGAGCTAAACTAACAGAGAGTAGCTAGTGTTTAAACCACCAAAAGGCCCCAATCACTGTTTCCCTTGCTTCTCCATCAGGCCCATTTATACCTTCATTTCAGATTCTGCCCACAGTGCATCTAGAAGCAGTTTCCCTCAAGGCAATGGCCACCTTCTAGTTAGCTAAGTCACCCTGCATCAAGTTCAACCATCACCATCTACTGCTTATCCTCTAAAGCAGCCTAATCATCCCTTTCATTGAGCACAAAGCAGATTGAGTTCAGCAACTTAGAACAGATGAATGAAATATTTTAAAGAAACATACCTGTTGTGTCACCACAGGCATGCATATTGCTAGAATTGCTGTCAGTGTTATGCTGCCACTCTACTTCTCTTATGCATAACAATCATATATTTACAAATCGATTTACTTGTCTTATCTGTAGCAGTAATAATGAAGCCAGTTAGGATAGGGATTAAGATAAATGCTTGTCATACATTTGGAATGGAATTTTCTGTATTTATTTTACTTAGTTCATTCCCCTGGTTCACGGGGATTATATGTTTTAAATGCTAAATCCTATGCTGACCCATTACTTACCAGTGTACCTACTCAGGTCACAATAAAAATTAAATATTTACCAAATTCATGGGTACAACTGCATTCTCATAGTAATGTGTTTTAACTGCCATGATAAATCCTAATTTCAATGTAGCTCAACATGTTGGAATAAAACGAAGTAAGGTCCTATCACGTTCTGATAGGACCTCGCTCATATTGGAAGGTGGAGCCTTGAACTTGGTTTTTGGTCACTATAAAATTTCTTTAAGTCTCTCTACTTTCCTTACTCAGTTTTAAGGAAAAAAAAATAACATCTGACTCATTAGCTTGATAGTATATAGGTGTGTTTTTGTATTTTTACCAGGTTTTTATTTTTGGTGGTTACAGTCTACTGTAAGACTTTTGGGTTTGATCTTAACTTAAGTGCTTTCCACTTCCTTGGTAAAACAGGGACAACAGGAATCCCAGAAGATCTGGATTTTACCTGTCCTAAAAGATAATATCTGCTTATTTTGAGTCCCAAAGCAATACCTTTAAAAACTCATTTAAGGCACTAGAACAATTATTTTCTCTCTAGTAATAATTATCTCGTTAATGGAATTTTGCTTTGTAATAGGAGCTATAATCATTATAAATAGTGGCACTGGATTGAATAAATTTTAATTTTCCTTTGATAATCATCTTTATACAATACTACTCAACTGCTCATTTAAAGCTGATAGTGATTTTAGACAATGTTTAAAATCAGTATACACAGAATCAAGACATGCATGAAAAATTAGAAGTCATCTCATCCTTTTTCTAAGTCATGCAATCAAAAATATTTGAATTTTCATTTTATAACACAGCGCTAACCGACCTTATTTTACATTCATTGTAAGAACTTGACTTGCAAGAGAAAAAACTACATAGAACATTTTAAAGTCCTATTGCTTTGGAGATTTATGCAAATTCCTTATGGAAATGTAGACACAACTTTCCCTTCATCAATAATAATGCATACTTTGCTGTGAAATATAGGCTGGACCTCATCATCAATATATGAGACTTCTCCAATATCCTCATTGCATAAAAAGCACTGGTGACTTTCCACTGAAATAAAAATCTTCAAGTTAGTTTAATTTTTCAAGTGACTTTAGGGTTTTAAGACAGTGAATTTGGGTGCAGACATAAAATATTTATTTAATAAAATAAAATATTTTTATTTTCTCTATGAGGGTGAAGAAGAAGGAAGAGATGGGTTGCAAGAGTTAGTAATTGTACAATAATAAATATACATGGCATTACAAAATTCAGTCAAATGAAGGATCCATCATTGACAGGTACAATAAGATTTTTCACAAGTTTTTATATCCAAGATGCAAAATGATATTAATATATTTTGACTGTTTTCTGCTCTAAATTTAAGTTGTGGATTTGAACACTAAAGGATGTTAGTGAATGAATAATCAGCTGCAAAATGGGAAATAATTTGTTCTGAAAACCTTTTCTCAAGTGATTGTTGAAATAGAATCTATTGAATAGTTTTTCTTTTTCCATGACTAGGGAAGGAAAAGAAAATATAAGCTTGAAAAATTATCATATTAAAACACATATGGCACAAGGCCTCATTTTACTTACCAAAAATATTTTTGACAGAAGAAGGAAAGGGCTGGGATCTGGGAGGGCAAGTAGACATGTACTTTTTAAATTCTATTACATTGATTGATTTCATAAAAGTAACAAGCTATTTAAAAATTACACTCTATTCACTTATCTTCTTGTACTCTTTAACAGATGGCACCCAGCAAAAGAGGCATGCCATCAATCATCCTGTGTCTTGCCCAGCTCTTTTTCTGTCCCACTTTTCTCATGCCTTTCCGCGCCATTTGCCACTGTGGCATCTCTACATAGCTGTTTGCTGAAACAGTCAGCTGCCATAGCTTGGCTTTGAAAGTCATTTGGCCCAGATTTCAGTCTCTCTCTTAAGAAAAGCTAGGCACAACGCATCGTGTCCACATGCTCATATCAATATATGTATAATGTGGGAAAGGAGAATGAACCAAAGGGCCATTGGTGCTGAATAATCTTATGTGTTCAAGAGATCCTTGTTTTATAATGCTTTTCCAAAAATGTTAGGTTTTTTGGTGCCTCTTTTCATGGTGCAACTTAATTTTATTGCTTTGATCAATACATTCTTGCATTCCAAAGCATCCGCCAAGATTTTGACAATTCATAACAATTAAGCTCTAATATGTCAGCAAGTGACCCATCTGACAGTATCATGTCAGTAGTTGACAACAAGTTCCTCCTACTGCATGGATTATAGACATGATCAATCCCCAAAGGGGTCCTTCAAAAGGGCAATAGCAGTCAAATGTTAGAAGGATGAAAGATTTAAATTTAAAGGAGGTGGGAATTAGCTTCCACCAAGTTAATAAATAGTTACACTCTTTTGGTATTAGTTTGCATTTAGGAACCTATCTTGTCTGAATGAACAGCTGCTGCTCAGAAATGTTAGTGCACCAAAGTTGAAAAACATCGTAGCCATAGAATTTTAATCATCTTCTGGTTGGAATAAAGGATTTGGTCTTATTTATAAATGAGTAAAGACACACAAGAGACTCGACCATTTGCGGCAATAGCAAGATGTTTCATATAACCTTTTCCCTTCACAAATGATAGATTTCATCCTACTTTAGCCTATTTAATAGATATAGTACTTTGGCTTTACATTTAACCTATCAACCTATCAGTAATTTGGAGTATTATTTGCTTTCCTTCCCACATCTTACTTGATGATGTCACTTTTTATGCAGGAAAGTTTAGCATAAAATGCAGAACCAATGCAAAATGAAATTACGGAATCCCTTGTTCAAAGATTATTAGAATTTTCAAGATGGCTATTGTAGAACATTCAACCAAGGGTGGAACCCTATCTGCGTCATATCTTTGTTACCAGTGTTTGAAATCTTTGAAGGCAGATGTCTTTTATGTCTCTAGTTATTTGAATATATGAATACACCCTGTACATTAAGTTGTGTATAAGGGTATACAATGAAAATTAAATTACCTGCTTGCCCTAATCCTCAAACATATTGTTTAGGGACTATCACCTTCAATCAGCCTTCTGTGAGATGTGCTTGTAGAAATACTACCTTTCTATTTGGCAGAAATTAAATAAATATTGTTGATGGCTACTGGATATAGCAGCAGTAGAAGTCTTTGACTGAGAGAGTACTTGACAGTTAAACTGGAGAGGAGACCTAAATATGAACCTTCATTTAAGTTGTGAATGCAGAATATCAATCGTTTTCTCTTAAAACTAATTTTGCTCACTTATAATGCTAAGTGAAAATTAATTTTAAGAGATACTAATTATATTGTACCTATATAGAATTCACTGTTGACTTAATAATGGGACTTCACAAAAAATCAGCTAAATTTAAAGTTTATTTAGATTTCTGTAAAAATGAACCTAATTAATTTGCATTAAAGTGCTTTAAGACTTGGTTAACATAAAAAGCACTTGATAAGACTTGCTTCTAACAAGTTGAATTACATTCTCATGGCAGTCCTGTGTTTTAGGGTTTGTTATCACATAAAGACTTGAAAATGGAAGGAGTCAGATTAAGGTCACTGAAATCAAAAGGTTTCCAAATCTGTCTACATAATAGTTCCTACATAATCCCTAGAGATTTGTGTCATATAAAACTGTTAAAAATAGTTCATCTAATACTTATATCCGTTATACATTAGGTGACCCGATAACTGTACAATTCAGAAAATTATATCTCTTGAATGTGGGAAAATACAGGCTCATCAGAATTTTTCAATGTTAATGAAGTGTGTGAAAGGGAAAATCAACAAAGCTAATTTCTAGACCTGCAAAAACAAAAGCAGAAGGAGATAAAAAGAAATAACCTATGCACTGTCTACACACATTATTTATTTATTTGTATGCTTTATATGCTGGCTTTTTACCATGCATTCACTCTTATGAGTTTATGTAAAATCTTTGTGTGGTATGCTTTGAAAGAGATATTTGCAAAATCACCTATTTTGGAGGTTGATAACCCTGAACAAAAGGTCAAAAACTTGGTGGCTGCAAAAAGTTAGTCTGCCACCCTGAATAGATAATTAACATTTACTTATTAGCTAACACATTTACAAGTGTTTTTAAGCTCATTTTTTCCCCTTTCTTCTTAAATAATGAAGCTTTTGGTGGTGATGACATTGTTGTCTGGATGAGTACAGAACAGTAGATAATCTGTAGTCTTTTCCAACCAGAGTGAATGCAAAAACTACCCATTATTTCAAACCCTAGGGGGAATAAAATGATCTTTTGCATCATTTCTGAGGTGTGAAATGAGAGATGTTTCCTTGGCGGTGTTTAGATTTCTAACCACATGAAGGATTAGAACTGTTTTTTTCCAATGTATAATGAGGTGGTGTGATTTCAAAATACAACTGGGGAAAGGGCTAAAAAACTCATTCCCCGATCCCCCCGGTTGTTTCTATTCCCAAATGGGGCATTTCTTAAATTTACTCATTTATTTTCTATTTTTTTCAATGTCTATCATTTGCAAAACAGTTAAGATGAAAACAAGTATTTTTAAGGCAGGGTTCAAGACCTCAAAATAAAGTAAGGCAAAGATAAGTGGAAATGATTACAGGGAATGCACTTCATGATCAGATACTATTTAAAGAAGCAAAGAAAGAACATATATAATAGTCTGTGAGTATGAAATTCTGCAGCCCCAATCTGAAATGCCTCTGTGAATTTTTCTGCAAAAAAGGATAATGTTATAGAAAATAAATAAAAAAGACTTTAACAAACCCTCTTTCAGATTTGTGATGTTTTGTCTGAAAAGAGGGCATCGTGAAAGAAATGGCAGGAAGATGTCAACACATTGCACTAACTGTGATCACAAGAAAGAGGACAAAGGGTACAGATAGCTGACATGACTGTGACTGTGGATTAATTGTTCTTATTTGAAAGTATATGTATTTTCTCCTTGAAAATCACTTAACAATGCTCATTCCTAGTCGGACTCTGTCTCATTGATTTTCTGTCTTGTCTGCTTTTTATTATGTTATGGAATGTTTCAAACCTTAAAACTAATTTTTTTTTTTCTGACACAACACCTTTGGTAACTAATTTACTTGTGAAAATTCTATTGCTATTTAGTTTCTATTCCTGTCCTCAGTGAACTTATTTATCACAGAAAGCACAGTTTCTGCATTAGGATAAATAAACTATGAGAGTTCATTAAATGTATCATCTTTTGTACAGCTAATGCAAACAATAGCCTGTAGGGCTGCTGATGAAAAAAGAGAAGTCTCCATAGAAACTTTTGGGAATTTGTTCACAGAATGAATAATTAAGTACCCCTAGCTTTGGTAATCGGTATCTTTTGAAATTTGACCCAAATTTAATTATGGTATGCTTTTTTAATTTTAAAAAAAAATTTAATTTATTTTTATTCTTTAAATCTCAACCCTGCAAATGGTTTTGGTGTACCTCCCACACCTCCTCCCTCTGGTACCCCCTCCATTCTCTCCAATTCTGTTTTTTTGTTGTTTACTAGTCTGTATTAAATCCATTAATCTCTTTATTTCCTGTGACAGTGTTCTTTCATTGGGTGAGGGACTGTGTTGCTGGAACCGGCGAACCTTGCTGGTAGGTTTTCAGTCTTAAGATTGCATTGGGCGGCCAGTTATGGTATGCTTTTTCGTTTGCACCTTAAGGTCCAGGGAAATTGAGGTGCTTGATAGATACCCTGGCATATGTGTAATGTGCTTATTTCTACATGTTCAAATTCAACTTGAATTTTGTTGTTGTTGTTTGTTTATTTATGTAATTTTGGTTTACATCATTTGTTTTAGAGGTATAGAAATTCCCCTCTCAGGTGTTCCTACAATACATCCATTGCGGATACACACACAAGTCCAACTCCATAGTCCATTGTGCTCTCTCCCTAATCCCTTCCCTTCCTCTCACTCACTGTTAGCCTCAGTTCTATTGTTAAGCTTCTAGAGTTTGTTGTAGTTTGGTTTTATTTGGCACTTTGTTTGGTTTATCTTTATTCCACATATAGGTTGCATCATTCTGTACTTGAATAAAATAGGTACTTCTTCAAGAAGGTATATGGATAGCCAATAGGTAAATGAAAAAATGTTCAACATAATTAATTGTTTGGGAAATGCATATGCATCATGAAACACCACTTCAAATCTCATGTCAAAAACAGAAAAAAATGCTGAGGAAAATGTGTAAACAAAAGAACCCTCAGATATTGTTGGGAATGTAGACTTGGTCCCAGAGTCTATGGGGTACATTTATGGAGGCTTCTCAACATATTCAAAATAGATCTACTATATATCACCCAACAATTCCACCCCTATGCATCTACCTGATAAATGCAAAAACACTAAAGCAAAGGGAAGCATGTACTCCTTGGTTCACTGCAATATTATTCACTATATCCTAAGTTTTCATGTCCAAATAAAAATAATCAACTCATCTACATCTTTCTGTATGTTTATGTTAAACAATGTTGCTTTGTTCTAAATCTGAATTGAACTTTATCTTAACTTCTTTATGAATGTGTCACTTTCTACCCTGTAGTTTCCTGTAATAACAAGAACACATTATTTGTACACATTGTTTTCCTTTCCCTCTCAAGAAAATAATTTCTGTGAGCTCTTGTCTAAAGGTGTCAACTTATCTTCAACACGTTATTTGCTTTGTATTTAGAAATTATGCAGCAGATATTTTTTCAGTAAATAATTGAATAAAGCTTAATGTCTTAAAAAGATGCACTAAGAAATTGCTACTTCAGTGACTTTACCAAAGTCACAGAAAAAATCTGAAGGGGAGGTAAATGTGAAAACTTTATCTCAGTAAATGTAATAACTAAACGTTGTTAGTGGAAATATTTTATTCACTAAATATGCCAGAAGACTTTTGATCTCAAATGCCGATCAGCATTTAAGGGAAAAACACAAGACCCTACCTACCCTAGTCTTAACTCATAAGTAGTTTTATTTTTTAAATTCCCTAATAATTACATTATATGTAGAATTACTTGATGAATTATCTGGAACTATTCAATATAAAATATTCAATATATTCTATTGAATAGTTTATAAAACAACTTATTTTAGAGAGTAAAAGCACTCTTAATTAAAGACTTTATGACTTAGGTTTCACTTTCATTTTTATGCATATCTGTCTCTTCTAGAAGTAATCTTATGAGACATACAATGGTTTTGGTCTTTCATCTAAATCACAAAATCTTGACATTCAGTGGAAAACATATTTTTGAAGTATATAATGTCCTATTTCAGTTAAATATTTCACTACAATTTACTTTTCTTTTGCATCTAAGGAAGAGGGAGATACTAGTTTGTTATAACACAGCAGCATAGTGTGATTTGTTATACTATTTATTAGATAAAAGGAGAATATATAGAATTGCCTTTTACTATTGTGTCTAGTTTGGTCTACTGCTTTCATTATAGCAACTCAGAAATAATAAGAAAATACAAATTATAAGAAAAAAAGCTCCCTACCTTTTAAAAGATATTTTATATACTAGGAACTAGGCAAAGGGTTTATTCAGTGTTATTTTTTGTTTACTTCTGCTTCTTATAGCTCTTTCCCAGATTTGTTTCCCCAAATTTGTTAATTTGAATTCTTATCTCTCACATATTCCTTTGTTGTACAGTTTTAGGCTATATATGAGTTATTGAAAAAAAATATATAGGTTTCTTTTTACAAGTTATCAATTAAGAAACTCAAAGAGGTGACATGATTTATTAAAGGCAAGCAGATACAAAGCAGTCTGGTTTATTTTGAATGGATATATTGATGTAAAGAAAAGTAAAATGGTAATACAGACATAGTCAGGAAATATGAAAAAACAGAAATAAAATATAATTTTATACTTAAAGGAACTGGAAAGCATTTTGAAAATGAAACCAAATGTCATTAAAACAAAGGAAATAAAAAATAACCAGATTTAAATATTAAAAACATAAATGATCATTGAAACCAAGAGCTGGTTCTTAGAAATGATAAACAAAATGAACAGATTTTAAACCAGATTTGCAAAGAAAGAGAAAATTCAAATAAACAAAATTGGAAGTTAAAGCAAACTTAAAACAGATGCTACAAATATGTAAAAGATCATAACAATATTATGAGCAATGATATGAAAAAAATTGGACAACTAATCGAGTGGACAAATTTTCAAAAATACAATGCACCAATAATGAATAAGTAAGAAATAGAAAATCTAAACAGACCAATCATGAGTGAGAGAATTGTTGTTTAGCATAAGGTAGGATGTATAAAATTAATTTATAATGCTGTATACCTCATACATATATAATCACCTAAATAAATGGTGCTTAAACGAAGCATTCATAATAAAAGAACACCAAAATGCACACATAAAATGAATGCTTTAAATCTAGAATTTTGTGTTAATGCAAATCTATTTTATTTTCCACTCACATATTTTCTCAGTGCATGATCAGTAGAATTTTTTATGCAGTGTTTTTCCTAACGTATCCACTGGATTCATTGCTGGGAGAAATTATCGTAAACCTACCTTTCTAGTGCATGAGTTTTTACTTCATACCAAAACTAAACTGCCAGTGATATTTGTAGGAGATTGTTTGATTTGACCACAATTTTCACATTACCAGTGATGTAATGTGATCCAACCAGTGATCCAACCAGTCAGATGGAGGCAATAGCTTAATCAAGCTCTTGCCAATTTTTGCATAAATTTGCACTTGAATAAAGTCCTAAAAAGGAAAGTCATGTAAAAATTTCCAGAAAGATATAGGAGTCTTATGAAATGTATTCTAATTAAAATTTACTGGTCAGCTATCTATAGCTACCCAATTTTTCAACCTTTTACTTGAGGTCCCAGCTCCTTAGACCTTTGCCCTCAGTTCTATCCTTTTAAAAATAATGAATTTTGCATATCCCCACAAATAATTTGCAAATAGTTTGTGATATAAATACAAATCCATCCCAACAGTGTAGTTTTATGAAAATTTATTTTAACCTATGTTTCCATTCCTTTGCCAGTTATGTCTAAACAAATTCAGTAACTAATACTTTATCATACTGAATTAACATATGTTGTGCTAACTTAACTTCATCTTTTATAGGTAAGATGAAATATGATATTTAACATAAATATAAAAGGGGGGTTTAAGTTCATTGGCGTTAATAATATATTAAAATTGTTGAGTGTCAGAAAATTTTATTATTTCTAATTTTATGAATTTACTTGCAAAATACTATACAGAAGAAACCTAAATTTCTTAAACATTCTGAATGATTATTTTTGATTTACAAAATGCATTGACACTGTTTCTTGATCTGATCAAAACAGCAGAAAGAAATAGGTTCTCCTGAAACATTGTATATCTAGCTTCTGGTTAAAATCAGGTAAGAATATTTTTGTAATTGAGTTAAGTTTGATATTATCTTCATAAAGTTACTTGATTAAAATAAGAGATGAATAACTATCAGCAAATCCAATCAATCTTGGATATATTCCTTAATCAAATAGCATCTTTAAAAATAAAGAGCATGATAGAAAATTGAAATATGTCAGTTCTAAGTGTATTAGAAAATAATTTATATTCCTATAATTGCTCAGTGATAATTTTTCATTAGCAATAGCAGAATCATGTAATACAGATCTTTCTACCTTGTGATTTGTTTCATTATTACATTTGCATATGAAATAGTATTCATTTTGATAGTAAGAGATCTTCCTATTCCTGATATGTTCTTCCACAAGGATGGCATATACCATAAATTCTCCTCTGTTTCCACTATTTGCAGGAAAGTTGGAACATTTTTTTTCTGATTGGCAAATTTGTAGCAAATAAACATGCTAACTCAACTATGCCTTTCTACTATTATACATTATCTTGTTTATGATGTTAAAAGAAAATCACACCATTTTTTAAAATGCTTTATGTAGTGAGAAGCAAGCGCTCCCTAGAGTACTTACAAAGCCAAAATTGGTATGAAGCACAGAAACAAAACACTACAGGATGTCTTCCAAAGAGAAAAATGACAAAGCTGTGTACAATGATAGGTTATTTCAATGATAGTTTCTAGATAGCTGTCAGAAATGGTTTGAATAATTATCATACCATTTAATGAAGCTACCTTAAATTCCCTTATGATTTTCATAGACATTTAAAAGAAATAATCTTAGTTAAGTTTCAGTTGCATTCATGAGTTAGATATAGTTTTGCATATATGGCTTACATGATTTTGCCTGATTGAGCATTTTTAAGTTCACTCTCCTTTTTATACTTCTAGGGCTCATTATTAAACAAGGAGAATAGATGACTTCATATTTAAAATACTGTCAACCAACCAGCTTGACTTCCATCAGTAAAGGAAGTAAATGAAGAGCACTAACAAAAGGGAAAAAAAAGAAACTGAATTTCATTTTTTTCAGTCCATCTCACATTGTGCTAGATTTCTTCATTTTCAACAGAAAAAAAGAATTGTTACTATATTCAGGAAAGTGTACTTTTAATTGGCCTAGATTTTTCTTTATCCCAAAGTGGACACTAGAAAGCTATAAAATTATTTACTGTACCAATGAATATTATAAAATTCAGGAGAGGATGTTATGCTTATTCATGATACGACTTCAGAATTAATAAATTCTCTAAATTTTCTCTGCACTAAGTTTGAAACATGGTGAAATTATATGTGCTAATCAGATGCATTAATTGGAAATACTTGTGCATTTGATGATTAAAAATAAGAATTGTTTCCCTTCATGTAACAGCTGTGAAGATTGATGGTTTCCCTAAGGTGATGCTGGAATGATACTTGGAGTCAGATTTGTGTTAATCCATGAATAGCTTTATTTCCATCCTACCATGCTGCTTCTTTGGAAAAACTGTAGATTGTAACTCTGAAAAATGTAAAAGAATAATGGTAAATACCTCATTTCTAAATATCTTTTTTATTATCCAGAGCCTGTTCTTTTATAATATAGTTAATTTTTAATATATATTCATGTGTAAACAATGTTTTTCAGAAGAAAATCTCCATGAGAGTAAATTTTAAAAATATTCAAAAAGACTTTAAAATAGATTGTAAGATAAACAATAAGTTTAGTAGTGTACAACAGTGATAAATCTTCTCTATCTGAATTATATGAAACTTTCTTTAAAATAGAACACATTGGTTCACTGTATTTCATAGCTTTTACTTCTGAAAGAAAGTAATGCTAGTTTTAATTTTTGGCATTCATTATATACCTGTGTAAAGTAGATCATACAAGAGATTATACTTACAAAGCAGCATTTGGAACTGTGAGTGGCCATTGCATGATGGTTCTTTCTCACAATGCTTGACCTAGGAAAATCATATGAGTTTTATAATAATAAATATGGAAAATGAGCAGGTGCTATAAAATCAAATATTAAATATGACTAAGAATTTGTAGTCAAAATAATCAAAACAGGAAGCAGAATTTGGGCAGCTGGAATATTTGCAGGGGAAGTCTTTTTAGATGCAAACTGATACTAAGCCCATGCTGTTTCTTTTCATGTTCTTGTTCGTATTTTTTTATAATCTTATTTTACAAAATCTTGCTATTACTTTAGCATAGTGTCTTCTGAGTTTCTTTACTTTTTCTTCTCCTGGAGCTAGTAAATGGAATCTTCTTGAAAACAAAAAACTCTTGTATATACAGTGAGAACAATCCCAGAAAGATTAAGAGAAAATACCCCATCCACTATGACAGCAGAAAAGAAAATTTAAAAAATTATGCACTGTTCTTGTAGTTATTTTGACAAGTCTGAAAATCTTGGACTGTGGAGACATTTGTATATTCTGTGAAATTAAGCCTTAACCTCTGTAACGTCTATGATTACAATTGGTTGTAATGTAATGATTTGTTGCCCTGGTAATATCCAAACTGACATCTCTATTTTATGAAACAATGAAATCTTGTTTTCTTATTAATCAATAGAGGATTACTGAAAATTTCTTTTTCACCCATATGCTTAGAAAACAGAAGAAAATATCCATGACTTTGCTGTATTTTTCACAGCAGAATACAGCAATTGGTTTGCAATGTTGTTTGTGTTTTTTAAACTTTATTGCTCTTGAAGTACCATTGTTTTTGCATTCTTGTTATACTTCACATCTCAGTATTTAGACAGAAAAATATTTCTCTGTTTAGGTGTGTCACTTGCAGGGAGAACTGAAGTTCACTAAAGTGCCCACAGTCCTCTCCCACAATACATTGCACTGTCTATTTAGATTAGGAGTTCAGAAAGTTTGCCTCATTTAAATTAACAACATATAGGAAGTATTATTATCATATAATGTTAAATAAAGGGTGAAGTCCAAATAAAAAGACTAATAGAAAGGAAGAAAATAATAGTAGAGTGCATACTTAGAAATTACAAATTGGAAATGTTGGTTCTAAAAGTTTCTTTCAGAATTTAAAGTGAAGAAATGAACTTAGAGTTGGGACAATTCAGGTTTGAAAATAGAATATATCCAGAAAAATGAATTGGCATAGTATAGTTAACTTGTATAATTCTGTTTGTATTTATCTCATCTTTAAAATTGTGACAATTACTACTAACCAGATTAAATATCTAGAAAAAAATAATGGATATATAAGTAAAATTGGCAAAAGATGATAATTTTTTTTATAGTACTGAGACATACTTGACATAATTCTGTATGTGAACAATTGCTATTTGAAAATTTAGAAATCTATAATACATACTAGAGCTTGGAGGGTCACCAAAGATTTATACTAAATGCTGAGAGTACATCCTTGTCCACTTACAGACACCTGGGGGGAAATAACTGCAAGAATACTAACAACTGAACATAGGTCACATGGATACAGAAATTTTAATCATTTGGTCTCAACATTCTTATTCACTAAGTGAGGAACTCTGAAGACTAGGGTCCCTTCCAATTCTGACATAATGTAGTTTTATGTGATCCAGAAGCTATTTTCCATGGCTAAATTATGCCACTTTGTTAGACAAAATCATTTCCCATCTGTGAGCTAGAACTATTGTTATTTTGTAGTCTTCTCTTGACTAGTTTTATTTTCCAAAGGATAGGAGAATCACTTGGCTTGTTCCCAATTACACTGACTAAGAGGATGTGTTCAGCATCAAGATGTTTCTATTCTCCACTCCCTCATGCACACATTTTTATTGAAACATTATCTTGATGGTTCTTTACGGCAAAATTGCCTTAAGTTTCTAAAATTCTTAGATAAATTACAAAATGCTTAAATTACTCCCTTTGTTCTTTATAATTTTACAAATATGTTGTGAAATATTTTCTCTCTCAACCACAATATATCGAAGGGTCTTATGAAAGTATTTAAACCACTAACATAATGACCCACAGGTTATCTAAAATACTTCAATAAAAAGTGGTTATGCAAAATATCTGCGTGAGATTTGTGAATCGAATTTCCTTTCTAATAAAAAAATATCAGGTGGATAGTTTTAATTGATTTTCAACTTGATGTCCCCAGGAATGAAAGGAGATTTAATTGAGATTTCTCTCAACTGGAAACTAGTTCTTGCAGTAGCAAGCAGATATAAATCTAGGCACAAAGAACCGGAAGTAGCTGTGACTCATATGCCTCTACGTTACCCAGTGAACAGAAGAAAATGTCCTTTAAAAACACCATTCCTCATTTCAAACAAGCTGTAGCATTTCATCTTCACCATATCGCTAAGGCTAAAGCTTGTATAGGTTATGGTCATCAATCAAAGTCCCTGTTAAAAAGTTCTTTCTATTTTAACTACTCTAGAAATTCTCATTTGGAGGATTCAGTTCACTGAGCCAGATCAATCCATACTAATGCAGCTATCATGACCTTTATCTATATTTTCTCTTTCAAAAATGTAATATAAACATAAATAAAAAAGAAAGCAGTTCTCATAAAGCTAACTGTCTTTCTGGTTTGGTTTCTTGTCATTGTTGATAGTGTTCTCTCTCTCTCTGTGACATTAGTTTGAAAATTATTAAATAACTTTCTTTGATTGTATAGTGGATGCTAAGATGTGCTGCCCCATATCCTCTCTACCGGACTGAGCACGCAAATCTCACTTGCGTGTGGAGGAACTGGTAACTGATGTGTGTTTGCTGAGACAGAATTTGGAATTACCTGATATACCTTGCTAAAGAACAGCTGTTCTAAAGGAGGCATGCATTTTACTGACTAAGCATCTGGAAAGAAAAGTGTAGCTTCCTTGTCTCAAAAGTGGACTACAGTGAAGGGTGATGCTTGCCTTAGGATGAGGAATTTGTGGACTATAATGTGTGGGTCAACAAGTGCCACTCAGTTCAAGTATCCTAACTAGGACTTTATGAAAATGTTCTTTTGAGAGTGATGTAGAAAGTTATAAAAATCCTCAGGTGACAGCATCATTTTGCCATCTTGGGCACACCTTGACTTTAGTATAATTATTACTTTACATAGAGATAGATACAGGTCAAGAAATTTAAGGAAAAAGAATGAAATGGCATCAGAGAAAGTCAATCTATTTAAAAAGCATTTGTCGTTTGTAGTACTCACAGCTATCTAATAAGGACTGAAGTAAACTTTTCTCTATGTCTTCTGTTTATAGTGCATAACCTCATATATGACATTGTGGTCCAGCATAAAAGAAATGTATTATATTCTCATGACTATGTCCTGTCTGTTCCAGGTTTCACCACCTTTATCTTAATTTCTCCATAGATGTTGAACCTATGTTGAGTGATATCTTGTATTTCCTGTCTACAACCCATGTTCACCAATAAATTCTTAGTCTAAATTATGAATGTAAATACATTACCTTCAAACTCTCAATAGCTCTGTGTCACTCACAGGAATAAAAATATGTTTGAATGTATTGTGTGCTAGAACTGATATAGTCTACATGCATAGTTTTGGCATTGAAAGGGCTAGAAGGGTCAATAGAAGTTTTAATACAGAGCATTTTGTACAAAGAATACTTCTTATTTCAACATGTTGGAGCATTTTACTAAAAAAATGTTCTGATTTCAACAGAGAACTTTGATTCAACTACAATCATTCTAAGTGTGGATAATTATGAACACATAGTTGAGATTATTATTCAAATGAGAAATCATGTTTTCCACTATTTTATTTTCACAAGCAGTTCATGCTCTACAGAAAGTTAAAAATGTTAACAGACTGAAATAATATGTTTGTTTTTTACAGACGCTGTCTTCAAAAGTGATTTTCCTGACGGATACGGTGGCTTGTGCTTGTAAGCTTCAGCCTATGAAGCGGCCAGGGCTAGGGATTGCGGTTCGAGTCCCGCCTGGGGCCCGTAGCGAGACCTAGTTCCAAAAAAAATAGCTGGGCGTGGTGGCGCGTGCCTGTCATCCCAGCTACCTGGGAAGCTGAGGC
>PVHY01000543.1:188863-206253 GCA_004024945.1 Uropsilus gracilis
AAAAAAAAAAAAAAAAAAAAAAAAAAAAAAAAAAAAAAAAAAAAAAAAAAAAAAAAAAAAAAAAAAAAAAAAAAAAAAAAAAAAAAAAAAAAAAAAAAAAAAAAAAAAAAAAAAAAAAAAAAAAAAAAAAAAAAAAAAAAAAGCAAGACCTAGTCTCAAAAAAACAAAAACAAAAACAAAACAACAACAAAAAAGTGATTTTCCTTTTGATGTCAAAGTAATTAGCAATTAATGTCTGTTGAAATGAAAATTTATGGAATTAATTTAGCTAACATATTCTTATTAAGGCATGATGATTGGTAATAAAAATGTGCTGTAAATGTTTTTTTTTTTTATATATGGAGCAATATATGAATGTATGAATTGTTATGTGAAGCAGGACACACATGTATTTGCTAGATATGTTTATGTATATAAATACATAAACATGTTTTAAATGCATGAATGAATCTATATTATTAATTTTTGCATACTTCGACAGAAAATTATATCTTCTAAAATTTAATACTTGTCAATCCTGAAAGCGTGTATTGAATACTTGGTATTTCTCTAGTTAAAGGTTTATAGTATAGCCTTGCAACCAAGAATCACTGTATTGTAAAGTAAATCATATGTAGTTAAAATTGCAGATGTATAAAAATGAAATATCTCATCTTTGAAGGTGTAATTAAAGTATAAAATGTATAAGCTTAAAGTTATACCAAAGAAGAAGTTCAAAGTTTATTAGCATTTTTATCCAAAACTTCCAACAAATTTTAAAAATTTAGAATCCTATTGTGTAATATAAATTTTTATGAAATTTATTCATATTGACAATGTCTTTACTTTAGACTGTTACATAGAAACAGTAAAATATCTTCTGTACCTTTTTTTCCCACAAAATCATAACCTGCTTTGATTCATACAAAACTAAAAGCGTTTTGCATATATTTAAATTCCCAAACACAAAACCAAGTGCTCTTACTCCTTGTAATCATTTCAGCTCATTTACTTTACAATCTCCAGAGCTTGTGTCTAATGGCCAGCTGTGATAAAACTGGGAGATTTACTTTAACATGTCAGACTAGTGTACTCTAGTCTGTCCAAAATTCCTTAGTCATTAAAAAGGGCAATAAGTGACAAAGATGGCCATTATATAATGATCAAGGGAACAGCACACTAGGAAGGCATAATATTTATCAATATATATGCACCAACTGAAGGAACATCAAAATATACCAGACAATTACTAACATCTTTTAGAAAAGACATTAAAGTAAAAAACATGTAGTAGGAGACATCAACACCCACTCTTACCAAGAGGCAGATCAACAAGACAAAAAGTAACATGGACCCAGTAACCCTAAACAAATACCTAGATCAAATGGACCTAACAAACATCTATTCCCGTAAGAAAAGAATACACATATTTTTTCAAGGGCACACAATCATTCTCCAGGATTGATTATGTAGTGGAATATTATCCATCAATCACAAAAGATAAACGTGTCATTTGCAGCAACATCGATGGAACTAGAAGGAATCAAGTTAACAGGAATAAAAAAGAAAGAAAAAGAGAGAAAAAGAGATAAAGTGGGTGGTCTCACTTATATGTGGGATAAAAGGAAAACAAACAAATAAAGGACAAGAAAAATGTAAAACTGTCAGCAAAACTGAAGCATAGAGCAAGAGAGAGGGTGGGGGTAAAATCAGGGGAGGGTTGGGCACAAGAGATTAAAATGATGGTTCACGGATAACAAGGTGGTGGGGAAAAACTCGGGGTAGACAATGATGTAAAATACACACATGTGCAATCAATTAAAAATAATTACTGAAAATTTAAACAAAATCATAGTCATGGTACCAAATGAAATGCTGAATCATTTTAGAGATGGTGCAAATGTTCAATAACAACAAAAAAGGGAAACTGTTCTGAATGGCTGCAAAGGCACCAACAGCTAAAAGCAACAAGACAGAATAGCTGTATGTGTTACATTAATTAAACAAGTTGTATCACATATCGCATATATTCTGTTAACACTTGAGCTGTAAGATATACAAATTTTCCTTCTGCCATCTGCTTTCTGAAATAATTAACTAGGTGAGTTCTAGGTGAGTTGCACTATTAACTAAACAATGTAATATAAAATTGCTCATTGCTTATTTTTTCGTGAGAATATAAAATGTCTTCCAAATGTTTGTCTTGAAAGATAATGTAGCATTTTAGTTTTTAAATCTAAAATTATATCCAAGGGTCAGATTATTTATCATGAAACAAACAGGTTTTACAAAATACATTTTCAGTCAAGTGAACACAGACCTTTGAATCACCAATAGTAGAGCAGTCTGTGAGTAATATGTTTAATTAGCAAACTTGATCTTTTTTTATCCACTTGGTGAAGTCAGAAACTTGAAGTACATCTTTTAAGACGTTTTTAAAACTCCTTCAAGTTAGCAGGGCATGGTGACTTGTGCTTGTAAGCTTCAGCATATGAAGTGACTGGAGCTAGGGATCGCAATTCGAGTCCCAGCGGGGGGCATGTAGTGAGACCTAGTTCCAAAAAAATAGCTGGGTGTGGTGGCACGTGCCTTTAATCCCAGCTACCTGGGAGGCTGATTTGGGGATCGCTTGAGTCTGTGGTATCCTGGGCAACGTGTACCTGCGGTTCCACGGGCAAAAATAACGAGACTTGGAGTTAAAAAACAGAACAAAACAAAACAAACAAACAAAAAAAAAGAAAATCCTTCAAGTTTTGAACTTAGAGAATACTGTAACTGTAGTTGGAATATGAACTAGAATTTGAACTTTAAGGTCTTGATTGCCAAGCATACTAAATTCAGACAAAATAATAACCAGTCAACCATTTTTATTACATATTACCATGTTAATTCATTCCATTCAATATATGTTGAATGCCCGTTATATACTGGTCATTATGCTAGACTAGAATATGTGCTGACTTACCAATGTTTTAAATTTAACAAACAACCATAGTTATATTTTAATACAAATTAGTATCTTTATAGGCATAACCTAGTATTTTTAAGAAGAATATATTTAAAGGCATTTATTGTCAATTATGTACAATTTATTTTAGTGAAATGATGAATTTATTACTAGGTCTCTATTATATTTTTATTCTGAACTTGCCAAGAACTCTCTTATGTATGTTTCCTATCCTTACATTTGTTGTCTAAAGATTGCATTAGTGGAAAAAGAAGATGATCCATATCTAAGAATATTGTAAAAGATTTTAAATCCAATCTCAGATAGTTCTGACAAGTGAAAGATGGTTTTAGTTTATTTGTTCTTGCATAACCAAATTAGAGCTAAAAGAATATTAAATAAAATGAAGCAGGATTTTCTTTGTGAATAATGAAACATCATCCACAAAAGGGTGGCGTCTCTCTCTGTGGATAGTGTTTTCCACATGACAGAAATATTCCCAGTATTGTTGTAATATGATAGAACAATGTCAAATAAAACTTTCTACAATGATGCAAACATCCCATAGCTGCATTTTTAATATACTGAGTCATGATATATTATCATCATATAGTTATGAGATCATGGAAATGAGTTGAATAGATAAGGGGCTGAATTTTTAATTTTAATTAATATAAATTTAAATAGAAGCATCCAAGTGTAATTTGCAACAATTATATTAGAAAACAGAGTTTCCAAATATATTCAAATCTATGTCACAAATGATATTTAAATTCCTGTTCAGTCAGTACTTCTGTGGTAATTTTGGTAACACACACTGCCCTCCACTCAGCTTACTGATTCTCAGAAAACACCACAGGTTTGAATTCCTTAAATACTCAGAATCACAACTTTTCTTAATGACATAGATGGTGTCTGGGACTCAAGACATGTTGCACTTTCTGTGTGACCTTGAAGTAAATACATTTCAATAGTACAGCCCAACTTGAGTGCTTTTATAAAGTCATGTACAATCTAGTTTTCTATGGGGATGACTTTAAATAATTTTCAAGCTCCTAAGTTTGTAGTGACTTGTGATTTTACAGTAATTACTTTATATTGTGCCTTATGAACTAAGTGGAATAATAATTTTTAGATTCACATGTATTTGGTAGAGAAGTTAGTGGATCATTTTTATGAAAGTTCAAAGCCAGGTTCTCAACTGTCAAAATTTTCTATTTGTGGGGATGAAGGAGTGATAATCATTCACATCACAGAACCATTTCCAGGAAAACCACTCTAAACAGTACACAGTGTTTTTCTGCTTTTCGTATAAAGCTTTATTCATGGGTAGCTGCCAGCAGGAAAAAGTAAACCTTTGCTTTTTTCTAGATGTACTATAACACAAACTTTGAAATGGACATAAAATTCCAGCCTGAGTGAAAGACCAAAATGGAATATTTGTTTTTCTTTAAACAGACTCTATTTTAACTATATGACTTATTTTTCACTTTTTTCTCTGCTTGAAGCACCTTTTTCACAAATGTATACAAAGAAAGAATACTAGTCTAAATGTCTGTATTAAGCCATTTTACACCTGCTATATTTCATACCATTTACCTTGAACATTATTTTTTTCCTGAACCTCCTTATATTTGTACTATTAGAAAATGCAAAAGTCTACCTCATTGTCAGATAACACCCGACTATAATTGATGATCCTGTCATCTTTGTAACTTCTTAAGTTCTTAAAACAGTGCCATGGTTATATTAGGTGGGGAATCGATTTGATGAACTAGCAAACAAATATGTCGGTGAATGAAGAGTAAGAATAAATTCGTAGCAAGTGTTTTACTGTAAGCATGCCTTTACCTCAAGTGAAGACTAATTGAAAAACAACCTTTCCTGAGAACTCTACAGAGTAAAACACATGAAGCGTCATATAAATTGATGTAGAAACAAAAGAGAATTTACTGGCTTTAGTAATTTGAATGTCTTTGGGAGAGGAGGATTCAGCAGAATCAGACAGAACTGAATAACATCTCTATGGTGAATACTTTCTTTTGTATTTACTCCCTCTGCTTTTTCATGGTTCCATTATGACTAGCAACAGTTAGGGGGAATATATACCGATACTTTAATTTTAGTGGAAGAATTATGGAATTACCTCAGTATTCCTGGAAAACAAGATTTCTTTTAGGTCTTGGTATGCTGACTTCCTAAAGGGTGCCACATTTTCCTATCCTAGGGCTTACCTGTGTGGGCAACTAAAGCAGTTCAGGAACTGGAATAAAAAAGGGGTAAAAGTCTCCTTGCCCTCCACCTCCAAGTTTATAGCATGAGTTACCACAGATAACTTATAAGGAACTGTATAATGAGGCAATAACCGATAGCCCTTTCAGCAAATGAAACAAAATTATATTGTATTTTGTGATATTCTAACTGAACGCCATCCAATCCCACCATAATTACTTGAGAACCCAATGAAAGTTTCTTTTCCTGCGTTTACTAGGTCTTTTTTTTCTTTTCAGTAAAAATATTCATCAGAAGAGGAAGTTATGTAGTACTCTACAAGGAAGAAAGGATTTTCAAAGTAGCATTTCATCCATTGGTGTCTTTCTTTAAAAAATAGCATCGGTGAAACATAACTTTAGCATAAGATTAATGAGCTTACATTTGTTGTCTATTGAATATTCTCTTAAAAATGATTCAGATTTATTAAGACATCTTACTGGTATGTAATCTGGGGTTACTTATATAAAATGACATTTTGTCCTAATACTATTCTTAATTTCTTGATTTCTTGCCATATTCTCACCTAAAACCAAGCCTTAAATTTGTATTTCTGTGTATTTGATTGAAACATGCCTTCTAGAAAATGCACTCAGGATTTTCATTTTTTTAATAACAAGAAGACAATATATGATGGTGATTAAAGTGACTCTCTTGAAGTCAGGAGAGACTACTTTTCTTTTTATTTTCTGTTCCCATTGATTCAAAGGATTTTTTTCAAATAAAAAAGTACATAAACAACATAGAAAGCATAGTGTTTAGCATAATTTTTCTTACCCCATTAGGATGGAGTAAATTTAAACTATTGTAGACATCATAAAGATTTACTATTATCTGTTAGTTGAATAACATATTATAAAGAAAACTCTAAGAACTGACTTGTAGAACTTTTCATGTCAAATTCATTACAAAATGTCACACTGACACACTGGAGTGTCATAAACCACTTAAAATACTGGACTTACTTGTCTTTAGCAAATACACATATTTTTACCCTCAGCATTTTGTTCATTGCTTTTAAAGGTTCCTAGTTTCTGTTCCTTTTAATAAACCTGTCCATTTATGTTAGCTTTCATTCTCAGTTTTTGACTCTCTCACCTAAATGATGGCATAAAATCAAAAAGTCTGAGCTCTTCAATAACAAATCCCTAAATATAGAAGTCAGAAATGCATCCCAAAGATTCATGCTCCTTTGATAATGCCTTTTCACAGTATCACAATGCCATTTTTTAAATAATTAGAGCTTTGTTACTTGAATCTTGCTCAAAAATTGCCTTATTAAAAAAACAAAAAGCAGAACTCTTCTGTCTAAAGGAATTAATATCCATCTAAATTAAACACATTGAAAAATTTGAAATCATCAGAGCTATTAAGTTTTAAAATGAGTTTGTCAATATTCTAATTTTTATTTCCAGCACATTTAACTTAGTTCATCCATTTTCTCTTTATCTAATACTGTTAACTTCTATATGTTTTTCTAAGGATGGGGAGGATGCAATTCTGTAGAAGTTTCTCTTCAGAGAATTTCATTATTTTTACTCATGATTTGAGAAGGCAAATAAAAATAGAACATTGGGTACAATGTTATAATGACTGCATTTTAACAGGATATGCAAATGATAACCCAAGGGAATTAAGGGAGATGAAGTGCTAGGCAGGAAACTTATGCGGGCACCAAATAATTAAGGGCTTTATATGGAATGGCAAAGATTTTGGATTTATGTTCTAAGAGTGACATAGAAATAGTAAAAAAAAAAAAAAAAAACACACTTCAGAAAATATGTTTTAGCAACATCTCTATGATTATTTAGGTTTAGATTCCCCAAGGAAAGATAAAGTTCAGAATTAAAATATGAATCTCAATTTGGTGATGTTTAACCAAATGTAGGAAATAAATATTTTCTATTGAGTATAGTTATAGGAAAAAAGATTTTAAAAATTGGGGATGGATTGAAAAAGAAGAAAAGCCAAAATGTTCGCCAGGTTTCTTATTGGTCTAAAGACACTGTAAATTATATCATGAGATAGAAATGGCAGCTAAAGTAAGGTCATTTTTGTCTCCAATTCATTACCCTTCATGCTGTCAAGTAATCACTGCAAAAACTGTTTTGACCAGACCATGAGACTTAGTGTATAAAAAGTTCAATGACTAAAATTTACTCAGAACAAAGTCCATACAATGCATTCAAGTCTGTCCACAATTTGTTTGCAACTCATTTTTCATATCTTTTTCATATTTTTTTCCCTAAGTACATCTCCAGAAGTTGGTGGAGAATGTGAGTAGATATTTGGCCTAATCTCCCCAGCATCTTGCCCAACTCTCAGACCCCCCCTCTATCTTGTAGGATCTGGTTAAAACCCATTTATCCAATTGTCCATGGCAAATTGTTCACATTCCATTTTTTAACTTCTTAGGGAGTTACATTTTTATGGAAAACAACAACAACAACAAAAGAGCTGGTCATGTTACACTATGAAAATACACTTGTATGTTTGCTTGTCATCAAACTGAATTCCCACATTGCTAAGGATAGTTACACTTGTGCCATACCTTTCATCATAAACAGGTGCTCAAAAAGTGTTTAATAAATAGAACAAACATTGGGGACAGGTGTGTCAGCATATGAATGCTTGTAGGCTATAAATGTGGGCCCCTGTGCTCCAACTTAGCACACAAATTTTGTGTTGCAGTTTGTCTAGAAATTCATGGCATCAGTAACCAGAAATTACAGGAATTCATATTGATAAAGAATTAAAAAAAATCTTTGTTCTCCCCAATTAAGACAATGTTAGCATGATCCACCATTACCATATTGTAACCTTGTATGTTCACTCAATGACAGTTTAGTTAAAATATCAAATATTCCCAATGCATTGTTTTTAATCTTATTTGTAGCATTGTCTGCATTCTGTTAATATAACTTAGACATCAGAAATCCTCTATTCAATACTTCATAAAATTTTCACACATCAAAATTAATCTAAAATATCTATATTCAATAAAATTTAGCATCATCACTTATTTGAGGTACCCTTAAGTTACACATTATGTAAATCAATGCAAAAAATTAATGTAAACAGTATTTTCAGTAGGTTGGCCTTTTTACAACATTGTAGAATAAGTTTTACGATTTTTATTTTTTTTACTATGGCTGCTTATTTGCAACAAAGTGCCTAGGTGATAAATGATCATCTACAAATCCAATGATCAGATACTAAATTTGAAAATAATTATTATATTCCAGTTTATATACCCTGTTCCTTTGCCTTGAGAGAGAATATTGCTGTGAATATAATGATATTTATAAAATTATAATTGCTAAACATATCTTAATGATTAATCTTCTAGAATATAAAGCAATATATTTAAAATTTGAAAACTTCCTTGTGAAGCAGGGGAAATACATGTAATTAGATTGAGATAGAAAAAGAGATTCATGTATTCTCTTAAAAATTTACTAAAATTACATTATTTAAAATTGTATATAAAATAATACTTTAAAAGAAGGTATCATTAGATTTAAAATATTTTTATATTTATGTATAATTGTATTAATGACTTCAAATGCCTAGAATGTCATTTTAACTAATATATTTTATTAATATTGCATTTGATTGAAATTCATATTTAATATAGATATAAGTAGGATAGTTCAAACTGTTTGTAATTAATTCAATTAACATTCTGTCATTCTGCATTACTCCGACTATAAAATGAGCTAAAATAATATTACAAATCAGTGTTACTTCAATACAATTTTTAAATTAAAAGAAAAAAACTGAGATGAAAATGCCTAAACAGTATTGATATCTTTATGCTGGTCATGCATGACAAAGGGGGTATCCAGGAACCCCAAACTGAAAAGGGGTAAAGACACTAGAAGGGGCCAAACCATAAGCAGCACAAGGCAAAGAAAGTCAACTACTTAGTATGAAAACTCATGAATAGAATTAGCTTGCTTAAAGTAAGAGAGAAGAAAAAGATATCCCTAATAATACCATCTCAGTAAAATGCACCTATCATATTCCCTTTGGGGGCAAATGCCAGCTAAATAGGCTCAGCCCACAGTGAGATCACTGAGGTCTAAAACTTTAGAAATTTAAGGTACGGAAATTTAAGCTACAGAGTGTAGGCAGGTCACAGAGAGTTGAGACCAAAAGAGTTACCCAAAATTCAAAATCAAAGCACAAATCAAGATAATGACTGCCACATTCTCTGCCAAGAACCAGAAGCAGTCCCCGCATATGTTTCTTCCAACTACCTCTTCTCCATGTGTCTCTCCTCCAGCTGTCTCCTCCACGTTCCTACATATGAGTTGAAGAAGAAAAGCAAGACAGCAGGGCTGCCTGCCTTCCATTTTGTATTAGTTCACCTGATCACTCAGCTCCATCCTACATCTCAGTAATATTGCTACTCAGGAAGTCTAGTTCATAACATACTATTCTTTCAGTTCAAGATGGCTGCATTTAAGTGGGAGTGAAGAAAATCATGCTTCTCCTTCATAGAAGTCTGTCTTTAACATTGTCAAACTTACATGTACTCATCTGCCAACATTTTAGTGCCACAAATCCTGCATAGCCAAACTAGTCAAAATTATTACCTAATTGGTTTGGTAGATGTATATTTACATAAACCCCAATATTTTTGCCAATCCCCTTTCTTAATTTTCCTCCTTGCCCATCAGTACTTATGTATGGATTAGATTTTCTTTTTTTCTAAAATGTGTTTTTATTAGAGTTTAGTCTTTCTGTAGGAAAGACTTAATAGTCTTAAAATTAATATATATGTATTAATTTTAGCTAATTAAAAAAGATGTTTGGGATTGTAAAAACACTACCCTTCTCATAAATACATACAATATAATCAAGATAAATTGATGAATAATACAAAAAAGACAAATATTTTTTACTTAAGTACTCTAAATCATAATTATCAGAAGGTTGTGGGTAATTCAGGTAAAAGCAATCAATTATTTAGTGAAAAATGGAAACTAGACTTTGGATGGCTATCATATTGTTGGACATACAGATGTTGATTTACAATGTTATTCACCTGAAACCTGGGGCATTGGTGGTACTAGCACTCATTTGTATGCAATTATGGATGCTCATACTAAACATGTATTAAGCTGACTTCAAAGCTTCACAGGTGTCAACAAAAATAGTCTTCTTCAATCTATGAAAGCCAAAGGGTCTTCCTCTACCCAGAAGCTGTGTAGTTATGTAAAGAAAAGTGATTAAATGATTATTTTTCAATTAATTATATATTATAATTATTACATACATAATTGGAAAAATAGATAAAAGCTATCAAATAAAAAGATGATTTTTGTTCATATCAGTTGTATTCTTCTTGCTTATACTTCTTTGACTCTATATTGCTTAACAGCTTGAATAGATCCACCTTAAAATCTGTTTCTTTTCTATTGAAGACACAGACAATACAATAGTAATGGTGTCTCATTCAGAGACAAACGGGGGTTTGGGGAAAGAATCTAGTTTGTTAGGCTGCTTCAGGAATGTAATAGAAACTGATCCTATTTATAAAGTGTATATTAATGCCAATTACTTAATGGTGTATAGAATACAAAACACTGCCTATCAATAAAACCATTGTACTTTTTCAAAATCTATTTTTCAAATATTTCACGAAGCTGTCACATTTAGTAATGCCAATTACTAAATGATTTATAAAAATAAAAAACATTGCCTATTAATAAAACCACTGTACTTTTTCAGTCTTTTCCCCAAGTATTTCTTGAAGCTTTCACTTAGTTGGGACAACAGTGGTACCGCTGCTCATCTGTATGCAATTGTGGATGCTTCATGCTAAGAAGCTCTTAAGCTGACTTCCTAGCTTCACTGGTGTCAGCAAAAATAGTCTTCTTCAATCTATGAAAACCAAAGGGTCTTCCTCTCTACAGAAGCTATCTAATTATGTAAAGAAAAGTGATTAACTGATTATGATGAATAAATTAATCTCCAAGGAGATGCACAAATTCAGACATTTCTAATTAGTATAATTTTCATGGGACAACTAGAAAAATTCTCTGTTCTTATTAGCAATGATTAACAAAACAATAACTAATTTTTGGCAGCTCCCAATAAAATTATCAGAATCACCCTGAGCATACAGATTAAGGAATTGTAAATTCATAAAGGAGTCATTAAAAAGCTGTCTATAAACAATAACCTTAATGGCAAGCTCTGGTTCTAGTTAGAAGATTTCTCATCTTCCATAGCTATGCTTTCCATCATCATCATCACCATCATCACAATTGGTGCAATTGAGAGTCTACTACTCTTCTTGAAAAATACCACACATATTGTATGATGCAAAAACTAATTCAATAGCATTCCAATGTGGTCAGTGTTATTATCTCTGATTTAATGATAATGCACAACAGAAGCTATTTTTACTTGGCTTGATTAATTTCTACTTTTCCTGGAATTGCTCTTTTTTAGTTTCATCATTACTAATTTAAATTATTTTAAAATTTTATTTGACTTTAAAATAACTATTTTCTAGTGAAACAGTGAGAAAATATTGATGATATGCAATATGCCGTATGTCTAGACAGGATACATTTTCACCACAGGTTTGAAATAATTCCTTGATTTTATTTTGATCAGGAAAGTTAGATAAAAAATGAAGACTGGAGCAATGTTAGAATAAATCACTTTATGAAATGTAAAGCAGACATTCATAGGCATAATGCATTCACAACAGAAATGAAAATTCTGTAAGTCAGGATGTGTCATAGGAAATAAGATTTAAAATTTTTGAACCAAATGTGCTGAAAAATATCATCAGGGAAATTATCAGGAAAAAAATGACATGAAGGGAAACAAAAATCACATTACCAAACAGTGCCCAGATCATCATAAAATTTCCATGTTAAATTAACATAACTATTTTAAAAACTCTGCTCATATAGAAAATATGGAATATATTGAATGTTTTGCCCCCTTTCACCTATTAGAAGTTCAAATGCAATCTTTATTAATGAAATGTACCTTCTTAATGAAAAGATGCATCGATATTAAAATAGATCTCTAAATTCTCAGTGTCTGCTACAATAAATTTTCAAATATTGTTTTCTATAGATTTTCAAAAATAAGTTGCCAATTAAGAAGATGAGAAAAATATTGTTAGTCTACTTAAATTATTTCATGAGTGAAGGTGAAGAAAAAATTTAAAAAATGAACGAGCAGTTAAAATATAAAAATATTAACCACTTTGTAAAGACAAAGGTATAGTATTTTCTATGCATCCAGTAGCAGAGTACTAAACACTTGGCAAATAAAAAGTAGTAGATGATAATTAATAGCAAATGTGTCATGTCCACCAGAGATAAAACAGAATTATAAAACATCTGAAAATGTTACATGTGAGGGATTAAAAGCACATATATGACATATACATCAAACAGTAACCATACTTAAGTTCAAATATTTCCAGTGATTTTGCTTTTCATTCACATGAGTTTCCTAATCTTGGAAATGGTCTATATGACACCATGTGAGAGTATCACAACTTCTCTCCTCACTCAATAAGCTCTAGCCATGTTTACCTTCCTATGCAATAATACCTCAGGGTCTCCTCATTTGCCCTTAACTCTGCCTGGGTCATCAGCTTCAAAGAGACCCTGAAAGCACTAACTTCTCTCTACCAGATTTTGGTCCCATGTTATCTTTTAAATAGAGTATTCCATGATCAGTTACTTAGATTGTCAATTGCACCACAGTGTTCCATAGAACCCTGTTTTTTTAGCACTGTCCAGTTCCATAAATTTCCATTGCTCTATTCCCTAGAATAATAATAGCATGTAATAGGTGATATATATTTGTACTATACTAGTAAGTGCACATAATAAGTGACACAAAATGTAGATACAATACATATTTACAATATATATTAATACTTCAAATATTGTATCTTTATAATATATATTTGTGTATATACACATGTATCTGTAGAGATGCATATCTATATATATATATTTGTGAAATATTTTGTAATATTGTAGAATACATGCACATAAAAATGTTATTATATATGTGTGTGAAAAAATTAAGTGAAACCCATTGTCCAGTATAGAAGATGGACTGCCTGGTATAGTGGGGAAAAAACTAGGACTACAGACTCACATACTAATGCTTCAATCCTCATTCCTCAGTCTGCTAATTATGTGACAGATGGGGAAGAAAACAATTATTAAGAGCACAACCTCACAAATAGATTCAAATAGCTAAGGAAAGTGACATACTTTATTCAGCAGTAACAGTTTTTCCAGAGATATTGCATCCTTGATTAAATAAAAGGAACAATTAGATCAAGTCAGAACTATAACTGAGTACTGGAGACTAGATGAATTATAAATATGACTATTTATATTAATATATATTTTGGAACATTCCATCTTCATTAACATTTCCCTTCACTGAGATTTTTTTCCATTCATGTTCTCCATGGAGTTTGAACTAATGACTATATATGCCCCAAATAAGGCTCTAATAAGACCCACGCAACATCAAACTCCACAAAAGTTTAGGGACCAGAAAATGTTCTCTATAGAAATCCACAAAGTAATTATTTTAGGTTTTGTCAATCATAAAGTCTCAGCAGGAATATCTCAATCAGCTTTAGAGAAAAAACAGCCATAGATGGTGTCTACACCTAAAACAGATGTGACACCTTTTGATAAAATTATAGTTGTGGTTTTGAAATGGATTAAGTCAAGGAAAAATAGATTACTGACACACATAGTGTAGATATATACCCAATAATAGGTTGAGTTTAGTCACTCAACAATAAGTTTAGCTTTAATATTTTTTAGGTAAAACTAGCAATCAGATACCTACAACTTTATATTCAGTGTACAAAAAACTTTTGTGATACTTAAAATTATTTGATACCTGGCCCATTTTTATAGAGGAGAGATTGAGCCAGTGAGAAATTGAATTGTCCCAAAGACTCTGTGAAAGAGGCAGAACAGCTTTTAGTATTGGGCAGGGCCCATTTTAGATTCCAGGACTCGTTTTCCAACTTGAATTCTACAGGACATCATGCTGTATTTGTCACTGAGGAGTAGTCAGAATGGTATGATTTAAAACAAATAAGATATAAACTAATTAGTTAACTTCAGTAACTTCAAAATTATAAATATATATATATATATATATATACATATATATCAGTTGATTAGCACATTGGTACTTAAATAAATATCCTGTAGTTTTTTTTTAATCTCTATACCTTCCTCCAACCTTGCTAGAAATTGCTTGGGTTAAGCTCTGTATTCTGCAGCAGGTGTTATAATACATAAATAAATACAACTTGAGTTTCCTGTGGGATATGTTATTTCACTTTTTTTCTAATCAAAAGAACATTTCAGGGAGATGGGTAATACAACTATTAACCTTTTTTTCTTCTGCTTGAGAGACAACAAATTCATCATTTAAAATGAAAGCAAGTAGAGCATTTCAGTCAAGTACAGAAGTCTCTTAAGGGACATTCCTCTCTTAAAGATAGCAGAAGTTTTCAAATTGAGCTAGTGAAGATCATGTCACATTCAGAAATAATATTGCACCTGAAGAGTCAAGTTATTCAGCAAATACAGGTCTGTTTTGTTACCACTGAAGTTTCTTTTGTCAATAAGGATTTGAGGAGAGCAAAATAGAATAGCTGCATTTCACTTGTGGTGAGAAATCGTAGAAATGAACTTTGTGATGGATGTTAAATTCTGTAAACCTTAGAACGTTATCTTTCAAACAATGTCCATGCTTCACTTCCTAGTTTTCATTATTCATAGGTGACTGATTTAATTAAAAATTACAGTCTTGTTGGTTTCACTGACATGGTTTCACTTGGAAAATTTCATACATTACACAGCCAAGAACATATAAAATGTCAAATTAGAATTTGTCACAATTTTAGATCTCTTGTACAACAATATAGATATAGTTAACAATACTTTGCTGTACACTTAGACATTTGTTAGTAAGTAGGTTTGATAGGGTCTGTTCTTTACTGCAATTTAAAACAAAACAAGAATACATTAGTTCAAGAAAAAGGTGATACACAGATCTCAGATAAAATTTCATATCCACTCACTTAAGTGATAGTTTTATTCCTAAATAAACATTATTTTCTCAGTTCTTCTGAAAGGTCACAGTAGCAGAGAGATAAAATAAATATCCCATTCATTATCTTGTTCAAGGTGAACAACAAAAACAAAAACAAGAGCTTCATTCTAACATTAGGAACCCATTCCCTTGTATTTTGGGGTTTAGGTGCTCATTACTTCACATCTCACACAAATGATTATTTTACTCACATCTCACATCCTTAATTCAAATCTTGGTTTCAAAAGTGAACCTGAACTATAAATAAATGGGCATCAAAATGAATAATAAGTTATCAGAATACTTTGCAGGTTGTTTAACTTTTCATCTTAAATCATAGATTTGTATTTGTATCAAAATCTGTACTAAATAAAAGAGCAAGTATGCTATTCATGATCATACATTATGAAAGCTATATGTTCAAAAATTATTATATATGCATATATTTATATCCATGTGTGTATTCTATTTTGAAATATAGTTACAAAAACTTAACAGAATTCTTCTTTACTCAAACTTGAGACCACAGACTCTTGGCAGACTTATATGTTCTGCCTGTATGATTGCCAAATGAGCTCATTCTGATCAACATTGTAATGGTACTAAATGAATGCATGATAATGATTGCTTAAAATGTACCTTTTTGTGTGTAATAACACTAATTATCAGTCACCCTTTACAATGAGTAGATAATCACTATTAATTTCTTTGGCATTCACTGTAGTAACATTAATCACAATGAGCTCATTTTACTTTAATGTGAATATAATATGTGATGCCACAGAAATTCCAAGGTAATTTAACAGTAAATAATGTCCACCTATTATGAAGCATGATCAACTTCATTTATAGAACGTGAAGGACTTCAGATCTCTTAAATGTGACTGTCATTTGATTTTGGTAATGGGAAGTGTTTATTAAAATATGAGAAGAAAGCCCTAAGGGAAAACTTATCTCAAGCTAAAAGATTACATTTTCCAGAAAAAGTTGTTTAAAATTCGCATATTAGTTTTGTACTGACAGTGATAAAAGTTGGAATTGCCCAATAATTTAAAGACACATTTGCAGTGGGATGATTAAAAATGGGAAGTCTAGGCATAGATTGCCAGACTAGCTATATGATTTTGCATGTAACAACCTTTGGAATGCTTGGATTCCATAATTCTACCATAATTTGAATGCCTACATAATATATGTACATATACATTTTCTGGGACTTAGTAAATATTTGATAAATATCAGCTGCTGATATTGTCAATATTAATCATGAACAAACTTAAATGAGATTTGTAAAAATATTTGTTCTTTAAACATAAAAAAAATATGCTTTAGCTGAGTCCCAGACATTTTAGAATGTTGTATCTTCCTTGTCATTTGTTTCAAAGTAGGTTTTAATTTCTTCTTTATTTTTTCAATTACCCATTCTTTGTTTAGTAACATATTGTTTAGTCTCCATGTATTGGGTTTTCTTCTTGCTTGTCTTCATTGTTGATTTCTAATTTGATAGCTTTTATGATCCGAGAAAAAAAGTTGGCATAATTTTAATTTTTGTGTATTTGTTCAAGTTTTCTATGTGTTCTAATATGTGGTCAATTTTAGAGAAAGATCCATGTGCATTTGAAAAGAAGGTTATTCCTTTCTTTGGGGGTGCAGTGTCCTGTAGATATCTATTAGGTCCATTTGGTCTAGGTCCTCCTTTAAAGTTTTTGTGTCCTTATTTAGTTTCTGTTTTGTTGATCTGTCTTTTGGTGAGAGTGGGGTGTTAAAGTTTCCTATAACTTATGTGTTTTCACCAATATTTGTTTTCAGTTCTGCAAGTATCTGTCTTATGAATCTTGATGCTCCCTCATTTGGTGAACATATGTTGACAATTGTTATGTTTTTTTGGTGGGTTGAATCATGTACCATTAGATAGTGTCCATCCTTATCCTTTGTCACATTTTTTATTCTGAAATCTGCTTTATCTGCTATGAGAATGGCTACCCCTGCCCTTTTTGGGGGACTGTTTGCTTGTAAATTCAGCAAAAGCATATCTAAAGGGGAAGGTTCATAGCAATACAGGCCC
>PVHY01000543.1:206353-220680 GCA_004024945.1 Uropsilus gracilis
AAAAAAAAAAAAAAAAAACAAAAAAAAAAAAAAAAAAACAACAAAAAAAAAAAAAAAAAAAAAAAAAAAAAAAAAAAAAAAAAACAAAAAAAAAAAAAAAAAAAAAAAAAAAAAAAAAAAAAAAAAAAAAACTATCCAAAAGATCAACAAATCTAAGAGTGGGTTCTTCGAAAAAGTAAATAAAATTGACAAACCCCTGGCAAAGCTCATAAAGAAGACAAGAAAAAACATTCAAATAAACAGAATCACAAATGAAAAAGGAGAAATTACAACAGACACAAAAGAATTCCAAAGGATAATCAGAGACTACTACAAACATCTATATGAAAACAAAAACAACAACCTGGATGAGATGGACAGATTCCTGAAGAAATAAGACTACCCAAAATTGAGCAAAGAAGAAACAGAGAACCTAAATAATCCAATCATAAGCAGCGGAATTGAAGCAGTCATAAAAATTCTCCCTAAAAACAAGAGCCCAGGACCAGATAGATTTATAAATGGATTCTACATGACATTCAAAGAAGAAATAACACCTATACTGCTAAACTATTCCAAAAAATCGAGAAAGAAGGAAAGCTCCCAAACACATTCTATGAAGCAAACATCACTCTCATACCAAAACCAAATAAAGACAGCACCAAGAAATAAAACTATAGACCAATTTCCCTAATGAACATAGATGCAAAAATTTTGAAAAAAATCCTAGCAAATCAAATCCAATGATGCGTAAAAAGCATTATTCACCACAACCAAGTCAGATTTATCCCAGAGGCATAAGGAAGGTTCAACATCCGGAAAACAATTAACATAATCCACCACATCAACAAGAAAAAAAAATCACATGATTATATCAATCGATGCAGAAAAAGCATTCGACAAAGTCCAGCACCCATTCATGATAAAAGCCCTTGAAAAAATGGGGACCAAAGAAACATACCTCAACATAATAAAAGCTGTCTATGACAAACCTACAGTGAACATCATCTTAAATAGGGAAAAACTAAAATCATTTCAATTAAGATCCGGAACCAGACAAGGATGTCCACTCTCTCCACTACTTTTTAACATTGTACTGAAATTTCTAGTCAGGGCAATAAGGCAAGAGAAAGATATAAAAGGGATACAAATAGGCAAAAAGGAATTGAAGCTATCATTATATGCAGATGGTATAATTCTTTATGTAAAGAACCCAAAAAAATCTATAGAAAAACTTCTCAAAACAATGAACCAGTTCAGTAAGGTAGCTGGTTACAAAATAACACACAGAAATCAGTAGCCTTCCTACATGCAAAAAGTCAAGCAGCAGAAGAAGAAATTTAAAAAGCCACCCTATTTATCATAGCACCTAAAACAATTAAATACCTGGGAATAAACCTAACAAAGCATATAAAAGAACTATATAAAGAAAACTTTTAAATACTGCAAAAAGGGATAGAAGAAGACATAAAGAAATGGAAAGACATTCCTTGCTCATGGATTGGAAGAATTAGCATCATCAAGATGGCCAACCTACCAAAAGCAATCTACAGATTCAATGCAATCTCTATAAAATTTCCAATGACTCTCTTTAAAGAGATAGAACAAAAATTACAGAAATCCATATGGAATGATAAAAGACCTCGAATATCAAAAAACCTCCTGGCTAAAAAAAAGAGAGAATGGAGGCGTAACTATTCCAGACTTCAAGTTATACTACAAAGCCATAATAATTAAAACAACATGGTACTGGTACAACAACAGACGATCAGACAAATGGAACAGAATTGAGAACCCAGAAGTAAAACCACACATATATAGTCAACTTATCTTTGACAAAGGAGGGGAAACTTATGTTGGAGCAAAGATAGCCTCTTCAATAAATTATGTTGGGAAGATTGGACTAAGTTCTGCAAAAAAATGGACCAAGACAACATCCTCACACCATGTATAAAAACCAACTCAAAATGAGTAAAGGACTTAGATGTCAGACCTGAAACCATAACATACATAGAGGAAAACCTGGGCAAACCCTCCATGAAGTACAATTCAGAAATCCCTTTTTGGATACATCTACAGACGGCAAAAAACCATAGGAAAACATAAACAGATGGGACTACATCAAACTAAAAATCTTCTGTACAGCAAAAAAAGACAACAGAAAAAAACAACAACAACAACAAATAAGTGGGAAAAAATTTTGCCCTCCACAAGAGCAATAAGGGTTTAATAACAAAGACCCAAAAGGAACTTATACAAATAAACAAAAACAAAACAAGAAACCCAATCAAAAAATGAGAGAAGAACTAGAAAGACACTTCTCCAAAGAGGAAATACAAATGACCAACAGGTACATGAAAAACTGCTCAACGTCACTGGCAATCAGAGAAATGCAAATCAAAACCACAATGAGATATCATCTTACACCAGTGAGAATGACCCACATCAAAAAAAAAGGCAACAACAAGTGCTGGCGTGGATGTGGAGAGAAAGGAACACTCTTACACTGCTGGTGGGAATGTAAACTATCCAGCCACTATGGAAAGCAGTGTGGAGGACCTCAAATGAATGAAAATGGAACTACCATTTGACCCAGCAATTGCTCTACTGGGAATCTACCCAAAGGAGACCTCAATGTGGGTAAAAAGGGACACCTGTGTGCAGGACTGTTTATAATTGTAAGGATATGGAAACAACCCAAATGTCCCAAAACAGATGAATGGATGAAGAAGATGTAGTATATATACACAATGGTATATTACTCATGAGTTATAAATGACAAATTTGATGAATTTATTGAAACTTGATTGTACCTAAAAGAAATCATATTAGCAGAAACAAGTCAGAAAGAGACAGAAACCAAATGGTTTCACTAATATATGGATAATCAAATGAAAATACACAATGGGAGGGTGGGGACCAGCTGGAGTGGTCAGGGAGGGGAGGTGCTGTGTGACCCCGGGACATAAAATGGAGATTAAATTGATGTGATATATATTAAAATAAAAATAAAAATAAAATTTCAGGGACATTAAAAAGAGAGAGAAAGAAAAATAAATTTGTTAACAAATGATGGGTCCCAGAGGGGAAGGAGTAAAGGTGGGAGGAATGATAGAAAAGGGTCCACTTAATAGTGATTATGACAGCAGAACTTTGGTGATGGATATAAATTGATGTATACATATATTGAAATTTGCATAATTTTGTAAACCAAAGGCAAATGAATTTTAAATGTGGACATTTTAAAAGCTCTTAAATAAGACATTTCTATGTGGACATTTAATGTCCACATTTCAAATGTGGACATGTCTATGAGGCTCTTAAATAAGCCATTTAGTTTATTTGCTTGTTTGTTTGTTTATTTATGTATTTATTTATTTATTCATCTATCTATCTATCTATCTATCTATCTATCTATCTATCTATCCATCCATCCATCCATCCATCCATCATCCATCCATCCATCCATCCATCCATCCATCCATCCATCCATCCATCCATCCATCCATCCATCCATCCATCTATCTATCTATCTATCTATCTATCTATCTATCTATCTATCTATCTATCTGTTTTGCCATACAGAATGAGATTTCTCCATCAAAATTTACAGTTGGGTTACTAAGATAGTTGCATGGTTCATTTCTCCACTTTCTCCTTTACAATGTCTCCTGTATATGTCAGTCTGCTGCTCATATCAATGAACTATTCTAAGTGTTTTTTTCTTTCAACCTTGTTTCAATTTCCTCATTAATCACAGAAACACTTCTCTCTCTAACTTCCTTGTTTAAAGCTCTTGTTATGTCAAGCTAAGTAATGTCATTTATAACAGAAGAATAGCACTGTTTGTCCAGGAAAAGTGAAAAATCCCTTGCAGTCTGACAGGTATTCCTGGTTGCTGACTGGCTGAATTTAAATTGGCTAGTTGCACATGCTTTGTGGACTTCTTTCTTTGCTAGGCCCTTTTTTTGACAGTGCTTCCTGAATATGCATGTCATTAAATAAAAGCAGCTGTGTTTTGCCTATATTGTATATGTACACACACACACACACACACACACACACACACACAGAGGCACATTTCCAGTTTGTGATGTTTCTTTTCTGCTAGGATTCAATCTGAAATGTTACATTTGTTGGATAAAGTAACAACTGGATCTTTCATCTGTTTTTCTATCTTTTGAGGAAATTGTTATATCACATGGCACCTTGCTCATCATCCTCCATTTCTTACTGGCATATTTGGAAATTTGAGGAAAACAAAGTCACATAGGATTTTTTTCTTCAATAAAATTATGTAGAATGAGCTTTCTCCTCTTCGTTTTGAAAACTATTATCACAGTCTATTCCATCTCTTCAGCTTTCCATGAAGTCACTCAGAATTACAATGGAAACAGAATAAATTCTTTGTTCGATGAAGGGTGCCATATAAAATAAGGGTTAATGAAAATACAACTTAGAAATAGGAAATAAGATTAGAGGTGACATACTACCAGCCATGAGGGATTCTTCAGGCCATCAGAAACACACACACACACACACACACACACACACACACACACACACACACACAACTCTTCCGGTTTTGTCATGATATCAAACTTCCATTTACTAATGAATTCAGAAATAATTGTCCCCTTAGGGCTCTAGTACAGTAGCATGAATTAAGTTTGGAAAATTATAACACTATGATCATAGGGCAGCCTGCAGTTTCCATACCTTGTTGCTTAAAAAGAAAACCCAGAATCAATCAAATTTACATGAGTTCTTTGGGCTTTCAAAATGTAATTGAAAAAAAAATGATTTGTAAGAACTCTTGCTTAATTTTAACTTCCAGTATATAAGTTATATCAGTGTTCAATTATCAAAATCTGGTCACCCAATTAGCTCTAAAAATACATAAATTCTTTTATATAGCTTGTCATACAATATAATGATGTCTGATCTGTGTGCTATTTGTTTTTGTCTTAGGATGTTGTCTCAACCACTAAGTAGAAATGAAGAGATGTTACAAATGTGGAGATGCAGCAACAAATATAACTATTTGATTTGTTGATGGAGATAAGTAAGAGATGGTTTTAAAAAGTTGTGGAGCAGGTATTTGTGGGGTAAAGTCAGAGATTTGTGGCTTCAAAGCTTTAAAATGCTTTTTATCTTTGTGAGATTACTGAAGTAGTAATTGAGTTCATGCAATTTAACAGTTATCTAAAGGTTGTGTGAAACTATTAGCAAATACAATTTATTGTTATTAACAAAGATGTACTGTATACTTTTGTTCCAAGTCTCTCACATAATTTCAGAATATTTATATGATAAACAGAAAATTATCATTTTGATCATGATCAGTCACATTTTTGTTGGCCTCACAGGCTTTTTTATTACAATATACATATATACATTTTACAAGGGCAAGAATGTTTTATTCATAAGTCTATCCTAAGGACCTAGAACAATGCCTGGAATATAGCATTGTTATTAACATCAATAAATTAAACTGCTTAGTTAAAGAAATTTTAAATGAATAATTAATACTGATAAAATTGATGATCAATATCAATAATTATTAATATCAATACATTCATGTTGATTGAAGAAAAATGTATCTCAGAGAATATGTATGTGGTGGATAACTTATCTCAGTATAGACTAGTTACTTAAACATTAATATCTTTATGTTAATTTTGAATTTTGGAGGTCAAAAGAAAATTTCCTTTTTTCCTTTCTATAAAGATTAAGTCATAATACCCTGAACTGTGTGCTGATTTAGCACAAGTAGCCAGATTACCTGGTTTCAGTTCTTAGACATTTTTTTAGCTATATTTTCAAGGTCAGAATATAAAATTCCTTTATGTTACTCTCACTAGAGTGGGAAAAGTGCCATGTGCGTAACTCATAGAATTATAAGAATATACTTAAAATCCTTCAAAGAGAATTGAAACATATAATGAACACTGTACATAGTACTCAATCTTACTATTGCTACTGCTAACAGGGATCATTTATAGTATTTTTACTCATACTGCTTATTCTTGTTTAGATGAAATTGTTTTATAGACTGAATATGAATAATTTTCTGGGCAACTGAGAACTATCTTATACCCTTAGCATGATTATATCTATATTAGAAGAACTTATTTACACATACATTACATTCATATACATGTATGTTTTATATCTTTGTAACCCATTGTAACATGTAACCCATATTTGTATCTTTATAACCCATTGTAGATTACTGTCTTTTTAGAATCAAGAATGTGCCTTAATTCAGTAATTCCGGAGGATGGGATCACATAGATGATCATAGAAATTGTATTCATGATGAAAGGGAAGGGAAGAATGGGAACAAGGAAGAAAGGAAGGAAACTAGAGAGAGAGGAAAAAAAGGACTGAGAAAGGGAGAGAAGAAATATGGCTACTATATATACAGATTTCAATTTTTCTTCTGTCCTAATATTCATACTCTATTACTTGATCAAAAAATAAAGACTAGGGGAAGGAGAGGGAGTGGAAGGGGAAGGACCATGCCTACAAATATGAGCTATGTATACAAGCAAAAAAAAAATTGTATATAGAAAAAAATAAAGACTTAAAGGAAATTTGATTTCACTGTAACTTCTAAATTTTAAAGGATATATGTGTGCATGTATGAATATTGAAGTGTCTTCTCTTTAAAATCTCTCAGGTTTTGTTGAAATATTATAAGATCAAACTTTGAAATTCTAAACACAAAAATGAGTAAAACTGAACAACTTCACAAATGTATTACAAAAATGTTCTTTTTTTTGTAATTGAATTATAAACTACTACTTGAAATTACATATTTTATTAAAAGGTAATGTCCTAAAATAAAGACTTCCTCAATGCAACTTTAGTGCATGAAGTGATGTAGCTGATGTTTTGGAAAACTAGTATTCATTTATAGAACATAGAGAATTCTTTATACAGCAAAACAATAAAATATTTGACATATTTAGATATTATGAGTAGACTGCATTTTTTCCATCATGTAATTTATTTCTTTTTGTTGGAAATAGGAAGTTTATATAGCAAAATATTTACGTCATCCATTAAGCTATTGTTTAAAACCGAAAAACCACATATGTAATTTCTCTAGGGAGCAATATTTTTAAAATGTTGACATACTTCAAGTCATAGAAAATGTCAAATGCTTTCAAAACTGTGAGAGGCAGATTCATGTTGAACAAAAACTTTAGGATTTCAATCTTTAGGTAAAGCAGCAAAACTGAGATTTAATATATTTTTTTCTACCCTCTGTCATTACCTTCTCAGCTCCTATGACATTTTGACATATCTTTTCTATGATCACAAGCATTTATATATTATTTATCAATCATTCTTTCTTATACTCAATAAAAGAAATAAAATAACCTAACAGTGCATTAAAAGAAAATAATAACAATTTCAATTATATCCATATTCTTGCTTTTATTTTTGGCATGCTATTTTGTAGCTGATTCAAATAAAATATGAAATCATCAAGTATATTTTAAAATATGATTAAAACGAAGCAGCATCTTGAACAGTTTTTTTTTAATTTCAAGTTATCAGCATCATTTTATTATTTTAATTAAAGTAATAATATAAATACTAGGCAAGGAATATTATTCTAAGCTAAATAACACATTTTTCCTTTGCTAGCCATAGTTTAGGTAAAGAATCTGCAAGAATTTTATGTACTGAATAAATTTTAAGAAAGTCATCCTTTCAGTTCTTGTCCTTTAGTTAATATTTTGGCCCTTGTTATATCATTTCATTATTTTGAACTAAAACTTATTTTTTAAAATAACCCATGCTGTTGTCTTGCATTGGTCACAATAATGTATACTTATTGACTTTAATATTCTAAGAAACTTTATTTAAAGCCATAATTGACACTTTTTGTTTTGAAAGAATTTGTCAATATTGCAGCACTATTTATAATTGCTAGGACATGGATGCAACCGAAATGTCCCAAAACAGATGACTGGATGAGAAAGATGTGGTATATATACACAATGGAATATTACTCATTGATTAAAAATGACAAATTGGATGATTGTATGATAACATTGATGGCCTGAGAAGAAACTATATTAGCAAAAACAAGTCAAAAAGAAAAAGACAGAAACCAAATTGTTTCACTAATGTATGGGACATGGGAAAGATAAACAAAAAGCTGTGAAGAAAAGTCAAAACAAAAACAACCAAATAAAAGTACACAACTTAGGGGTTGGGGGCTGGGACAGTGTGGGAAGGGTCAGGGAGGGTGGGGAGGTGAACCCTGGAGATCACAAAGATGCGAAATTCATATATAAATAAATTATTTAATTTAAAAATGTAGCTCTTCAAAAAAAAAGAATTTCTTGTCAAAATCACTTATAAATATTTTACATTAATAGGCATAGTATTCAAAAATTGCATGAAGTTCTATTCAATTATTCAAAGTTTCCCTAGCTAAAAATAGTATAGACTTTATGATGTTCATTTTAGACCTGATAGATGCCAAGATCTTAATACAATTTAAACATGAAGAAAAAGAACAGTCTCCTGCAGAGATTTAAGTGTCTTTAACACCAGTACTAACTTGTCTTGTCTGTGCTTGGAACAATAGATATTTCCAATCTAGCATGACATTCAGATGACAGTCTTTATCTTCCATTGTCAGTTAAAATGAGGGGAAAAAGTTTCCTTGAAATTCCCCCTAAGTACTAGATATGCCTCAATTCCCAGTTGTGCACTTGTTTGCAAGGCAAAGGTGGAAGCAGCTAGAATACTGATCTATTTAGTTATATAAAAGTGACCACAGAGAATTTCACAAATATGAACTCACTCACTGTGATTGCCTAGCCAAATTCTTTTAACTATTATCTAACTTTTGGACAGTGAAACTTTCCCTCCTCTGAATAGACAAACATCCTAAATAGTTAATCTTCCATTTTAATATTATTCTTGTCTAGTGTATAAGAAACAGTTTAAATTACTGTAACAACAGTGGAACAATGGAATATATTTTGAGTAACAGCTGATGAAGTTTCCAGACCTTGAATAACTTGTACATGTTTTTATTCCTGCCAATGTATTAAGAACATCTTATTTCCAGTAATATTATAGTCTCATCAAAGATATTTGAATCATTTAAAAATATTTCATTTGAAATAAAATGTATTTAATAAAATAACTGGTTCTGCTTTTATTTTTATTCAAGATATATATATATATAATTAATAAAGAAAAGACATTTTGCATTTTCTTGTACATGGAACAAACATGATAATGATAATATAAATTCAATGAAAGGTGAATTTCATATGAAAAAAGTTCATGATCATAAATGTATATCTTAATATGTCAGTAATAATTTTGATTCATTATAAATTTATTTCAAAAATTCCATGATTTTTGCAAGAGGAGTTAAAATAGCCCATGATAATTTAAGTCTTTTTATTTGATATTTTAGCTTCTGTTACTTCTTTTAAATCAAATGAAAATTGATATATAATTAGATTATTAGAATAAGTACTTGTGTTATGCTATATCTTCATTTACAATTTATATATAATTAATAATAGTCTTACACTTGCGCTGTTGCACTCATGTCCATATAAATTCTAGATAACATTTAAGCTATCTTGGTTTATTTTGACCTTCATTATACTTCTATATTTACTAATAATACTCGAAGATTAGTTCATGGATATCATTGAATGATAGACTACGTTTTTTTTCTCAATTTGTCTTTCTGTCTCACAGAGATAACATCTATTCTACCTAATGTATGCCCTCCAACACGTTGCTGTGTCTCATCTTTTTGTAATACTTGATCATTTTCTTACCATCTTACATGATGTATTTCTAAAGATATAATCACATTTTTCTTTTTCATCCATCTATAAAGAAAGTGCCTCTGAATAACTGGTAAGTGACAGGTGCTTGTTGTGATTTTCAAAGTTGAGCAAAGAACAAGTCTTTCCTTTTGGAAGTAACCCCTTAAAGATTTAAAACTTTTCCTGAGATACAATATGGAAAAGTTTTTTTTTTTTTCCTGTGGAAATGCTGAAATTTTTCTCATGGAGCTTCCCATACATTTGTAATAATGTATATCTTTTCATGGCAAAATTAAAGCTAACTCTAAAACCAGAGCACATGCATCAAAACTCTGCTGGCAATTGGTAAGGTACAATTGGTTGGTGTTCAAAAAATATTTGTAGAATATTCTCTATACCCAACATCTTTCCCCAAGATAACTATTTTGCCTGATTTCTCAATTTCCTATTGTTTTTGACAAAATATCACCTCATCAGAAGAGAATTCTAAAACCATGTTATCTAAAGCAGTACTTCTTACTTCATTACCCTTTGTCCCCTGACTTCAATTTTACTTTATTCATAATATATGTGAACTACTGACATAGGAAATAATTCTAAGTTTTTTCCCTCCCTTTCAAGTACAGTATAAGGAGAAATCTGAAAAAAAAAAAAAAAGAATGCAAAAACTTTATCTGTATGATTGTGTTGCATTTCTTATGTCTTATATGGTGACAAATGCTAGATGAATACTCAATGGATATTTATTGATTAAAGGAGTGTTTTTATTTTTCTTTTTAGGCAAGTGTTACATGTTTCTTATAGTAAATGTTATAAAAAATTAGAACTACATTTTTTCTCTTAGACAATAAGTTAGTAAAGTTATAAATTTATTTCAGAGTTTATAACTAGCTTTAAATAAGTGTGCTATGTGACGGTTGGATCTAAAAATTATGAACTGCCTAGCTCTAACTTGAACACTGACAACTTAAGGATAGCATGTATGTTTTTAAGTGCCAAGAGCAAATTTATCTGTAGCTCTTGGGATGCAGAAAATGTTAACTAGGTTCACATGCTACTTTTCTACTGTCCCCAAGGGGGAAAAAATCTGGTTTATATCTACACTTAATGATATTCTTTATGCAAATTCTCTTATTTCATCGTGACTGCAGTTGCCTCCCTTGTACTCTCAAACACACATAGGTTTATGCATGTTTTAAATATTCACAGATATCTTAGATATATAATATATTTAATCATGTAATGCAGACTGAATGGATGACATTTTACAGTTTCACTTAAGCTGTGAAATAATATCTCTACTACTATTTGGATACATTTTTATGCTAAATTCATTAAGTTTAGAATATTTTCTAATATGTCTTCGAATATGATGCACATCTATGAGATGTTAGTATGGGAATATTCTCATAGTTGGTTAATAGAACTTACCTAAATTTAGATAACTGTAATAATGAAAATATAACTGATTAAATTTATTTAAAAGGGTTGGTTCTAAAACAACCAAAGAAATAGATTAATCATAATTCAATTTTAGCTATTTGGGTAATTGATAAACATCATCCAAATCATTAGAGACAGTAAGAGCAAAAATTTTGTTTGAATCAAATCTGTCTACTGACATTTTTTCCTTCCATTGAAGTGTTACTTCTCGTTCTGATTCTGAAGATCCTAATGCATAATTCATTCTGTCCTGTAGTATTCATTCTGCTGCTTACTTCCACAAGTTTTTATTACATTTTTTTCTTTTTTGGAGAGTTTAAATAGTGCTGATTATGTGTTAATATCATGTTTCTCCTTTCCTTTAAATTTTGGAAGTCTTACTTCTAAAGTGATATATTTTTTGTGATTTTTTTTTGCTTGCTTTTTAAGAAACAAAATCTTATGATTAAGAACTTTCTGTTTTTCTAACTAATTTCACCTCTTAAATAATAGCTTCTTTATGATGAATCAATTTATTATTTTATACCCCTGAACTGTGTATAACTTCTATGTAGAATTTTTCTTGAAATTTGTTGCAATTAAAGTAAAAATCTCTAGGTGATAATTTTCCCACAGAATGTTTTAGACTAATTTCTTCCTTCAGGAAAAAAATAGAGAATCAAAGCTATGTATTTATATGTATGTTAAATATTAAAATTACCTATTTACAGAATGACATGATTTGTTCAATATATGTCTCTGATGAGGTAGGGATATTTCATACTAGTTTAATCCAAAATGTTTCTATATGTCTCTTTTTTTGTTCTATATGTCTCTTTTTTTTAAGTCTATGTTTATATGAATCACTAGACTTTTTAGTTTCTGGCCCTCATAGTGATGGAAAGAAAATGGTCATCACTAAAAACTCTCAAGTTTAATAATCTTTAGAAACTAGTCAATACAGGTGGACATCTTTTAAAGTACAGCACAAATAGAAGCAGGACTTAATACACGAGTGATATGTCCACTGTTATATATTCACTTGTTTCTAGAATCATGGATATTTCTATAATCATGGATATAATGACTATAGGGAAATAAAGTTTCCCAAAGATAACAGACTTTCAGACAAAAATGTAAATTCCTACAGTCATTGTGACCATGTAGGTTTCCATATTAATTACCTTTAACAGAATATTCACTGATTTGATTTCTGTACTGCAATTCAACCTACTTCTCAAAAGTCCAAATCTCTTATGAAATCCGCATCCTTAAAAATCAACAAAAGAGTTTCAAAAAGAACTTTCTTCAACAAGAATTTCCATAATATAAACCTAAAATTTATAAAGCGCTATACTAGCACTCAAGACACAGGACGTTATTTTTACTGATGTGGAAATGGATGCAGAAATTATCACTGGCATATAAGTTGCATATATAAGGGGAAAATATAAACAAATCAAAACATAAATGACAAACAGAAAAAATGATTTGTAACTGAAATCTCAAAAGATTAATGTTATTACTATACCAAAAGGAACTAAAATCAAGAAAATATTTAAACATTCAGTAAGAAAGTGGAAAATATTGAAACATTCAGTAGGAAAGTTTAGCAAACATAAAAGGAAATAAAATTTCCTTTATATCTTAAATTTATTATGTTTTTCACTATCTGTTGAAAAACTATAATTCCACTTAAACTATAAAAATATAAAGTTTAAAGCTTTAATGCTTTTTAGCACTGATATTGGCAACAATTACAAAGATTGCAGTTAATGGAATGAATTGAGAGCATTTAGATAAGATTCAATATAGTGATGGTATATGTGAACTGGGGAAGTCTTTACTGAATATTCCTACAACTACAGTGTATTGATTATGAGAAAAAAGACAGAAAAGTATATTTATGAATATGTACAAATTTTTAGACCTCTCTGTAGACTTGGGCTATATAGATGAACAATTTGACAACTTCTACCCTCAGGAAACCTACAGTTTAATTTACATATGTCCCTGTGCATGCTTAATTTGGAAATATCTTAAAATTTAATCATAACTTACTGATGTAGAAAGTGCTATCGAGGTACTGTTTTTGTTTTAAATTGGGGGAAGTACTATAGTAGAAGCTGAGTGAGGACAAAGTAAGATGTTTCTTCATGCAAATCTAGACTACTCTTGAATTTCAATGAACTGATAGACATGCGTTCACAAAGAGAACCAAGTTGCACATATGTATTGGCTAAGAGAACGTTGTTTAAACTTGGAAACTGGCACAGCATAAGGAAAGGTAAACATAGCCATAGGTGGCAATTAAATTTGGTGGATTAAAAAAGGTGGATTAAAATCCAATTAATTTGGTCTAAATGGGTGGGTATGAAAAATATTAGTGAGAAATAAAATAATAAATATTGATATTGTAAAGATAGGATTTTTTGAGATCTTAATAGATTGGTCTCAAATGAGGGGAATGATATAATCAAAGAATGGTGTCAAATTTTCATGGGCCCAGGACCATATAAAAGATAATGTTCTTCCAACCAGCATGTGTTTTATAGAAAAAAATAAATAAATAAAGGTAAAATATTTGCCCAAGCCATACAAATACTTTGTAAAGAAAGCTAGTAACATCTTTTTGTTGCATTTATTGTACTAACTGTTATGAAAAACAAACTGGAGTAGAGGGGCATATTGGAGATAGGGCAACCAGAATGGAATCCTAAGATTTTGAGTAAATAGCTTTACATTGTTATCATGCATATGTTATTTGTGACAAACAATAACTAGAAATACTAGTCATTTTCTAAATTTTAGTTAAGAAAATACAGCCAAATGAGCCGGGCATGGTGGCTCATGCCTGTAAGCTTCAGCCTATCAAGCGGCCCGGGCTAGGGATCGCGGTTCGAGTCCCTCCTGGGGCCCGTAGCGAGCCCTAGTTCCAAAAAAATAGCTGGGCGTGGTGGTGCACGCCTGTAATCCCAGCTACCTGGGAAGCTGAGGCTGGGGACTGCTTGAGTCCGTGGCACCCCCGGCAACAAGAGCCTGCGGTTCCACGGGCAAAATAAGTGAGACCTAGTCTCAAAAAAAAAAAAAAGAAAGAAA
>PVHY01000544.1:0-219919 GCA_004024945.1 Uropsilus gracilis
TATATATATATGTATATATATAATCAATAAAAAAGTAAAAAAGATGAGATCCTTTATATGTGTGTAATTAATAAAAAGGGGGAAATGCTTTAATAATACTCAGTATTTCTGGCACTAACATATACTATTAAATACATGAAACGAGTTCCATAAAGAAAAAGAAGTGCAGTGAAAACCAAAAAATTGATCATTTATTTGATCTTTCTATGGTGTCATCTATATCTATTTTTATTTTGCCAAAAGTAAACAAGAAAACGGTTTAAACTAAAAAAAAAGTGGGATCCTTTTTGACCCAATTAGCACTTTAGATTCTAGAAGAATAATCCAGTGTCTTGTCTCCTGATATAAAGATAGTAAAGCGATCTGAAATAGACTTTATAATTAAAGTATTTTCTAAATTTGCAAGAGATAACACAAAGAAGGATGGTATATTTACTCACACTGTACTCATATTTAGGTTATCAGAGAAAATGTAGTTTAAAGAAATGTTCTTTCAATTTTTTAATTGATTTTGTATATATATATATTATATATATATATACATATTTCTTACATCGTTCTGTATCTTGAAGTTCTCCCACCACCATGTCCTGTGAACATCATCCTGATCCCTTGTGCTCATTCATCCCCTGTTTTCACATTCTCTCCCCCCCCCCTTCCTTATATGTTTTAGCTTTGTTACCAGGTTGTTTAACTTTTTCTTATCATTTTGTTTGTTTTCCCTATACCCCATATATAAATGAAACCATCATTTACTTTCTAGCTTATTCTAGCTAGCATGGTTACTTCTAGAGTTTAAGGAAATTTTCTATTAATTTGCCAATTTTAATTGTTTTCATTCATACAGAAGTGGAAAGAAAAAATCAAAAATTTAAGTCAAATCCAGTAAACTTGGTCCAGGGCAATATTTAAACAGCTTTTTAATCTTGATTTTTCATTCTCTTTATTCAAACATTTATTAGTTACTCAGATTACCATGTGTTCTATATTTATTTCCCAGGAAAGAATGGGTTTCTAGGAGAGTCTAACTAATATGGATATGTGGTGTTAAAGACAGAGAGACTCACTTCACTGTTCTCTGTAATGAACTGTGGATTTGCGCTGATCTCTACAGAAATGGCAATCCTCATTTGCTCACTGTACTGATAGCAGTTGCATTTCTCTAAAACTAGGGTGACCTATAACTAATGGTTAGTTTTATCCCACTGCTCTCAACCCCTCTGTCTTTCACATCTTCTAAATTGCCTAACCTGGGTTGATCATCATATTCTCTGCAGCAGATAGTGTGCTCTTACAAGAGCGGGGCCCATGGAAAGTCCACTGTCCTAGCTCAACTGTCTTTCAGATACATTTAAGGCTGATGACCACTTCAGGAAACCCTGATGGCTTCATGGCTTCATTTCCTTGTACTACTATGGGTTTGGGTTTCTTCTCCCTTCTTCCCTTGTTTTTCCTATTCCTTATTCTATTCTTCCAATTTTCTCCATTTTATTCAGTACTTCTGTGTGTGTAGAATCCCACTCTATCTGCTATCTTGTCTGGAAGTCCTGGGATCTTATGCTAGAAATTGATTGGTTTTAATGCTATTTTTCCCAACTTGTCCTCTAGGTTAGTGTACTCTGAATTAAGGAGAGTGTGTATATTTTCTTTTTTTGTCATCCAGAACACAGGGACATTTTTCTTTGCAACAACCATTTCCATTCCCTTCTATTCATTAATATAAATCCTCAGCAGCTATCAACTCTATGAGTGTTGTTTACAATGTGCATACTAGGAAACAAATTAAATTATTTCAATTAATTATTAAGCAATTGTAGGGGAAATTACTATTGCAAAACATTCAGGAAAAGGAAATGCTTTATGAATTGTATAATATAATTGGAGAAATAAAATTGCATGAAAAATTTAAATAACATTACAAACCTTCAGTTTTGCAAGTGTTTATAGTTGTACCACAAAATGCATTTATCAAAGTTTGTGAGAAAGGAGGGATTATGATCAACCACATTACTGTTAACCACGGCTTTGAGGGAGCACTCATGGCAAAGACTTGTCCAGAGTTGAAATTTGAGGGAGAGATTAATGTTTAGGAAGCTTTTAAATGGAGTAGGCATTCTCATGTCATTTTAGTATTGAGTGTCATGAATGTTTTCATCTCCCTCAGCTTCTCTTTTAATTAAAAATTGTGTTTTTTTGATACTTCCTGATAAAAATAGCATGCTGTTTTATTATGGAAAATATAAAATAATTATAATGAAGAAAACACCATCCATAATTTTACCTAGTCAACTGATAACATTTTGATTTTATACTTTCAGTCTTTTATGCATATTTGTATTTTATAAAAGTAAAATTTTGGGTTGTAATGAACTCATACATTTATATAACCCTGATTTTTGTGGGGGGATATTATATGTATAGTTAAAAGTTATATTTCCTAGCCTCCCTTGCATAGGTGTCACCACTAAGTTCTTATCAATGGAATATATTCAGAACAATCAAAAGCATTTTGAAAAAAAAGACTCTTTAAAAGGGGCTCACTCAGTTGAGAGCAGATTTCTTTTGCTTTTGCCTTCAGTTTCCTGCCATGTGAAATGAGGAGGTGATAGCTGGAGGGTATCTTGGATATGAGATGATCTTGGATATGAGATGACCTTGAATGATGGAAACTATTTTCTGGCAAAATGGCAAAATAGGATCTTTGGTTGCTGATGATCCAGTGAAGATGTCATATTATCTCTGGATGGCTTCTTATGATCTTTTTTTAGGTGAGCGGAAAATATTTTTCTACTTTGTATGTGATGATTATTTAAATGTTCTCTTATATGTAGAGAAATTTAATTCTCACTCATATAGATGCTTTTAAGTCATTGTAAGCACTTTTTTTGTTGTTACAAGCCAAACTGCAATCAGCATACTTGTTTAATCATTTCTACACAGTTTTCTGAGAAATTTTAGAATATATCACTAGAATTTGATTGCCTAATTAAAGACTCATGAAGAGTTCTTTTTATTATTTTTTCTATATATTGCATATCTTGGGAAGATATTCTTTTTTTATTAAATTTTTGTTTTTTATTATTTTCTTACAATCTTGGTCATATTTGTTTAGTTATTGATACCCTCATGTATAGCCCAACTCTTCTCCCCTGCTCCGTTCCCACTCTACTCATTCCAACTCTCTTCTCCCTGCAAGTCATTGATCAATGCTTGGCCCATTGGTTTCTTCCTTTTCTGGTACAATTTCCTTTCCCTGGGTGAGGACCTGTGCTCCTGGAACTTGGCAGACCACGCTGTTTAAATTTCTACTTTGAGGCAGGTAGCCATTCCCAGCATGTCAGGGCAGGTGTTATTCTTAATAGGAATCTTCTTGAGTAATGAACTCATTGGTGGCAATACACATTCTGAATGTGTATTGGTACTGGGAAATGCTTGACATTATGTGGAAGTTGCAGATGAGGGCCGGAGTTCACCATGTCGGTTAACCTTTTCTCTACTATTCCCTTAATTAGAATGACTAACAAGTCACAGAATTAAAAAAGATGACCCAGTAAAATAGTTGCATGTCAATGATAAAAAATATTAATAATAAAAATATTATTTTCTTTGAATTAAATTGGATACAGTAGATATACACACAAAGCTATTGTGTCAGGTCTATTTACTTTCTTGATTTCAGTTTATTCTGGAACATTTGTGAAATGATTATTCTTAGTGAATTATGTAAATCATCATTTCTCAAACCAGCTCATTTGAAAAATCCATCTAAAAGCCTGTTGTAAAATGTGGATCCCTGAGACATACCTTCAGGTACTCTGATTTATTTTGTCAGGAGGGTCCAAGAAAGATGTATTTTTCTTCCTGGCACACCTCTTTGAGCAGAACTGAACCAGATACTTTAAAGGCTTGTTTTCAGCTATTTGTTGAAATCTTATCCATCAGTATATTTTGTTGCCTCACTGCTTATTAATCCTTCCAGAGAAGCTGATCAAAGATGGACATAGAGCTACTATGATTGAACTAAGATTGGTAATTCTGGTCTTTTTCATCAACTGATTGATATCTATGGCTCTGGATATAAAGTACTGGCCATACTTATGAATAATGGATATGATATTTTAGGAATTATTTAATGTATTTTTTATTCCTTTTAAATCAAGACACCATATGGCTCCCCATCCTTTTAATCAATGAGCTTCAATGCTTTCGGGGCAAAGTAGTCACTGGCTAGAACAACAAAGTCATTGCTCAGCTTTAACTGTCAGATGAAGCTTTTTATGTACTATGTCCCCAGGGAAAAAGTGCTGTTGAAAGCTAGACTGTATCAAGACAGAAAAGGAATTTCTAAATTTCTAAAGCTTCCTTTATATATCATTTATTTCAGATATTACTGGATTCTGTAAAATGTGGTCTGTAAAATCTGTACTTTTCATATTTTCTTGAGTTTTTTCCCCTGTAATTATTGGTTTGTTTTTGGTTTTTTTGCAGTCAAAATACATCAATTTTTGTAATATGTCTTTCCTTTAATGAATGTCAAATTTTGTAGCAATTAAAACTAGTGAGTTGATTATAATATTCAATTCCTTTGTGCCTATATTCATTTTTTGACTCTTAGAGTTCACTTATTTGAAAGAAGTGTATTAAACCTTCTGCTGTATTTTGTTTCTTTTTATTATTCTTTGCAGTCAAATTGTGCTCTAGTGTTCAGAACAAATCAGAGTAATAACCAAAAACAATACTTTGCCTTATCCCCTCACATTTCAAAATTCTCACTTCCCAGAGGCAACCACTTTCAATTCTTTAGGTAGTTCCTGATATCATTTCAAAATTACATGTAACTTTGACTTTTAATTTTTAAGTATTATCTGTTGACTCCTACTTGGAAAATAACTTTGGGGAGAAATGGAGATCAATACCTGTATTCACTCTACCACACTTGACATTATTTAAGGTGGAGGGAAATGAGAACAAATGTAAATGACAAAGTGTATGGATCTTGATTCACTTCTTCAGGTCAAAACCCTCCAGGTAGGGTGATGAGTATTAGAAATAATAAAATACATGAAAATACATGAGCACCTAACTGTTGTAGTGAAAATGTCATGAGCTTGCATTCTACTGGGGGAGATGAGCAATAAACAAGAGAAGTGGGGTTTCAGGTAACTTTGCTATTTTTAAGTAGCATCATTATAACAGGCCTGACTGAGAAGTCACCGCCCAAGCAAGTGAATAAGGCAAAGCAGAATGGTGAAGGAAGGTTAGAAATAAGAAAGGAGGTCAGGAAGGTAATGGAGAGGTCCAGTAGTAGGAAGAGATGGGAGTAGATGATGAAGGATTTGTAAACGCTTTGACTTTTACTCTTGTGTGGGAAACTTCTGCAGACTTTGGAATAGAGGCATACCCTAATTTCATTTTAACTTAGAAGGAGCACCCTGGCTGCTTTATTGAGACTGAAAGGAGACAAGGCTGGAAGCAGGAATTAGTTAAGACTGATGCCATGATAATGGTGAGACACACAATTACAAATTGAACTAAAGATGCTGTGGATGAGAGAGTAAAAAGTATGAATTATGGGTATATGAAGGTAGAAGCAGTAAGATTTGGTAATGGATGAACTTTGGCAATCTGAGAGGACTTTCATTTGAGGAATGAGAATAATGAAGTTGCTACTTTTAGTATTGAGTAAGAATATAGAAAGGAACTGGTGCTACAAGTAAAAATCAGAATTCATCTGTGAATATATCAGTTTTGAGATACTTACTGGCCAGCCATATTATATTATATTATATTAGCCAGATATATAGTATACTATATATCTATATTACATAGATATTTGAAGATAGAGTTCATAGGTGAGGTTTAGACTGAAATGAAATTTGAGAATCATTAACATGGATGAAATTAGCAATGGAGAATAAATGAGATAATCCCAGGAGTGAATGAGTGTGAAAGAAAACACAGAAGAAGAAGCCTAAGGACTGAGTCCTGGATCACTCCTCATTTAAATATCATAAGAGGAGTCAACAAGTAGTTGAGGAAAGAAAGCCAGGATTTCTAGGAAGCCCATAAAAAAGAATTTCAAGGGGGAAAACTCAGCTGTCAAGTGCTACTGATAAGTAGGATAAGGACTGAAAATGGATCACTATTTTAGGCAACATGGAGGTCATTAGTCACCCTGAAAAGAGTAGTTTCAGTGGAATGGTGGGGGGATGAAGGACCCTTTGAGGAAATCAAAAGATGAGCATTATGTAAAGAGGACCTAGGAAGTCAAGGGGCAAATGGAATGGGAAGGAAAAGTATGTAAGTTCAAACTAGGAAAAGAAGTTGCAGACTATTTAAGTATTTGGGGTTAAATCAATAGAAAAAAGGTGATGATGTAGGTAAGAAATGGATTGCTATGGAGTCTAATGCAATTAAGAAAATGGATTGCTTGTCCACAGTAACAGGAGGGAAGGCAGGTTATGTGGAAAGATACAGGAGCAGGGTAGAGGTGCTGACACTTTTCCATCAGTTTCCATTTTCTAAATGAATCAGATGAATTTCCATCAGCTGAAAAATGAGTATGGGTGAGGAAGTGCTGGTGCTTTGCAAAGGAAATAAGATATGAAATAAGTCAAGGAAGAGAATGGGGAAAATAAATGATCTGGGGCAGCATAAAGGCTAAGTTGAGATCAATGACCTTGAAATTTAAAATGAGGTCAGTCTTTATAACTGAATTCTTCTGCAGCCACACTAAACTGTGCATTTTTTAGAAAAGAGACTAGGAGTCTCATTCTTTTGCCCAGGGGTATCCCTATCCTGGGGACTCAAGAGATCACCAGCCTCAGTCTCCCAGGTAGCTGGGATTAAAGGCGCCCACCACCGCTCCAGTTGCTTTTTCTAGACCAGGTCTCACTATTTTGCCTGAGGTAGTCTTGAACCCACAGGATCCCTGGCCTCTTGCCTCCCAGCACTTGGATTACAGGCATGCACCACCATGCCCTGCTAAGTGTCCGTGTGTTTACTTGGGGTAGGAAAGTAGACTGAACCAGGTGTTTCTAGACAATTACAAATTTGGAATCCAGAGTAATACAACTTATCTCTCACTTCCTTGGGCATGAGCTGGGAAACTTTTAAGCTCCAGTGTTGCCAGAGTACTAGATTGGAAATGGCTGAAGAAGGGTGGAGGTAGTTGGTCAGAGAGTATCTTGACCCACAGAATCTAGTATATGCCCATGGGGTTAGCCATCCAACTAAGAAAATATATTCCTCCTCAAGGGAACACAGAAATGCTAAGGGAACCAATGAGCCAGATAAGTGTTCATGTAGATTAGAGATAAACAAAACTTACAGAGGATGTCTCAAGGATAATAAGAGCCCAAATGTGGATGTCAGCACAATTTCCATAAGAATCAGTTAGGATCAGCTCCTTATAATGGTCACCAAGCTCTGATGTCCAGTTGAACTCCAGTCTCAATGAGCACATGATGATCAATAGCAAGGTCATGGATATCTGTACATCTACCCATTCCTGCCACCATAAGTACATGAAACTGACCCCCAGGCTAAGGAGCTATATTGGCAAGGAAAATGAATAAAGAGGACTTATTTGGGGTGAGACAAAATACAGGACCGTTCCAAACTGGAATAATTAAAGTTATATTTAATAGTTAAGTTAAAGTCTTCCCCTTTCCTTATTTGTTCCCACTGGTAGATGGGGACCTTAAAAGTTAGATATCAGGCATGAAAATTAAGGAAAGTAACATGATTCTTTTTTCTCATTTAATTTATAGGTCATAGTGCCTACTTTGGCAACACATATACTAAAATTGGAACAATACAGAGAAGATTAGCATGGCCCCTGTGCAAGGATGACACAAATTCCTGAAGTGGTCCATATTTTTGATGACTGGATGAAAAAGATGTGGTATATATACACAATGGAATATTACTCATCAATTAAAAGTGACAAATTTGATGAATTTATGATAGCATGGCTGTACCTAGAAGAAATCATATTAGCAGAAACAAGTCAGAAAGAAAAAGACAGACGCCAAATGGTTTCACTAATATACAGGAGATAGGAAAAAAATAAACAAAAAGCCATGAAAAAAAGTCAAAACATGCTAACAACTAAACGGAAGTACACAACTGTAGGGAGTGGGGGGTGGAGAGGGTGGGAACATTGAGGGAGGGGAGGTGGAGGTGAACCATGGGGATTACAAATATGTGAAATTTATATATAAATACATATTAAAAATTTGAGTAAGTCTGGAGAAAGAGTGAATATTCCCATGCATGCTAAGGGAATACAGACCTCATGCTAGACCAAGCATTGAAGTACTTGTGAATTCAAGAAGTTAAACCATTTTAAACAACAAATCTACTTACTATCAAATGGTATTAGATCTTGATTTCTCCTCAATCTTTGTACTTGGTTACTGTGGATACAAGAATGTCAATCTTGAGAAGTTCACTCCGTCACCAAAACTATGCTTCATTTTTTTTTTCTTTTGATCAAAAAATGCCTTGGGCGGGGTGTGGTGGGGCATGCCTTTAATCCCAGCCTAGGAAGGGAGGCCAAGACTAGGAATCACTTGAGTCCACAGGTTCAAGACTGGCCTGGGGCAACATAGTGAGATCTAGTTTCAAAAAAAAAAAAAAAAACCTTCCTTGGACCTTTCAGGATCACTTGCATTCAGGAGATTTCCGGTTTTATACTTTGATTTTATACTTTGAGTTGCACTAATCATCTCTCTTGCCTCACATCCATCAGTGGTCAGGCTGCATCTTAAATGTCACCTGCACCCTCATGGTCAATGTCTTATGGTTTACCAGTGCTGCTACTGATGTCTTTATTTAATCTAAGCCAAAGAAGGTTATAGCTCAGAATCATGTGTGTTTATCAGTGGAAGTGAAACGAGGGCAAAGTGGTTTTTCCAAGGGCTTTGTTCAATGTTTAAAGCTGTGTGCTCATCAGTGAATTAGCTGGCAAATGAGGACAATGACAAAGTTTTCTGGTAAAACCCAGGTAATGAGAGAATAAATGGCTCATCCAGATAGTCTGTGTCCACAACTCCATTTTAAGGAAGAATTCATTGTGGCAAAATATTCACTTTGAAATTGTAGCTATTTCATGTTAGGTGGCATCTAGATTTGGACAAATACACTATTATTCCTCTTTCTCTCCCAAATTAAATCCTGCCAGGTTGTTGTAAGGATCACTGTTTATATAAAATAGTGGATAGTCGGTGCTCAAGAAATACTTGCTATTATTAGCAGAAACCACACAGATAGCTTTAGTCTAAGCCAATAGTTTTCACAGATTTTCTCAGAAGTCTGCGGCCAAAAAGGGAAATTTTTTATTTAAACTAATAGTTTTCACATTTCTTTATGTGCATGATATTCTGAGTCTTGCTAAAAACATATACATGAGCATCAGCCTTAGATATTTTGATTTACTAGCTTGGGGGTAGGGAGTGGGCATCTAGGTAGTTTAACAAGTCCCACAGGTGATCTAATGCACACAGCAATGTTTATTAGCCCTAATTATATATTAAAATAGCTGGAGACCTATAAAATTAGAGTTGGGTGGGCCACACTCTGGAACAACTGAATCAGAATTCCTGGGCGAGGGGCACTGGTGTTTAGTGATAGTGGAGCCACTAAAGAGCCCATATTTGGTTTATATAGTCATCCCCTGAGGTACTTGTCAAAAATCCCAATATGTAGACCCCACTAATGCTGTGCTTCACTACATTTTTTCTGGTGAAGTTCAGAAATAGCAAACTCCATAGGTTCTCACAAATTGCCAGTTTTGAGAGTCATAATTCTAGACCAATAATTCTCAAGTTGAAATCACCTGCCTGAGATAATTTAGAAGGTACTGACAATCTGGTCCCACTCCCAGATATTCCAATCAAAATTTGACAAGCAGTAGCTTGCTTATAAAAATAAAAGGTAAATTCTTCAGATAATTTTCTAATATTCAACAAAGTTAGAGAAACAGCTGGACCAGTAGCATCATCACCTTCAAGGAACTTGTTAGAAATGCAAATTCTGATCCTTCCCCAGACCTCGAAAATTAGAAACTCTGGCATTGGAACCCAGAAATCTGTAGTTAAGTAAGCATTCCAGGTGATTTCTACTGCACACTGAGGTTTGAGAACTAGACAGCTATCATGAAGCACTTACCTAGACGTATTGGAGCTGGTTGACACTATGAGTCAATAGAGTTGGCTCAGAGAGTTTGAATTGAGACAGTGAGAAAAGTTGACAGGTGCAACTCTAGGTGAGGGGTGCCTAGCACAAGACTATCTACTAGCCAGACAGCTCAACCTTGGCATGTGTGTAGGAAGTAAAGGCTTCTGAAATTAGCGCTACTCACTGGTTCTTCTCAACTGGAAAACCTTGGGCTTTCAAAAGAAAGCCCAAAAGAGAGACCAAACAAAAGAGAGCCCAACCCACGCAGGACGATCCAAGGACATTCAACAACTGATCCTAGGTTTTGGTGAGAGCTAAGCCCTCTCACCAAAAATTAAAAATTTTTGCGTTAAAAATTCAACTATCTAGGCCCAATGCCAACAGATTTTGGTTCTCTAGGTGTGGGGTGGGCACCAAGAAATAGTATTTTAAACAAGTATCCATGGTGATGCTGATATAAATAGTGTGTAATTAAAACTCTTAAGGTTGGTTTTATGTGATGTTTCTTGAGAATGTGTGAGACCAACTTAAGATGTTTTCAGGTTTTAGCACTCATTCAAGCTCCAGAAGGTAGCAAATCAGGTCACTGTGCAAAGTCACTGGTCAAGCTCATCTCATTACAGTGTTTGATTCCAAAGCATTTTTTGGATGTCAGGGAGAAGTTTCTTTTGTTACAAATTTCCCTGGCCCCATCGTTGCATTGATGTATGGTTCTGAAGTATCAGCCAAGGGTCTGTTCCTTAGATAAGGAAACTTTGCTGTATGAAAAGTTCAGTTTGCTTTGCCAGATCCTAATTGTGGTCCTCTGAGGAAAATCACGTTCGGCAGGAAGCAACAGGTTGAAGAGACTTTGGAAAGAAACTCAGACGCTGCACACCTTTGGCCTCTAGGCGGCGCCAGGTATTTTGGAAAAACCAGGCTGTTTATGTAACAGATTGGCAGTTTGAACGGCTGTGTAAATGTCATTCTTTAAAAATAAAAGACGAAAGTCTCAAGTTAAAAAGTAGAGTGAAACATCTATTTCATGAACACAATTCACCCGCTGTCTTTGGTACTTCAAAATGATACCTTTTCTCCAAATGATAACTGGCACCCTCCCACTGGCTTTAGCTATGCAGCAGCAAAACAACAGATCAATTCACTTACTTCAGTGAAGAAGAAAAATACAGTCAGTTAGGATGGGCATCTTGTGATTCACACCTTTAGAGACTGAATCCTTTCTATGCAAGCAAACATCTAAACCAAGCCACTGAGACATGTTGAAGTGTTGAGTTTATCCCCCCAAATGTATTGAGGAAGTTTTGTATTGAAAGTCTCAATTGTTTTTATACCCCAAAGATGATTATTTTTCCTTGTAAACTCGCAAGGAGCATCCTTCAAGTATCAGTTTTCAACAGTTTTAAGGGTATGTCTATAACACATAAAGCCATCTCATTTCAAGGGCTTTGTGTCTGATGTGCTAATACAGAGTCTCAACCTTAGCTTCAAAATGGAATCACTTGGGAAGCTTTTAAAAATCCCAAGTCTCAGGCACATACCCTAAACCAATTAAGGAAAGATCTGGAGGTGAGCCCCAGGCAACAGTATTTTAAAAAATTCCTTAGGTGGTATAATGTGAAGCTGCCTTTTTGGGTTCCTTCTGTTTGCTCTCCTTTCCCCTGTAGTTCAGAATTTAATCCCTGAGGCATGGTGCAGGGATCAATCTCCAAAATTCACATTGTTTTCTCCCAATTTCTCTTTTTCATTGGGTTTTAGCCCCAAAGCTCATTAAAACTGATACTTAGTGCCCCATCGGCAGTATGCCCAATATGCCAGACGTGTCTGAAATCCAGGGGAGACCATACCTTGATCTCAAAAATGGGGCCCCCCTATATGGTAATTGACTGGTATAGATGAAAGATACCTCATAGATTATCTAGTATGGCAGTTCCCAAATACTAGTTTAGAAACTAATTTTTATCCCATGAGAATAAACCAGGGAACTTATTAAAATATGTATTTTGGCGCTAAACCCTAGAAAATCCCATTCAGTAGATCTAGAAAAAGACCTAAAAAGCTATATTTTAATAAGCTAAGCTTGAGGGAAATGGATGTAATCAAATGCTTTCAGTATGTAGAGGTAACAGTATCTCAATGGGATTTAACTTGTTCAAGGTCACTTGACAAGAGAAGAGACAGGATTAGAATCAGATGTCCTACCTGAAAAAAAACTTTGCTTTTGATGTACAGTTTTAATACTTAACTTTTAAAAAAAATTCAACAAAGTTTTCTTTCCAGTCTTAGAGGTTAAGCATTAGAGAAAGAGCACACCACCCTGGAAAGTCAGATCTGGGTTGTTACCACTACTTAGTCACACTCTAATTTTGTGATTTAGGATTTTTTTGTTTGTTTGTTTCTGAACCCCAGTTTCTTCAAATGAAGAAAGGGGGTAATACTTCAAATAGGGATAATATTTGTCTTACAGGATTTTGTGAGGGTTAAATTATAAGACACATAATGGACTAGATGTAGGATTTGGTACTGAGTAATAATGAAAACTTGTTGCTGCTATTTCCTTTATTATGATTACTATATAGCTTATGTCTGACTTTGTGAGATGGAAGAAAGAGAATTAGAAAGATGATACAAGAGGTATCCTCCTTGTTCATCTTGTTCATTTAGCTTGGTGATTCTGTGGGTACTCATCTGACTCAGCATTATTTTATGATAATAAAAGACTTGCAGGTACCTGAGGTTTTATGTTGATTTTTTTTTCTGGTGGAAAACAAAGTTAAACATCATTTGAATGATGAATTATTGGAAGTTCAGAATTATTGTAAATTTTCATTATCAATCTTTTAACTCAAAAGTATGATCATCCAAAACATGTTTTTGTATTTTTATTTCCAAACTAACATTACACTATGAGCACTTTCATATTTCTTTTTATTATCTCACTTAATAGCTGCATGATATCCATTCATAGAGAAGCACTAGTTAACTGCTTTATGATTTCTAAACCTTCATATAACTACAATGTTAACACTTTGGTAATGTCTTTGTAGATATGTTTTTTCCCCCAACATTTCTCATTACTTTCTTAGGATTCAGTTTCACAGTGAGAATTTTTGGGTTAAAGGATACGCATTTTTAAATGTTCTTGCTAAGTACTGCCAAACTACTTTCTGGAAAAGTTGTACCAATTTGTTTATATCCTAAAAGTGTATGACTTTAGCTACTTTATTTGTTTTTTAATTCCATAGGTGAAAAATAGTACCTTATTCTGATCCCTTTAAAAGCATTTACTTTTGTAATGCTGGACTTATATAGACTTATCAATCATTTGTATTTTATTCCTTGGGAACTGTCTGTTTAGTTGTTTTTTCTTTGAAATTTATTCTTTATTTATTAATTTGCACAATAATTCATATATAAATTAAGATAGTTTTAATAGATCTTTTTTTACCAATCTATAATATAATTACTAAGTACATTTATCTATTAACATGAAGATTTACCCACTAAAGGAAATAACATACAAGTTGTATAGAACTTCAAACATTGGTGTCTAGACAGCTAAAACCACACATTTCCCTTCAGTGGTGATAGGGTATAATGCTGGGTTTAATGTTAGATATATTCAGTTTCAGACTCTGATTTTGACACTCAAGGTTTTGTGGTCTTAACTTTGTTATTTAACATAATAATTGAAAGTATTATTTTTAGCTTTTGGAGTTCATGTTGAGGATTCTTAGATACAGTGCTGACAAACACATCAGTGCCCTCAGGGTCAGAAAAGAAGTGGTATTGTGGGCCTATGGTAATGAGGGCCCTGGCCCAGGATAGGTACTCTGAATATTGATGGTCAGGCATTGGTCTTGTGCAGTAACTGCATTACTATTTATTCAAGCACCATGAGTTTATTTGACAACAGAGGCCTTGGTCAGAGGAAGCAAGCCCTGGACACACAAGGCAATGAGGAGAACTTAGTTGGGATGCACAGGAGATAATATTTGGATATTGCTTTCTACTACTACCGTAACCCCCTTAAAACCATCATGCTATGTGGCCTATGGTTAACTAACAGATGAGGGAAATGGAGGCCGACCATGCTGTGATGGCTTGCTCAGGATCACATAGGCCCTTTCTTCTTGACTCACCAATCACTGCTTTCTTTTACATCTGGTTGTCCTCAAGTGTATTTCTCTAAGTCAGAGAAATTTTGCATTCGGTTATCATAGTACTATATAAATGACTTGAATTTCTTGGTACACCAAGCATGGTATGTCAGAAGCACCCCTCAGCTCTCTCAGCTTGTCCTCTTAAATCTGGCTCAAGTGGGGGAAACTTAAGCCATTTCAGAGAAAAACAAAGGACCCAGGGTAGACCCAGTGGGTTTAGAGATTTCTTGGAAAAATTGGGTCTTTTTAAAGACAGGTCTAAATGAACTCTTCAGGTTTAAATTACCTTAAACCTGAATACTTCGGGTTTAAATTAACTCCCTAAACAATGCTGAAAATACCTCCTCCCCTTGCACTTAGCTCTGGACTATGTAGGGTTCTACAGGGCAGATAGTGGGTCAGTACTATCATCAGGTCTGGTTGGGTGGAAAAGGAGCCCAGAATCATCACATTCTGCCTTTCTGTTGCTGCATTTGTAGATTGTCTACACAGAAAACGCATGGAGTTGTGGTAACAAATCAGATAATTGGAGAAAAAGCTCTTTGCTTTTGCTTTTGCAAAAGCTCTTTGACTGGAGCCGGTTATTTTCATTTGCTAAATCTGACAACCCTACAAGCAACTGAGGATTGGCTTTAACTGAACCTTTTGATTTAGCTTTGTACAATTAATTCATCATAGTCCCAGCTTAACTGTCTTATGAGTTCATGTCACTTTGTGGTGTAGATTTGATCACCACTGGAGGTAGTTCTTAATTTGTTAAACTATAGCACTGGGACACTGAGTGAAAATAGGTGGAAAGAAGTTTTTCTTCTGACAGCTGTTCTTATTTCAGTTGCAGTTTGAAGGGAGTAGGCATAACTGCCAGTGACTGACTGTACATACATTTGAAGGTCAAAAGTAGAAAAAAGACCAAGTGTAGTCTTTGTGCCTAGGAATGAATGCTGCCTCTGGTAAAGGCAAAGGTGGTGATATGGATGAGGGAGCAAGAGTATGAAAGCAGAGGGCAGGCAGGGCAGTGTGGGGACAGTGCCTGCACCAGGCCCATTGCTCATTAAGCTAGATCTGCCTGTTTGGTGTTCACCTAGGTAACCTGTTGCCAGGAGGACGAGAAACTTCCCCATGACAACACTGAAACAAGGTCCCTGGCATTGCAAACAGGGCTATAAAAGTCTGCCTTCCTCTTCAACTGGCCTGCTGCTTAATGAGTATGCATTTGCACCGCAATAATTTCCGGAAGGGTGGAGGGGACAGAAGGCACTCACCAGTTTCCCAGCCTCTCCAGCCATCAGTTTCTTGATAGCCACACTTTTCTGGTCATGTGCATAATGAAGAGCCACCTGCTTTTCAGTTTGTTTGTTTGTTTGTTTGTTGAGGAGCTTCTATGCTTTCTGTTTAATTTGTCAAAGGACTGAATAGAAAACTTCCTGCAGTATCTTTTCCTATTTAAATTGCCTTTCATTGTCCCCTTAGTTCAATTTCTTCACCTGTAAAATAATAAATTCCATTTATCAAATTTAACTGAGTTTATGAGTCAGTTTGCGGAGTCACACTGGCTTTAGCAGTTTGTCTTTAGAATTAAGTTTCAAACCCCTTGAATTATGACACTAGCATACTGCCTGCCTTATGAAAAGGTCACTTTTGTTTCTAAGAACTTACTCCCCTAATAAGAAAAATAGTCCTTTCTCCTTGAAAAGGTCATCAACGGAGACATAGTGGCGGCTTTCCAGGTAGAATTTGAGGAATCCCAGAATTTCCTAAAGCAAAAAATTTCATTGATATTATCCGGACTTCTTTTTAAAACCTTTGTTTGAGGCTGTAGAATACTTTCTTTTGAGAGGCTTCTCTAATCATTTGTAGCATTGTGATAGGGAATCAAAACAGATGGACTAGGAAGTTTTCTGTGGTCTCATTGCTTCACCATTAAGTATTGAAAAGCTCTTCTCAAAGTTCTGAGGAAAATTAGTATTATTACTTGAGAGAAAGGGTGTTGTAGTCAAGTTTGTATGGGGAACAGTGGGTTAAATCAAATTAAGTCGTCTCATTTTTGCAGGTCTTGTCAGACTAATATTTAAATGCAGTTTGACTCTCCTTATTATGTAATAATTCTCAAACTTATTTGACAAAGAAATCTTTTTTTTTTTTTTTTTTTCACAGAGCAGGAGGCCTATTGTTCATTGGATCAAATTTCCAAAGCTAAAGCAAGCCCTGAGCAATACTGAAAGGTCATTGAACAAATTTCTTGTTCTGTCACTTTCAGTGTTTAGAGACAATGGAAATCTCTCCTTGTCTCTTAAAAGCATATTATTTGCTCATTATTAAGGAAATTAAAGTCAATTTTAAAAATCCTTAGTCTTAAAATTTGTAAAATTAAATAATAATAGTCTCTTATAAGGTCATTTTGAGGATTAAAAAGATAGTCTAGACAAAGCAATGGTCACACAGTAGTCACTCAATATTATAAAGATGAACAAAGGACAGAAAAAAAAAGTGAACATTGAACCAAGAGTCTCCTGGTAGTCAAACAATGAAGATGTAAACAAAGAACAATTAATATCCATCTTAGAAATGTTGATTATCCCATTTATAAGATTTTGAAAAAGTATCTAGTATCTAAGTATCTAGAACTTAGTTACTGTTTGATAGATTTATTAATGAATAGATGGTGAATGAATGCATAAATCTACACCTAAACCAAATGTAATTGATACTGATAGGGTCTGTATGAGGGGGACATAAGCCTTAATGATTCAAAAAGATTATTTTATCTCATCTAATGGTTCAGGAGTGAACAGGTCAGGTAGCATGGTGGATAGACTGTTCTCTGTCCCAAGAAGACATCAGGTGCCTACGGGGGCTGGTCTATTCTACTGTTCTCAACATGGAGCTCCCATCTCTGGCCATAAGGCTACTATAGCTGTTCCTGTTTCCAATCAGCAGGGTAAGGGAGGGAGGAAGACAAAAGGAAATGACTTTAGAGGATCCTGTGTACTAGCATTTAGTCACATGACAATACTCTTGGACAAGAAGGCAGGACAGTTAGTTTTTAGCTGGCGAGGCATGCAACCTAAAATTGGGCATATATTGCTAATAGGAATACAGTTAACAGTGGATAATGAGGTTTGGTCAGCAGTTTCTGCCTTAAAAACCTGCCCTAATTCTGTACCTAGATGTAAGAGGGAAAGGTCTTTCAATAAACCACTGACCATTGGAGTTGGAGTGTCTATACTAAGGTTTCTGGTTGGGGTTTTTTTATTCTATTTTGGAGTTATGCTTTAAGAGATTTAGAGAAGACTTCAACAAGGCTAGTCAGTGATGAGGTGAGACTCCAATGTATAGGAAAAAATTCTCGGTTGAATTAAGTTTATTTTAATTTGGAAAAAGAAAGATTTAGGGATAACAAGGTAATCTATCTTTCATATACTTGAGAATTCCCTAGTTGAAGAAGGTTTAGAATAATTCTGAGTAACTTTATTTTTTTAATAAATTTTTTAATTTAATTTTATTCTTTAAATCATAACCTCGGTAAATGGTTTTTGAGATACCTCCCCCTCCCCCTGATGCCCCCTCTGTTCACTCAAACCCTCTCTTTATTTGCTAGTCTGTGTTAAGTCCATTAGTCTCTTTCCTATGGCAGTGTCCTTTCGCTGGGTGAGGGATTGTGTTCTTGGAACCAGGCAAACCATCCTGGTAGGTTTTCAGTGTAAACCTTGCAGTGGGCAGTCAGTCTACATTTATTTGTGGTCTGTTCATGTTTTCTCATTGCAGGCTATCTTCCTAAATCCCTTCTCTGTGTCGTTTTGCTGCTTTACCTATGGTTCTGGCATCTGGTTTAGGGGAACTCACCTCCAGCCAGTGTCGGCAAAGAAGTTTCTCTGTGGGTACAGGCATTTGTGAATGACTGTTGTAGATCATCTCCTCTGCCTCAGTTTGCAGCTTTGCTGTGGGGCCAATGCCCCCACTTTTTGTCCTTTCTCTCCCATGGTGTGGGAAGGGGTGCCTTGCTCTCCTAGGTGACATCTCAGAAATGAGGTCTTGGCTCTTTTAGACCTGGTGATTGCATAGGTGTGGATTTGTGACATCGTATTTCAGTATTTGTTTCTCCAGTCTTGCATGCACTTGTTCTCTAAATATTCCATCTCCTGTGTCCAGCTCAAACTGTGGGCTGGATTTTTACCTGATCCCTCACCCATTCTATGATGGTGTTTATATTATTTATGTTTTTCCTCCTCCTGAAGATTAACTGGAGTGAGAGTGAAATGGAAGGCGCATTTCTCTTCCCTCCCACCCCACCACTTGTGCACAGGTACCTCCCTGTGTGGGGGTGGATCCGGATGGCCAGGCAAGTGCAATCCCAAACCCCCTTGGGGTAGGGGCTTTGCTGAACCATGCCTCAGCCCATTCAAGCTGCAGATGGCTGCCCCGTGCAACCATCTTCTGGTGGATGGGGCTAAAACCCCACCCAGTCCCCCCTCCCAGGATCTCTGGTGCACGGAGCCTACCTGGAGTTCCAATGCCTTTGCTCCTCGCTGGGAAAAGGGCTGGATGGTCAAGGACCAAGTGGCTGCCTGCTGGTAGGCCTATTCTAAGTAACTTTAATGGATGACCAATAGGGACTCACATTTCAGTCTACCAGATGTCCACCCATTCCCATTCCTCTTACACTATTCTGCTGCCCTGCCATTTTGAATGTTTGTGCGCCTAATGAATCATATTTTCTCTCACTTCCAGGCTTTTGTCCATGTATTCCCTCTATGTGGAACACTTCCTCCCAATTTGTTTCTGACCACTCATATTTTTCTAAACTTTGGGAAACCTTGTCTAGCTCCCAAATTTGTGTTTGATGTCTGTCTTCTATGTTGCCATATGTTGTTTACTGTGTTGAAGAATAAAGGCCCTGGATGCAGCTGACACCTGGGTGAGACCAAAATTGAAAATGACTGGAACAACAAGTTCCCAAACTTTAAAGTCCATTGAAATGATGACCGACCACAGAACTACACCTACAGTGAATTTTGGAGCAGAGAAGCAAACCCCTGATCCAGAGTATGTTCAACAGCAACAAAACACTCCATTTCCTGAAAAGGAGAAGGACACACAAAAAAGGGACATGACCACAGAACAACTACAAACAGAGGGAGAGGAGTGGAACTGGGCCCACCAACGAATGGAATTGGCCTCCATTAAAGAACCTCTCTACCACAAAGGGCTGGATGTTGGAGCCCAGCCTCAGATGCCAGAACCATAAGGACTGGAAACAACAGCACAGAACAAAAGCTGGAACAGAGGAGAAAACCAACATGAATGAGGTGCCAAAAATCCTTGTGATTGCACAGGTCTGGAGAACAGAAGAATCACCTCCATCACAGAAAGCTTTGCAACAGAGGTGACAGGAGCAAAGGATGATGCAACTGAACCCTCAACTGACCTACAAGGGTTCACACATGATTAGAACAAATACTCACTGCTAAGACATCCATGGAAATTGAAGCATCATGGGCCACAAAATCCCAGGAAAATGACATTGCACCTGTAAAGAGAAAAGCTCAATGCACCAAACACTAATGGCTTGAAATGAAAGGGAGGTGGAAGCTATTGGAGGGGAGGAAGGGGACAAAAGAAGGGTCTTAACATTACATATACAAATAAATCTGTATGAAAAAACAAATATTTTAAAAAAGGGTTAATTCCAAGGCTTCAGGACCCTAGGAGGCAAAGAGCTAAGGCCATCTATCGCTAACTCTCAGCAGGGTATTTAAAAAGTTAATTTATTGAAAGCAATCCTATTTGACTAATTTATGTGAAATTGACTCCTTGGGACAGTTTGAGTCCCCATCTGGCTTTCTCAAGGACAATGTCTCTGAATAAACAGCCCCCAACCATTTGATTTACTCAAAGGCAAAAATGTCTACCCAAAACAATTTATTTTGATAAGCAGCTTACAAGGACCCCTCTTTAGTCTGAGCAATCTATCAAGTTATAGAGAATCTACAGCATGCATTGTTGCTTCCTTTATGATCTGAACTTTATTTTCATCTCATTTCCATACTATAATCTCTACATAGAAAAAGAGTTGAACTGCCATTTTCAGAATATGTGACATATATGGAACCACGAACTACCACGGAGCATGCTCAGATTACCAGCAGGTGACCAGCACCACTCCAAGATCCAATCACCAAACATGTCTTTGTCTCTCTTTTGCCTTCCTTTCCAACCCTTACCCCCAGAACCCTTGCCTCCTTGATCTGCAAAGGCAGTAAGATTCTCTTCCTCTGGTCTATTTGGGTCACATCCAAATAATGAACCAAATGTAATTAACAATTTCTTTATCTTCCACATCTCTGGAGGTCCCGGGCATTTTTTGATTTGTGGCAGCATAACCCAAATCTCTATACCCTTCTTCACATGGTCTTCTCTTCTTACATTGAAATAAGGACCTATGTAAGCCAGTATGACCTCATTTTAACTGAATTTATTACACTTGCAGAAATTCTATTTCCAAAAAAAGTAACATTCTAAGATTTCAAGTGCACAACAATTTGGGGGAGGGAAACACAATCTATCCTCTATTCCTTCCAAACTACCATTTTTGAACATACTTCACTCCCCTTTTCAACTATTCAGAACACTCATGAGTCTCTTAAAATGATGTGGGATTCTTTTTTATATTTTTTTCATTTTTTAGTAATAAGAAATTTTTAAATTTAGGTATGTACATTGTTTTTAGACAGAATCCTAGTGTACCTTTAGACTACAGTATAGTGTAAACATAAGTTTTATATGCACTATGAAACCAAAATATTCATGTTTTTTTCTGTGTGTGTATATGTGGAATTAACTTTTTGTTTTCTTTTAATTTTTAATTTTATTTTCTTATGACTTCAAGTCATCCTTGTATAGTTATTGTTCCCCTTCCCTTCCATCAATAATGCACCTACGTACCTACTACCCTACTCCCCTGTGCCTCCCTTTCCCACTTCAGTCATTCCAACTCCTGTCTCGTTGCAAGCTGTAGATCTATGGTCCATCCACTGTTCTCATCTTTTTCCTGAAACACTGTCCTTTTCCTGGGTGAGGACCTGTGCATACCTAGAAGACAGCAGACCAGACTGCTCAGATCTCTAGAAGTAACTGTGAGGCAGATAGCCAGGCGGAGCACTTCAGGAATCTCTTGTAGGACAGGTATGTGGAGTAGTTCTCTGGACTCCTTGATTTTGGAACTACCTATGGTCTAGAACACTGTCCCATTTACTCCAGACCAGGGTGGTCTCTGGATCATGGACTTCCTCATTCATATGGACAGTCCCACCCATTCTGATAACTGTCATATGATGTTGCTTTTGAGTCTTAATAGTCTTGGAGTTGGGAATACAACTCCTGTTCACTGTTGGTAGAGAAGTTTCCGGCAGTGACATTCTTCAGTGGTTGCTTCAGCTCCTTTCAACTCATTTCATAGTTTTCAGTCCTGCCATGGGATCCCAGTCACATCTCTGAGGTTTTCTTCACCCAGTTGGAAAAGGAGAACGTTTAATTCATGTTTCATTCGTCTCTGGACCAGGGTTTGGTTCCCCAGCTCCCGGAGATGTTGTAGGTGGCACTCTGTGATAGGGCACCACACCAGCTCATCTCTTGCTCTTATTTCTCACGGTTCTAACCTTGCTCTGTTTGTATCCACTCCAGATGATGACTATGTCCAGGGCCTTGATTTGCTCCTCTCATCTCCTGAATGTCTGCAGCTAGACTGCCTGATTTTCTAATGCCTTGTGCCGATTTGATTGAAATGGGGGTAAACCAGAGGGGGATACCTGGAACCTGTGTTGGCCACACCCTGGCACCCACACCTAGCTTGTGGTATGCTAGGGCCCCCACCCAAAGTCCAGACTGCTATGGGGCACCTGACTTGTGCTTCTTACTGACTGGGACTAGGATGAGGCCTGCTACATGGACATGGAGCCTCGTATTTGCCTCCCCAGCCAGAGACCCCAAACAGAGGCTGAGCAGGCCCTGCCCACAGCTCACATGAGGCAGAAACCAGGTCCCCCAGGCCAAGATCCTGAGACCCCAAGACTCTGCAACCCCAGTGGCATGGGAATCATTTTGCTCCCACCTCTACCTGTAACCTAGCCCACTACAGGGGCCTGAAGCCCAGGCCATGTTGGGGTGCCTTCAGCCTGACTAGAGTGTGGGATTCTTGACATCCCAAAATGTAATAGACTGACAGAAAAGTTGGGGCTTGTATTTGGTGGAAGCAGTCACTGGTAAATCCCACTCATTAAATAATTATGAAGAACGAAACAGTTTGTAAAAAAAAAAATTGTAATGAAGAAATGTGAGGTTCCACATTTCTTCTGCAACAGAATAGGTGGATACTCTCATTCTGTTCTGGTTTGTTAAAAGTGGGATTAACTGGAGGGGACCCCCCACCCCCCCCTCCACCCACTGCTGTCCCTGTCCCCCAGACTCTAGGGACAAAGATGAGGCTTCCCAGCCTGCCCCCAGGTTCCTGCCTCCCCCTGAGGTTCCTGCGGTTGGCAGAGGAGTGGAAGCTCCACCTAGAATTAGCCTTCTTAACCATCAGTTTCCAAGTCCTCTGAGGTCCTGGTTTGACAACAGGTGAATTTTTCTCTTGAGTATTTAGGAGGAGTGGGGCATGATTTCAAAAGTCTACAAGAGAATACATTTTTGTTGTTTTAGGCAGTCCAGCTTCTGGTAATTTTTTATGGTGACCCCTGGGAAACTAATATAGATGAACCACACAGTATGATGGTTACTGTTTCCTTTACCGTTCACTGTAGCATTAAAGAGAGAAGCCAAGCCATACAATAATGGGAAGGGCAGATAACATAATGCTTCAGCATAAATGACACACAGTTTTTGCCTGAATGGCAGCAGGTCATCAGTAGGCATTGGCTTAATTCTGTTCTGGATCCCCTGGTTCTTGTGGGGTGGGTAGGAGACTGGAAAGATTTTCAGTGTTGATTCCTTTCTTTCGAAGTTATCCCCTGGGTCTAGCCCTCCTTAGCAAGCTCCCTCCCAGTTATGAACTCAGTTATGAATTTCTAATTCATTTCCACCTTATGTCTGAGCCTATTTAAGGTCATGTAGTGTTCTCTTGACCATACGCTAGATCTTTCTTTTTCCAATCCACTTTTTTTTTTTTGAGCTGCAATCAGAATTTTATGAGCCTGCAACAATAGTATAAAACCGGAAAATATCGGAGTACATCGCTCATAACTTAGAAGATATTTTTAATTTGTAGTGTTAAAAAAAAAAACAAACAAAGCCTGGCGTTGTGGCACGCGCCTGTAATCCCGGCTACCTGGGGGTGCTGAGGCTAGGGATCACTTGAGTCCTCGGGTTCGAGACAACCCTGGGCAACATAGCCAGACCTCGTCTCTACAAACAAAAAAACAAACAAACAAACAAACAAACAAACAAAGTCACTGAAGTGTATGAGGTAAAGGTCCCTGCTGCCATGACAGCTCCTAAGGGGAGATCTAATTTAATATAGGTCATGGTGCAGGTAAGTGCTGCAAACTTTGTCTCTGAGCAACTTTCTCTCCTCTCCTCTCGTGCAAGTTCCACTCCTGTGGAGCCCACTTCCCACTCACCCTGCCTAGCACTTACACATACACGTCCCGGTCCACATCCCCAGCCGCCAAAAGATCGGAGGTTGGATGAAACGCCAGCCCGTTGGCCTGCGCTTCCAGCACGATGGCTCCCGGGGTGTCTCTGATCCTGGACCGGGCTTGTGCAGGGTCAGGGTCCTCCTCATCGTTCCCATCCTCCACCAGCCACTCCCCACACGTGCGATCCATGCCCCCAGCGCAACCTTGTTGCCAACGTCCAGCGTGCACGCAGGAACGAAGCGCACCAGAGTCTCCAGTCCACTTCTTAGTACTTTTATACTAGTGTTTTTCAGAGCATGTGGTCACCGTGTCAATGGTATTAGCGTCACCTGGAAAGGTTGTAATATTGCAGATATCAAGTCCATTCCAGACTTACTGAATCAGAAACTCTGGGTAAGTACCAACAATCTATTTGAATAAGCCCTCCTGATCATTCTGATGTGCACCAAAGTTTGAGAACCATAGATTTATGTTACTGTCATGGACGTCTTGCCTCTTGATCTTCCAGATTCTCTTCTTTTGGCAGAATCCAGGCATTACAAATGAAAAACAATTTGACTTTTAAAACTGTTGTTTCTGCTGTGAGTCATAGGAACTTACATCGGATAGCACAAAGTTTTGATAATTTTTGTCTATTAGCATTTTTGCTGGAATAATCTTAATGTTCCTCAAAGATAGTGAAAACCTATGGCTGACTTGGAGTCATGTTCAAGGAAATACAGAAAAGTTCAAAGATTAATATTTCAGTGTAATCTCACTTCATTTTTTCATCTCTCTTTCCATGTAGACTGTAAGTTTTTTGAGAGCAAAGTCTGTTTCTCCATTGCTTTATGGTTGTCTATCTTGAACAGATAAAAAACTAGTAAAGATTGAGTTTCCCATTACCAAGGGTATTAAAGAAGAGATAATGCTGGCAGGGCAACTGTGAAAGAGGTTCATGTATTAAGTGGGTGGTCAGATTAGATTAATTTTAAAGTTCCCTCCTACCCTAGAATGCTGTGACTCTTTGTTACCAGACTGGAGAGACAGAGAGTGGGTTTGCATAGTATTTGACACTATGTTTGGCACATTGCAGCCCTTGACTTCTCCAGTGATTAAGGGTTTGGTGTGGTTATAATGACTACAGACTCCCAGGGACCACCTAATTCTAGAACAAATTGTAAGGTGATAACTCACTGGGAGGATGTTACCATTCAAAGTTTTCTTTTTCTTAGCTATAATACTTGTACACTTGAAAAACTACTCTGACTTCAGTATTGAAATGATGATTATCAGAAACAGCTTGAAAAAGAAAATACTGAGAAATGTATTGGTGAAAAAAGGGAATTTTACACAATACTTAGGTGTGCCCATGGATAATCTTAATTTTTTATTAAGATGGTTTTATGCAGACCTGTGATCATGTACTTAGAATGTCCTGGGAGGAACCTTAGAGAACTTTTGGTTACATTGTTGCATTCAAGGAATGTGAATCCCATAGAGATAGAAAATTTCTTGACCCCAAACAGCTGTCCAAGTAGACATTAATTTGGATAGTTGTTATATATATTCTATCATCTCTGTACGGGCATTCATCCATCCAGTCACCCTCCCACCCACCCATCCTTCTGAATTTAAAAAGTTCAGGCCATGTCCTTAAGTCTTAAAACTATAGCCTGGCAATAGGGCAGGATTTGAGAGAACTTACTCGTCATCATAAACCCTTCGTGATACGTGCTGTTGGTACTTTGCCCATGTCCCTTCGACACTCTCCTCATAGGTTGTGGTCACTGGAGCTTATGTATCGTAACTGGAGCTCACGTATCATAACTTTTTCTATCCTAATAAGACCCCATATGAGAAAAGATTTTAGAGATAAGAAAAACTGAGGCACAGATAATTTAATAATGCTATCCAAGGTCACTTAGCTGTAGATAGCAGAGCAGGAGTTCAACAAGATCAGGATCTATAAACTTCACCTTACATATATGATCTTGCTTGTTTTAGGAGTTAAGAGTTTTCATCTTTCTCAAGACCCAGGAGCGAACTCCTTTAGGTTCCAACCTAAAGGAACTTCATGGAGTCTGATCCAAGGACTGACTTCAAGGAGCTTCATGGAGTCTGATCTGTCAGTGGATCTTGTTTTGGGGCAAGCCATAGTTTACCAGTCCACTTGAGTGAGAAGTCAAAGTGGCAGGGAATGTCCCTGAATCCTACCCTGTGTTACCTGTTTTGCTGTGAATTTCTGAGGTGGAATTACCTCTACCTGCTGCTGGTAAATGAATAAAATGGGTTCCCATCCGACTTCACTCAACTGGAACCCCAAGTAGAACTGTGACCATTCATTAGAACCACAGAAGATTTTGAATTCTCTTGGAATACCCAGGAGGGCTGGGCAAGATCTTTATTATTTTGCTTCTACTCTCTCAAGTTGTAAGGATTAGGTCAATCTCAGGTCTCTGGTGAGATATTTTGGAGTCTGGTTTACTGGTATGGAAGCCCTGGAGTACCAGCATTCAAGGATCTTCCAATCATGATCATATATGCTGGGCTGCAAGAACATTGCACTGACAACTGTGATGAGGAGAGAGAGAGAGAGAGAGAGAGAGAGAGAGAGAGAGAGTAAACAACCTTCCAGTATACCTCCAGCATGTTTCATGTATACATAGAGACTTTCTCCTTCCTACTTTCCTTTTGCCCAAAATAATTCTGAAGATCCAGGTTCATGATGAGATTCAGTGAAATTTAACTCGAACAACTGAGTGAAACACTTGATTTTGTATGATGTCAGGTATGTTTATCATTGATCATAGTCTCCAGGTATATTAGGAGGAAAATGATATATAGCAGGAAGGTAGGACCAAGTCAGGGAACCACATCTCATCTCTGGTCACATACCACATGGGGCTGCTGCTTGTACACAGCTCCAGGGAACCATTTGCATTGATTCAAAAGTAGGTGACTTCTGGAATTGTTCCATGTAGACATAGATTAAAGCTTTAGAGGTAAGTTTGAAGGCTCTATCCATCCAACTTCATAAAGCAGAAAACTCAGTTGTCATCTCCTCCTGTTCTTTTATTTTTCAAATCTAATTCATCTCAAATTCTTACCACATTATTCTTAAGTTCCACTTTACCTACTTTTTTATCTTCCTTCTTTCTTCATCTCCAGCATTTCCCTATCACTACAGCCCCTTCTCCTCCTTGCCACTTCCATTTACCCTTGTTTAGACTTTTATAGTAATTTATAATAATTTCCTAACTGGTCTCCCCATATCTCTCGTCATTCTTCTTTCCAAAAAGCAAATTCTAATCACGACATCTCGACTTGTATTTCTCTCCACTAATTAATTTCTCTTGCCTCTGAGGACAGAGACCATAGGTTTGAACAAGGTCGTAGTCCTCATAATTACTCCCTTTAGGCTATCCAGAATCATATGGCATTCTTTTCTCTCTCAACTTTACTCTTCTGTTTGAATCCTGGAAACCTGTTATTCTGTCTGCCTACGATATGATCTCTTCTTACTTGTTGCACTGTTAACCCTTGCTCGTTGTTTTAAGCTCATTTGTCGTTTCCTCATCTGATCTCCTTAACATGGATCACACTTTAACTCCCCATCTGTGTGATTATTTAATATCTGTGTCCTTCATGTAACTATAAGCAATTTCTTATTTGGTGCTATAGGCCTAGTATCTGTACAGGAACCCTATACATATTGCTGTTGAAGCTATCATTTTGCCTTTTGGTTGTAAGAAGGAAAGACCTGTGCAAGATCATTGGCAATTCCATAGCCGCAATTTCTCCACACCAAGGTAGGTTCCATATTCTTTCAAATCAAGCCCCATACCACCCATCTTTGCATATGTTTCCAGCCTGAGTACATTTCCAGATCATTTGTTGTTTGTTCTCACTAAGGCTACAAATCCCATTTTTTATTGTGATAAAATATACATAACATAAAATATCCTTTTAATCATTTTTAAGTGTATATGGTTCAGTGTTACTAAGAACATTTCTATTGTGTGGCCATCATCACCATCCACCTTTTGACCTTTTCCATCACCCCAAATTTGAAACTCTGTTCATTAGACAGTAACTCTTCATTCCCTTCTTTCCCTTGATATTCACTATTCTACTTCCAATTGCTATAATTCTGCTTACAAATATAACCATATAGCTTTCATTTTGTCATTGATATGTTTCACTTATCATGTTTTCAAGTTTCCTGTATGATTAAGAATTTTTTTCCTTTTTAAGGCTGATATATTTATGTGTGTATGTGTATTTCTTATTTTGTTTTTTCTTTTATCCATTGATAGACATTTGGATTATTTCTACATTAGTTATTTCTAGTTCTGCTGCTATGAACATTGATATACAAATATCTGTTAACAGACCCCATTTTTTATTTTAATTAATTAATTATTTATTTTTGAGACTAGGTCTTGCTATTTTTGCCCATGGAACTCCAGGCTCACGTTGCCCTGGGGTACCACGGACTCAAGCAATCCTCAGCCTCAGCTTCCTAGGTAGTTGGGATTATAGGTGCGCGCCACCACACCCAGCTAATTTTTTGGAACTAGGTCTCACTAAGTTGCCCCGAGAGGGACTTGAACCGCAATCCCTGGTCCCTGCTGTGGCTTCCTAGGCTGCTGTTTACAGGCATGCGCCACCATGCCTGGTTGCAGACTCCATTTTTTTAATGGCATACTATAATTGAAAAATCAAGTATCTCTCCCTCATATTGGCAATGGAGTCTTAAACTGAGTATTTACTTCTTTTCAACAATATCTGCTAAGTCTTTCACTCAGCTGGCTTCCCTCTGAGAAATTAAACAAGCATAGTCCCTAGAGGGGTTTACACTGGGATGAGAAAACAGGTCTGTGGAGTTCTGAATGCTATATGTGTATTCAAGTTTAATCAGAATTCAGAGGGGGGAGGTCACATAGACATGAGTGGCAGAGAACATCTATTAGTTTCCTGTTGTTCTAATAAATTATCAACACAGAACCACACACAAATTTATTATTTTAGTTTTAGATGCCAGAAATTTGAAATCAGTTTCACAGGACTAATGTCAAAGGTTTGCCAAGACTGGTTCCTTGTGAAAACTCTGAGGAGAGAATAGTTTCTTTGTCTTTTTCAACTTTTAGTGATCTTCTGTATTCCTTGTCTGGTGGCTCCATCCTCCATATTCAGAGTGTATCACTCCAGTCTCTGCTTTCATCACCACATCACCTTCTCCTCTGATGCTGACTCCTCCTGCCTCTCTCTTATGAGAACCACTGTGATTAATCCAGCTCCTCTGGGTAATCAATCATCTTTCTCCCTCAAGATCTTTAACTTATTTACCTCTGCAAAATCCCTTTGCCAAGTAAGATAACAACCAGGGGTCAGGATGTGGGAATATTTGGGAGGAAGGGGCACTATTCAGCTAGCCACAGAGGACTCCCAGAGAAGTATGTGAACTGCCTTAACAATTGGTATGCCCTGTAAGAGAGAGGTGGGGGTCACTATTCTAGGAGGGATGTACCTGTGTGCTATGTGGTTGCTTTCACTAGAGAGTAAGCTTTGCAGGATCTTCTTTCTTGAGTGTATGACTCAACAAACATATACCTAGGGCGCACTGTGAGCCTAGACTGTCTTTTTTGTAACTTTTTGAGAACTTTCTTATTTTGTTAGTGTCCAGTAAGTATTTATGATGGTTGAGCAATGCCCTACTCTTATCTGAATACATAGCCACTATGGAGACCATTGGCAATGAATGCTGTGGATCTTTAAAAAAAAAAATCATTCATTGGGCACCTTCAAAGTGTCAGGCACCGTATCAGGCTTTGTGAATACTGACAACTTACACACAATTCCTGTCAGAGCATCTTTTTCTTCTTTGTTTTTCAAACTTCACATGATGAACAGGGATTACTTTTATAGGTGAATAAAACAAAACAAAATATATCTGAAAAAAAAAACTTGTTTCTGGGTGAACTCTAGGTGAAAATTAATCAAAAGCATTCGTTGTCTGAATCTAGTGCAGAAGACAATAGTTAGAGAAGGTAAAAGAGGAATCCTTTGTTCTGGAAGTGATGAGGGCAAAAGTAGATGTTTTCTGGGAAAGGAATGAATATCAGAGAAAGGAGAACAACTATGCCAAGTGAGAATGGGTTTTGAGGCACATGAATTTAGAACAAGAGTCCTAGTGGGTTCTGAAAATCCTTTGCAAATGCTGATTTAAAGATGACCTGTATGTTTTCCTATTAACCGTTACTTCCTTCATATGTTAGACCCTAGCACATTTTTCAAAGTTCCAGTCACCACATTAGGGGTCCACACTCTTTAAAGTGGTTTCCATGGTAACTTGTCATTCATCAAGAACATGCAAACAGCCCCAGAATAAGTTCTATGCTAGCCTCAAAAGTAAAACATAAAGAAGGAAAAAATGTGACTGGGTTTGCTGTTTGAGAAACCCAGATATTTGCATTTTAAGGTTGAGAGTATGCTGGGATTATTGGACAATTTATTCAATTTCTCAGTGAGTCTATGGTTTCATCTACAAAATGTGGGCAAAAATAATAGCTATTGCATACAGATGTTAGTTCTCAATAACAATTTAACCCATTATTCAGCATAGTATGTTCTTAGAGTATGTTCTCAGTATATGTTTTCTGCTTTCAAGTGTATAAAATAACATCTAAGGTTCTAGGGGGTTACATCCTTTAGTTTTTCAGACAAGGTAATAAGGAAGGATGACCAAAGTTAATCTCTTTTTAAGAAACTTGCAATAAATCACCCAAAGCAAAAACAAGTCAAATGACATATAGAAAATTGTGCAAGACAAATCAAGTGATTTACAGAAAATTGTGCTTATTGGCAGATATCCCATTCCCCTTGAATTTTCCATAGTGATTTATTTAAATCCTAGAATATGTGTTCTGATTGACCTTAGTCTCTTTCTGAGAAGATATTTCAGAACCCAAATCTGCTGCCAAACTTATGTGTGAAAGGAGGGGAAAAGTTGAAGCCATCAAGAAAACATGTTACTCATAATAAAAACTACCATAATAATACAACTAACACTTGTGTTGTTCTTGCAGATGATAAAGAACCTTTTCACCTGTGCCATGTTATGTGGTTCTCAAAATAATCCTTTGTAGTGTCTAAAGTAGGTGTTATTATTAACTCATTTTTACTGATGAAAATACTGAGGCTGAAGTAAGTTATATCACTTATCTGAGATGACACAGAAGATAAGTGGCAACGCCCATGACTCATTTGCTGCGCTTAAAAATGTCACTACCTAAGGAAGAGTTACAAAGAAATTATACAGCTCAACAAAAACAAAGTTTCCCAATCAAAAATTGTGCAGGAACCAGTAGCAAGAGACATGTAATTGACCAGTAGACATATGAAAATATGTTCAATATCTCTTATCCTGAGGGAAATGCAGATCAAAACTACAATAAAATACCACCTTAAATCTGTGAGAATGACATATATTTAAAAAACCCTGAAACAACAACAAGTGTTGGCTAGGGTGTGTGGAAAAAAGGAACTGTCTTACATTATTGGTAGGAATGTGGACTAATCTAGCCTCTATGGAAAAGTGTGTGAGGTTCCTCAAAAGAGAAAAATGGATCCACCATTTCACTCCAGGTGGAATTGCTCAAGGAACAAAAAAAACACTAATTTGAAAGGAAACCCATACTGCTATGTTAATTTTAGTACTATTTACCATTGTCAACATATGGAGGCAACCTAAATGTCCCCCCAAAAGAAGATGTGGTATATATACACAATGGGATACAACTCAGTGATTAAAAAGATAAACCCATTCATCTGTGGCAGTATATATGGGGCTGGATGGAATTATGTTAAGTGAAATAAGTCAGAAGGAGTAAGATAAATACCAGATGGTGTCACTTATATGTGGAATATACAAAAAGTGAATAAAAGGTCAGACAAAGACAAACTTTGAAAGCTGATATGCTCTGAGGCATATCAGAGGGGAGGGAGATAGAGAGACAGAGAGAGGGTAAGAGCACATTATTCTATGACTAAGTCTACCAGAAGAGGATGAGGTGGAGTTTGGCAAAGAGGAGAGGGTGTCCAATGGAGTATTACAAACTGTAGTGGTATGGCTGTGATAGAATAACACATTTGTGGAGGTGTAAACAGATACCCCTAAAATGTATATTGTGATATAAATCACTGCTTCAATAGATATAGCTTAAAAAAGAAAAAGTGAAAAGTCAGCACCTATGATACCAGCATCACTATGAAGTGATTTCAGTCAATAAACACACCCCAGTTTTATGTATGAATTTTGTTTCACAGTAGTCACTGTGCTGTTTTCAAATGTGACTGTGTGCTAAGCTTTCTAGATACTTTTCAATTTATGAGATGCATATGTATATTATTCCTTCCCTTTACTGATCCAAGATGTCCATTGACTCATTATCCTTGAACCCAAAAGACATTTTCACATCTTTAAAACTGAAATCTGTTAACTGTCCTACTCTTTTGTTCCCTCCGTCTGGCCTGCCTTCTTCCCCCTTCCTCCTTTCTTCCCCCTTCCTCCTCTCTCGCTCCATAGTTCAGCCCCATTGATTGTTTCTAATTTTTTTTATTCATTTGTTTGTTTTTCCCTATATTTGTCATATAAGTGAGACCATCCTGTATTTCTCTTTTTCTTTTTGGCATATTTCGGCTAATATGAGTCCTTCTAGCTGCAAATGACATGTTTGTCCTCCTTGATTGATGCATAGTATTCCATCATGTACATATACCACATGTTTTTTCAACCAGTCATCAGGTGTTAGGGAAATGGGAAAACCCCAGGGTACACAATAATATAGATATAAATATGTATATATACAAAATTTAAAAATTAGATTTAAAAAATCAGTCATTACAGAGATAGTTGACATTCTCTGTGGACATCTTCTCTATCCTATTCCCTGTTATACAGTCCCAGAAATAATAATCAGTACACGGAGTTTGATGTTTATCATTCCTGTGGTATTTGAAAATTTTAAATCACACATATGAGTAAATGATATATTATTTTGCATGGTTTGTAATTTTGTAATTATGGTATTGTAATCTGTATACCTATTTATTTTTTTATTTGTAACTTGTTTTCTTCCCACAAAAAAACCCTCAAATCTGCCAATTTCAGATGAGATTGGAGATCGCAAAGTATTCAAATAAAATATACAGGCACAAATGATATATCCAAAAGATCTTGAATCAGAGTAGCTTTATTGGAATATATTAGATGTGTTACTTCCTCAGGGGATTATTTTAAGTGTGTTCTTTATCTGGGTGTGAAAGTTCTGGTATGTTTGCTTAAACACATGGGTCATATTACTTTATAGTTGTGGTTTTAGGAAGTCAATAAATAACTCCCTTTCTTCTCATCTGAGTTCAGTACCATGTGAGAAAGGAAGCAGGAAAAGCAGACAGATGAACATGAAATTATGAGTTTTATCACTGATTAGCTGATGGCTTGAGACTGTGGTAAAGGTTTGCCAAGAAATTTGCTTTCCTCACAAGTCACGGCTCTCACTTCATTACTGAAATGAGACCTCTCTCATTAAGCAAACCACAGAGATAGGCAGAGTGGAATGTAATTACTTCAAACAACATGTGAGAAAACATGAGATGTGGAGAGGACAGAGAAGATGGGCAAAAGAAAGGGAAAAAGGAGGAGCCAAAGGGAAAAGGGGGAGAAGCTACTCTAAGATGTTCACTTCTTCCTAAACTAATGAACATGTTCAACTGCTCCTCCTCCTCACCAAGGAGGTGAGGCCAAAAGTGTTAACCAGAAAAGATAGGGTAAGTGGAAAGAGGATGCCCTTCCAGCATTTAAAAGATATTTATCCTTTTAACATGAGCAACATTTCTAAAAGTTAGATATAATAAACCCACTTATTGGTATTTTTTAAGATCACACAGATACTAGCAGTAAGGTTTGACTTTTGGGTCTAACTATATAGGTTGTGTTTGTTCCATACATCAAAAAGCTTTAGATTTTGCACACATGACCACTGTGTCAGGCAGTGTGTGATAATGGCCTAAAATTCAGGATGACATTTTTGTGAGCATTGGGTAGGATTTAAATGCTCAGAAATGAAATAAGGACTTTCTGAGAGGAGAACCAACATGGCAAAACTAAAGTGATGGGAAATTATTAAGTTTACTTTAGAGGAAAATATAGTAAAGAGTTATGTATGTGGATATCACATTGGGTTGGGATATTATGTTATGTAATTACTATTTTTAAGGTAGAATGAACATTTGTGAGCAAACAATAAATGTGAGGATTCATGGAAAGACTAGTATCAGAATTAATGTCAAAATTACTTAACCTGGGTGTCTATGAAAGAATAATGATGGCACAATGTTCAAGTATAAATGAAAATCAGGAAGAGAAACAGATTTTAGTTATTTTCTTGGAACATATTTAGTTGGATATACTGGATGTAGAAATAATTACACACTTATTTATCACTTAGTGATATGAATATGCTTGGAGAAATTTGTCATTAGGCAATTTAGGCATTAGTCACTGTGCAATTGTCATAGAGTAAAATTGCACAAACCTAAATAGTATAGCCCTATTGCATATCTAGCCTACTGGAACCAGTGTCATTGACTGAAATGTTAAGCAATGCATGACTGTACTTACTTTTATAATTCAATATTTACTTAAGCAACAGCTCTTATTGAGTCCTTATGATGTGTTGGGAATTGGGGCTTTAAAAGAAATCAAATACAAGCATAGTACCTGCCCTCTAGGAACTGACAGTCAAGTGAGAGAGGACAGATCTCAGTCATTCTCTGCAAGAAATTGCTACTGTGGTGATGGCTACGAGGAGATATTTGGATGCTTAGAAAGGTCTGTGATAAATAAGAATCACACTTGGATGTGAAGATCAGGAACCATCTTCTTAGGAATAGTACCTAAACTGAGATCTAAAGGCTAATTAGGAGTTAATTAGATTAAGTACATAGAATCTTGCAGGCAGGAGGCCATTTATACAATGCAATATTATATGGCAATAAAATGATTAGATATTTGCTTCTTACAGGTGCATGGATGATATTGGTAATGCAATGGGTGAAAAGTAGCAAGTTCTAGTGACTATGCAAGTAATTTTTGATAAACTTAAAAATAAAAAAATTAAACAATGTATTGCTTGTATATACAAATATTTATGACAAAAATAAAGATAAAATTTAGGGTGAGTGAAAATTTAGGGGATGGTAAAGAGAGAGAAGGGTTGTTTCATAAAGGGACATGGAAATTATTGGTGGTGTTCTAGATATGTGTGGATGGGGAGTTCTAAAAATGTATTGTATTTAAAATAAGTTGAGTTTCCTTTAGTATACATAATGAGGATCGTGCATCACTGGTTTCAATGGTGGATAAACCAAGGATTATAATAAATTCATTTTTGGGCATTTGAATTTTTTTTTAAAGTGTCTATGTTGTTGTATATTAGGAACTTAAAGAATAGTGGGATGACTGGAATAGAAAAACATAAGAAGGGAAATTAGACAAGTAGGATGTGATGATATCTTTCATAGGACTGATATTTTTGAAGAGTAAAGGCTAGCTATTTTATAGAATGCCCCACAATTTGACTTTACTTGTTTCCTCATGATTAGACTCAGGTTTTGCATTTTGAGACAGAATACTGTGTAAATATTATTGTGTCCTTAGCATCAGGAGGAACATGCTATAACTTTAATCACTTAGGAGTGGTTGTGTCCAGCACTTTTTCTCTGTCAGAATTTATCTCCTTTTTAATCAGCAGGTAATCTGTGCGATGATAGTTTGACACTCTGGGAGCTCTTTAAGCCTAACTCTTAGATTCTTTGACCTGTCTAGTCTCCCCTGGTTTTTGAGGATTTACTTTCTGCTGCTCAGAACGTAAATTTTATGGCTCACTTTGTACTTTCCCTGTCCCAATCCTGGAGTCAGACATTTACCCCAGGGCCCCTGCTTCTCTTTATTGGAGAATGTATTTAGAAAATAAAATCTGGGCACTTGGTATGCACAGCACTAGAAATGTTGATTCTAGGTTTGTTTAGTGCACAGAACTGAAGGCACATTTTTTTATAATTCACAGATTTATACTAGTTAATTCTAGTAACTACAGATGACTCTTCCTTGTCTTCCTTCATTTAATATATTTTTTTCTTTTCTACAAGTACCAAGACTTCTAACATCAATATATTTATTCACTAAAAGCATGCAGTATAAAGCAAGAGAGCATTCCTTCCTTCCTCCTCTCCTTTTCCAAACTCTGAGAGAATTTATTTTGACAGTTCCTATAGTTTTTTTCTGGTTAATTTTCTCACATTATAAGCTTGTTCAAGTTTCTCTATGCATATCTTTGCTGAGATTTTACCATGTAGATGTACTGTATTAATATTATTTATCATAAATCACATGAAAAACAAGTACTTTGCTCTGAGTGAGACTGAAATGGGGATTGCTGATAATAACTTCCATCTGTATGGCAGTTTACAGTTTACAGAGTACTTCTTTACATGTATTGCTTCATTTATTCTTAATGGTTTGGATTTTTTAAGTTGCAGACAAAGTGAATGATAAACCTGGGACTTTGTGGATGTTTCACAAAGTGCAACTCAATATCAGATACTTTTAAAAAACACAATCTATGACTGATGAAAACATATTGAAAAGCATGAATTATCCTAAACAACATACAATCTAAATTTTTTTTTACTCACATTGGCATTGTATGTCATTGTTAGATTTTTCTGTCTTCTTTAGATTGATATTTTTTTAAAAAATGTCTAATTTCTAAATATATACCAAATTGGAAATGACCTTAAAGGATTCAAAAGCGTCTGCACATAGAATTGCTAGGGACATGTGAGTGGGGGCTACCTCTCTTATGGATTAAGTAACAGTTTTGGGGATAGGAGTCACTACTTTTTAAAGCTGTCTAGAAGACCCAAATGTGCAGCAAGAATATGGCAGACAACAGGGATGTACTAAGATTTGGTGAGTGTGACTTGAGTCATGGCTTTTAACACAGAGAACTTGATTTGGCTTTATTTCTAATTTAAAGACATAAAGTATGCAAAGGCCTATTATTGAGCTTCACCTAGCAATTGAAAGACATTAAATGTACTCTTTTATACTTTTTACTAGCCAGACATTTTCTTTTCTTTCCTAAGATTTACATGATTATCACATTTCAATGTTTCTGAAATCTTGTCATGAACCAAAATTAAGATACACTTGCATTTAAAGCATTCCAAAGCTGTACCTAGAGAACTAGAACAGGGTTCTTAAACCTTAATGTGCCTAGAAGTACCTGACCATTTTTTGATTGGGTTGTTTGTTCTTTTTTGTTGTTGTTGCTGTTGAATTGTATAGAAGTTCTTGATATATTTCAGATATTAACTCCAGATGAGTTGTAACTATAATCTCTTTTAGATTGACCTTCTCTTTTGTTTCTACAATGGTTTCTTTTGCTGTGCTCAATCTTTCAGTTTAAAGTAGTTCCTTTTGTTAATTTTTTTTTCACTTCCCTCACTGTTGGAGCTGAATCCCTCCAAACATCTCTAAGACTGATGTTAATGAATTTGTCTATTTCCTTCTATGTATTGTATAGTTAAAGGCTTTACGTTCAAGTTTTTAACCCATTTTGAATTAATTGTGTATAGTATCAGATAATGGTCTAATTTTATTCTTCTGCACATAGCTGTCCAGTTTTCCTAACACCATTTATTAAAGAGAATTTTGATATTGGCTTTTTTGTGGTAAATTAGCTCTTCCTTTTTTGTGGTAAATTAGCTTATTTCTGGACTTTGAGTCAGTTTCATTGAGCTGTAGATCTGTTTGTTTTTTTTTTCTGGTTCCATACTGTTTTGATTACTATAGCATTGCAGTATTGTTTGAGGCCAGTGTATGTGATAACTCTTAATTTGTTCTTTTTCTCAGACTAGCATTGACCATTCTGTTTTTTTTTTTGTTTGTTTTTTTTTTTGTGATTCTATACAAATATACCATTGTTTGTTTTCTTTCTGTGGAAAATGCTATTGGAATTTTGAAAGGGATTGCATTAAATAATGGTATAATTATTTAAGTAGAATGGACATTTTGTTCCTCATCTGAGATTTCCCTGTGCTCATTCTTCTTTTACTGTTGTATTCACTGCAGCTTTAGTGATGAGATATCCCCATGCTCTTTTTCAGACTTCTTACTTCAGACTAATTATTCTCTCATGTCTTTCCTCTTAAAATGACTCTGCCTTCTTTAACAGTCCAAAATCTGACTATGCTTTAAGATTTTCTCTATTCCACTCTAGTTCCCCATGCAAAATCTCCCTGATCATACCAGACCTTGGTGAACTCTCCCTTCTGGGATGTTCTTGGCCTTCATTCTCTATTTGACCCTCAAAGTGAAGTTTCCTGCTCAGAAGATTAGTATCCTAATTAATATCCTAATCTTCTGTCTTGCTTAAGCTTCTTGAAATTGCTACTCTACCACCCTTGGCCATGTAGTAATAGCTGGTAAAATATCCATTTGTCTATAGTATGGTCATCACTGGGTTTACAAGGGTAGTTAAATGAATAATAACTGTTCTTTAGAACTTAGTTTGTAGAATTCGTACCCTCTTGTCTACACTTAAAAATCTTATTTTTTTTGGTGGGGATGAAATGATAGTAGTGTTGGGAGGGGGGTAGGAGGGGTGGAGTATGCTTCATGAAGGGAAATGATTTTAATATTGTGTTTATTTCTATTGTGATCATAATACTAGATAAGAATGTACTTTCTTTTAAAAATACAAAAAAGTAGAGTCTATTCTTGTCCCCTTTCAGGCATGAGGGTAACAGTGTTTTGGCACGATGGCATCTTAGCACATTACATGAGACTTCCAGTCTGAAAATCTGACTTTCAAGAAGTCCAGATCTGGAAGTATAGTTCAGGTAGTGCTGAACTAGGGTCACTAGGGAAAGGGTGCCACCTACTGACTAATCGTAGCCAACTGATTCAGGACAGGGACAGGTTGGGTTTGGCTCAGATCAGATAGGTGTCACAAGGATGCTGGCCCTAGTGACTCAGTTACATTCTTTGCCAGCACTCATCATGTTTCATGGGAAAATTTATAAAGACATAGCAACACAATGTAAGGTGTTCCAAATATATTCCTTCTAAATGAATTTCAGGAAAAGAGTTCTCCCTGGAGAATATATACATCATGAAAAATACCTGCAGCCTTGATGCAGAAAACAATGGAACTGACATTTGGTTGAATGCTGTTATGAAAAGTTGGATTTCATATCCACATATTATTTCCCAATTGTGTAACTTCAAGACATCAAAATACCTTCTTCCTAAGGTCTCACAACTGGTCTTTCTTCCTTTTGAAATCCACATTAAATGTCTGTGAATTTTTAAATAGGCTGAGTTCATTGCAAATCAGGAGATATTTTGGCTGTCCCTACTACTTGCTCAGGAGAAGTAGAATCTTTAAGATTAATCAAGAGGAAAGATTAAGACGCTTAGCAGGGAACCCTGTGGATTTCAACTATAGTTGTGCTGTTAAGGGGTAGGTGAAGTTTAATGCTTAGTTCTGTTTTAGAAGGGTTTGAAATGGTTTAAGGGTTTCAAAAATAGAAATCTATCAAAAATAAAACCTTTTTCTAAAACACACTAATAACTGAAAAGTTTATATATAATATATAGGGAAATGTTGTATACACATATATACTCCGAGTTTTGCATATATAGAACATAGTGTGTTCACACAGTAGAGTTTTAGAATGTCAAAGGGAATGATGAAATACTAATGGAAAGACACTGGCGTCTCCTGATAAACCATTCAGCATCATTCTCCACATCTAAGAGTGTCATAATTGCTTGTCCTCTCAACACCTTATTGGGACAATTTGTAAAGTACACTAAAGGTTGACAAGATAGATGGATGCGATTTATTTCCTTTACCAGAAAAATGTATCTGGGATACATGATTGTAGGTGTGAGAAAGACCACATCCTAAACCAACCAAGATTTATAATTGGATGCTTTCATTTCCTTGGGGGGGGGGGAAGATGGTACTTTATAAAAAAAACTCTTTCGTTGAAAATCAGCACACAAGGCAAGGAAGCAGACTAGAAGGATCATGAGGGAGGAGGAAAAAAAATGCTCTTCCAACAGCCAGAAAAGCTGTGTCTTGGAAAATTGACTTTTGGGGGCTTCCCGTCTTCACTTTCAGTAGCACTTAATCCCAGGGGAATTCCAGCCCTCAGAATCCTGACAAACTGATTAATATTAAACTCAATCCTCCACTGTGATGCATACTCAGGAGGGTTTTACCTAAAGTAGAATGAGAGGAAGGAAATACTGCTTAGCCCAAAGGAATAGTACTAACAGTGACTGCGTTCTGGGTGCCAGAACTAGGCTAAAAGTTTTCTTTGACATATAAGTTCATGCATGCTCTTTGTCAAAAAAGTAGAAATAGCATAGGCTCAGGACTGGAGGGTAAATAATTCAGATAATTCCAGAGTGAATGAATGAGAAGACTGAGATCTGAACCGAATTTTCCCTGACTCCAGAATCTTTGTGCTTATGATATGCTGAACTTTTAATGGTGGTATTTCAGAAATTTTTAGTGGAATTGTCTTGAAGCTGGGAAGTTATGAAATGCCAAACTCATGTCTTTCTCAGTTTTAGATATAAGGACTTATCTGTGTCATGGCTGATGGATAATCTCCAACTTCCTTTTTCTTTTATCTTTTTTTTTTTTTTTTTTTTTTTTTTTTTTTTTTTTTTTTTTTTTGTAATGAAGACTACATAGCTTCATGAAAGCTCTAGAATTCCTTACATGGAGAATCAGTGTTTACCTATTCACTTGAGCATGTTTGTATGTGTACATGTCTCTTTCACATGGAGAAAGGATATTGAAAAAAGAGCAGTGACACTGTAGAAAAGAGAACAGTGTCAGAAGATGGAGCTTGGTGTAAAAAACACTGGGAGTCCTTCATTCTAGTTTTTATTCTACCATTTACAACTGCAAAAATATCAGCAAAAGCAAGCAGCAGCAGCAGCAGCAATAATAACAGTTAATGTTTGATTGCTTCAGTATGTTAAGTGCTATTTCAAACATTTTATGTTTTAATTCACTTCTTATCATGAATTTCCTTTTAGACAATACTGTGATTACTTTCATTTTACTGATAAGAAAATTGAGTCACATACAAAATCTCCAGGTCACAACAGCCTAATAAATGGTAGAAAAATGACTTAAACTTAGGCAATTGGACAGACTAAACTATTATACAAAAGTGTCATTGGTTAATTTATTTGCAGATTGTATCAGTTTAATCTCTTTAGGCATTAGTTTTTTCTTTTTCATTTTCCCCATTTACAAGTTCATATTTTTAATAAATATTGAGTTTCAAGCTTATTTAAAACTTTATAGACTAGATGGAGATAGAAAAGAACATTCACACAGGTGCTTCCCTCCCCTGTATCACATATACATAGTGAAAAATGCAAAGGAGAGGTGGTCTCCATTTCACTGGTAGCAAAAAGGCTACAGGAAGAGCTGGTATTGGAACTTGATCTTTGGGAATTTGGGTTGGATATCCCAAATAGGAAAAGCTCATGGTGACTTGGGGACTCTTGTAACTATTCCATTTTGACTGAAGAACAGGATATTGAAGAACAGAAGAAACTGCAAGAAGAAAAGAATGAGATCCATGCTTAAGGATTACATCCAGAACTATTAATATCTGTCAGTGGCATTCAAGTCAAGTTTGTTCAAGGAGTGACTGGAGGCAGGCAGAAGTGAGGAGTCTGGAGAAATGGTCTACCATAGAGAACTGAGGACCTCAAGTTGGATGGGAGAAGAGAGGGTTGAGCTGCTGGACTAGATGGCAGACCATCAGGAAAACAGGATGATGAGGGTGAGATGGCATAGAAGAGGTAGTGCAGTGAGCAGAATGGCTAATTGAGAAGTTGTCAGTGACTTGCAAAGGAGGACAGTTCATCTGCTGATTTCTTTAAACTAGCATTCAAACGACTCTGTAAGCAGACACATTTGGCTAAATTTACTGCATTTGTATCACTGAGGCTCAGAGTAATGATATCTAGAGGGATATTATGACAGCTGAATGACCAGCTTCCCTCCATTTCCCTGCCTCTCCCCCTGACACATCCTGTTACCTCTAATCAACAGAAGAGTACTGCTACACAAGTGTGTGGTTTTCATTTTAGAGGTTTTATTCCTTTCCTCAAAGAGGCAACTTAGCATAGTGCTAATAGGGCACTGTTAAAGAGAAAAGACTAGAATAAGTAGAGGAACTGTTGATGAGATGTGCAGCTGTGGCTAGAAATGTAATCTTTCTGTACGTTAGTGTGTACATGTGTAAAAAATGGGGATAAAGTAGTCCACCTCATAAGATTATTCTGAAGATTAAATGAGTTTAATATATATATATATATAAAGAGCATGTTCTGAGTAAACACAGTAGAAATGTCTATTCCTGTTGATGAGTAAATGGAGAATCCAAGAGATGAAATTATCAGACAGAGGACACAGAATGAGCAGAGCTAGATTTAAACCCAAGCCCACTCATTTCCAAAGTCCTCTCAGTTTCCATTTTGCCACATTAGAATTAAGGAGACCTCTAACAGAGGTGAGAAAGAAGCAACAAGATTGAAGAAACACCACATTCAGGTTACAAAGGGAGGAAGAGTAATATGAGAAGAAACAAGGGGAAATTGGGAGAAAGAACAGGAATAAAGAACTTTAAGACAAAAATATCTTTTCTATTTTTCTCATTGTTAAATTAAAATCATTTTACTTTAAAAATTGAGGCATCATAGAATGACATTCCTTATGAATGACCCATTCTCAAATAACCATCGCTAATAGAAAATAAAAAGATCAACAATAGAGCACTATATTATCGTAGAAAGCGGGGACGGGGATAGCTCAAAAGAGTAGAGGTGCTTGATAAGTTTGGATGCAGGGGAGTCCAAGTCATATACTAGGTATTGGAGAGGATATACAGGGGACATCAGGGTTAGGACTGGGGTGGAAGATGTTGAAGACCTGTTATTTGGGTTTGGAATGAATCTGGTGTAGAAGGGTGGAGGCAGTGGGCATAGAGAGCTCCAAAATAAGGGGGCAGAAACATAGTTGTGGGGTAGAAATTATTTTTTGCTATGAACTCCTTTAGGTGTTTATTGAAGTTTAAGAACTTTTTGCAGAATAAGAGCTTAATACTTCAACTGAAATATGTGAATTACAAAACATAAAGAGAACCCTTGGAATCTGCAGAACCCTTGGAATTTAGAACTTCAGTAAAGACACTTTCACTATGAGACTTAGTGGTTTTGTGAAGTCTTTTATTCTTAGAAGCTCCTTGCTGCTCCTCTGAGTCCTCGAAACCTTGTCTACAGAAACCCAAAAATGCACCAGCATGCAGACTAAGTCCAAAGCTCTAGCTGCAGTCTGTGATTTTAGAACACAAACATACAGTCTCAGGTGACTTGGAGACCTTAAAACAGAGAAGTTGCATAAAACATCAATACATCATTCTTTTTTAATTGTTTCCCAGGGATGCTGGCAGAGTGGAAGTGCTTTGAAGATTTCATGTGCTGATCAAGTTCTCCTAGTGTTTCTTTACCCCAGCTCCCCCAAATTCCACCAAGACACAGAAGCATGTAGTTCTGGGTTATTGATTCATTACAGGAGGTTCTTGGTATGCTCCACTTGTTTGCAAGATATCTGTTACACTTCCCTGTGGGACTGATTGTGTTGCCCCCATCCCTCTGAGGACATATTTGGTATTTAAGTCTGCATATAAAATTCAGAAAATCAACAACTCTCTTGGACCATGTAGAGGGCAGAAAGAAGCCTGACAGCAGGAAAGGTCTAGGGTGGATTTGTTGGGGAACATATACTAAGAAAATGAGTTTCTGAGATTTTCTTTAGCTATTTAGTCAGAAACTGGCCAAGCCTATCTATGAAGTCATCATTAATATGATAGAGAAGGTGGTTTATATCAAATAATCCCATTTACTGCTGAATTATATTTTTAATTTTTTTTCTTAAGCCACCCCCATATGTCTATAGGAAAAGGACTTTTCTACTTCTTGCCCATAACTAGATATGAAATCATAATCCTAACTATGTCCATTGTTGGAATTACTATTTTGGGTTGGCCCTATGTAGTGTGAAATGAAGAGAAAAAGTGTAACAGAATGCTGATATGGAAATCCAGACTTAAAAACATTCTCTGATGGTTTGGCATCCGTGGGATAAATTGGTCATAGTTTTCAACAACTCAGATCAAAGCCAAATGTTGTTTGCATTCAGACAGTGATTCAGGGACCATGTCTTATTTGGTTTCTTTGAAAATAGAGCACAGACATTTTTTCATACCTTTGAGAAAAAATCTTTTGTCCACCAATTCTGTGCCTTGTAAATGTTATTGTACCCTAATGCAAAGTTTTACATCTTGTCTCAAATGACTTTTTCAGAGTTATTCCACTATCCCCACACTGAATGACTTGAATTGAGGGTCTCCTGATGTCATGGGAAGAAAAAGTAGGCCAACTGGTTAAGATGAAAAAGAAATGAAAGTAAATAAAACATATGGAACAACTACTTTCAGAGTTAAAATATATTTGAGTGTGTATGCAAATCAAACTTTCAAATAGAAATCTCAACTGGGCCAGCGTTAGTCACAATTAGGAAGTAGTTATGTTTGCTTTCTTCAGTCTTTCAGTTTCCCCTTTCCTGGGTTATTTTCTATCACCTCCACCTCTTTTCTTTCTCAGTCTACTTTTTGAGCCTAGATTCTTCGGAGAATTAGAATTGCTTCGAAGTCAGTACTACTTCAAGACTCATTCCTTTGCCATTCATTTCTTTTTATTTCCACTTCTTTTGCTTGCGTCCTGTGCCTTTAGTCTGTTGCCCAAGTATAATAATAATTTAAATGACTGTCCTTCAGTCACTTAACACAGATTGTTCTTCATTTTAATGGATACACTATTAAAAAATTATTTTCTGATTTGTTTTATTTTGTTCACTTTACTGACTTTAATGAGTATCTGTTAAGAAGCATGCAAAGACATTGGTGTAGATTATAGGAGAACCAGTTGTCAGTTCAGGTGAGGATCATATATCATAGGTTAAATATCATGACAAGTTAAAATTACAATTTAGAGGTGATGCAGGCTGATTTTATTTGATCTGAAAAGGTTATCATTTATTTGGTGTGGCAGAAAGTGTTCTCAATGTTGCACAAATATTAACTCATTTAGTTTTCAAAACAGCAGTATTAGACTGTCACTATATTCATTTCCATCTGCAGATGGAGAGACAGGCACAGAGGTGTTAGATGACTTCTTCAAGGCTGCTCTGATAATAACTGTGGAGTCAGGACTGGATCTCAGCAGACTTGCTCCAGAATATGGGTCCTTAAGTCATCCTGTTGGGGTCAATCCAGCATTTAGGATGTGGGTCCACATTTAGGGTGTAGACAATTGCTGTGAATTTTATGGCAGAGATCCATTCCAGGTGAACCAGAGAGGTTAGAGAGTGATCTATGACCATAGTTCTTCACCCTGGCTGTCCATTAACTCATTTAGAAACTTGAAACATGTCTGGATGCCCAGATCCCATCCAGGCTGAGAAAAGCAAAATCTGTGAAAGTAAGGTCTGGCTATTTTGTATGAAAAATTCCTCCATGTTTTTCAGAGGATAGTCAGCATGAGATACTGCAGGGAAAAGTCCCCAGTCCTTGAAAGTGGGTGAGCAGTCAGAAAGGAGGAGAGTTCCGGTGGGAAGTGGGACAGGGGAGGGAGAGGGTGTCAGAGAGAAAATAGGTAGTTTTTCTTTTCTTTTTTTTCTATGTCTCACTATTAGGCTTCTGGATCTTTTTATGTCCCCTGTTCTTCTTTTTCCTTGTCTCTGACCTTGTTTACTTTTCTCCTTTACTTCTCTCACTTCTCTCCTGTTGTTCTGTATCAACCCTTTTACTCTCTTCCTTCCTATATCCTCCTTCTGTTCTCTTATTTCCTCCTTTTTCTGCCCCCTACCTCTTTCTTTCAGTTCATGGTCTTTTCAGTCATCTCATTTAACGTTGCCCCTCCTCCTCCCTGCAGAAAGTGAGCAGTGGCAGAGTTGAGGTGTCAGTTCAGTCAAGATGCCCATTTATAGTTCTAAAGGAATTAAGGGAAGTCTTGGGGTGTTTATACTCATTTTCCCAATAGTACAATTAGTATTAGTGCTAAATATTGATAAGGAATATTATATGGGGACCTAGAACATAATACTTTGGGAGTGAGGGAAAAGAGCTTAAAAGGTATTTTAGTTTTCTAGTACTGCTAACAACAAAATACTTTTGAGCTAGTGGCTTAAGTAATCCACATTTATATCTTCAGATATACATATAGAAAATATTGGTAAGATAGACAGTTATTAGTTGGCTTGCATTCCTTTCTTGAGATTCCAGAAAAGACTGTTTCATTGATGCCTTTTCCAGCTTCTAGAGGTTGCCCACATCCATTAGCTTATGACCTCATCCTTCATTTTCAAAGTCAGCAGCATAGCATCTCTGGTCCCGCTTCTCTGATCATCTTGTCACTTACTTTTTCTCTTATCTTTCTACCCTATCTACTTTAAAAGGTTTTTGAGATCACATTGGGCCCACCTGGAATATCCAAGATAATTTCCCTATTTTAAGGTCCCTTTATTAGCCATCTTAATTTCTTCTGCATCATAATAACCTATCTCATATAACTTAACATTCACATGTCCTAGAGATAAGTATATGGTCATTTTTGAAGAGTCATTATTCTCCTTACAACAGAAAGTCTCACAGGATAGTAGGACTGGTCAGTAAAGATAATTCCTTGTAGACAAAACAGCTGATGAAAAAACTCAGAGACTTTTGAGTGTTTATGGTATGGTTTGATGAACTGTAGTGATTCAAAATCACCTAGTGGTTTCATATTACAAGCAATTGCATAACACTCCTAAATTAACTAAGGAAACATGTAGAATTGCATGTTATTTATGCAGGATATTTTGTTCTTAAAATTTACATATAATTATTTTACCCTATCTCACTAAAAGTCATATAATGTGCAATATCTGTGGCAGTATAGTGTTAACACTAAGAGCTTATGCTTTGGAGCTACACAGGGAGCTGGGTTCTAATCACACGTCTACCACTTATTAGACACATACCTGTGAGGATGAGATCAAGCTTCTCAAGTACTTTGCTCAGTCTCTGCCACATAATAAGCCCCTAAGTGTGAGTTGTCACATTTGCCGTAGTTATATTGTGTCTTAAGCTTTTTTTTCTCTAAATTTCCACTCTCTCCTTACTTTCTCCTTATTTACTCTACTCTCTCTTTAATATCAACTTCTAACTGTAAGAAAAAAGAAAGCAGTGATGGGAAGAGTATTTCTGACCCATGCAACCTGTTGAGATAACATCATTATTTTCAGGTTCAGAATATCTAACTGCTGGGCCTTAAATTCAATCTAAAATCTAAGGACTCTCTGCCCCTGCTGCTTACGACAGCAGGCCCAAATAGTATCTATAGCTGATTTTTAAATCACATGTGGTTATGAAACAGAAGTCAGAAAAACATGGAGGTGGGGGAGGTGTGCTGACTGAACTAAAATTTTATGAATCTGATAACAGCAAGAGCAACAAAAATGAGTGGGACTCAATGATGTAAATTCCATACAAATCCTTTTTATTTCTGAATGTCATGACAGGAAATTTTTGGCTTTTTTTAATCCAGGAATGAAGAATAAATCCAATTTCACTAGAGATTTAGGAATGTATTTATTTCCCATTAAGTGCTGGATTCTGGAGCTACAATCATTAACCAGTAACTGAGAACATATAGAAATAGCCAGACTTTTCAAGGCAGCTGTATGACAACCAAAGGAATAAACTACTTTATTTGACCCCCTCTCCCCCTCCCCCCCGCAAAGGTTGACCAGCTGGTCTGAAAGGGGGCATTGTGTAATTATTGGGGGAACAGATTGTCTCTTGCTTAAAATTATACCGACAACATGATAGGAAGATCTTTAAAAAAATCACAAGACATGACTCATACTTAAGTAAAAAAAATATAATAAGGCTAGAAAAGTGTCACAAAAACCAAGTCTTTATTAGGTGGCAAGCAGGTTTATGTTCAGCTGCTTATCTTTGTACTCCCCATAGTGCTTTGAAGACCTGAGGCACTTCTTTAAGTTTTTTTTTAGCTGTATGACTGAAAAATGTAAGCATATCTACTGGCTTCTATAAATGAAAAATGTAGAGCAGTACAATGGAAATTAGGTGTGGTTCCATTCAGGCTCTAGTTCCTGTTCTCTGCAACCTTCTCCACTCTGCCTTCTCCTAAGTGTCAGCTCTCAGTGCAGGTTGAGAGGAAGACAGCTTCATTTCTGACTCTACAAAACACAGAGCGGAGAGGTCACCTTTTCAGTTTTCTGTAGAAAAAGGAAGAAGCAACATTCTTTAGTTTCCATGAAAGAACTTTTTTCTGTATATCATTGACATGATTGGGTCACATGGCCATCATATAACCAATCTTTGTGGCTAGGAAGTTCTGTTTTACATGTAATTGGCCCAAACTGGGTCACAAGAACATTACTGAGCCAATCCCTGTCACCAGGGTCGGTCCTGCTATGTGCTGCTTGGCTTAGTTTAACTTTTATGAGTCATCCACTTTGACCAGGAGGGAAAGGAAATTTCTCTCAGTCATCAAACCCATTCTTAGTGGTGGAGTAGGGGTTAACGTCCCCTGAAACTCTTGGGTTGTGTCCCTTAACAATAGTGGAAGCCCCTGGTGCCCACATGTGCTAGCCAGTATTGCAGATGCCATCCAATTTTGCAATAATTGAGGTTCCAGTCTTTCAGGAACCAGCCTGAGATTTCCCAGTAAGTGGAGGAGGTAGGATTTCTAGGTTTTCTGATTCCAAAGTCTATCCTCCTTCCAACATACCACACCACCCTTCTGAATGAATGAACAAATAAATGTCCAGGGGAAGCAGACTTCTGTAGCCTGAAACCATAGTAATGATTAATACGGGACACTCTTCTATTTGAAGCCTGGCTATTTCCTCACTACATATGTAGTGCTGGGAAGATATTTCACTTCATTTATTTACTTATTTTTAAATGAGTTAAGACTAGATATTTTTCATTTTTACAATGGCAGTTGTGCTAGACTATAACTCAATGGGTTTTGCAAGAATTAAGTGAAATAATGAAGGTAAGGATTCAGAACAGTATTCTCAGCATGAAGGGAGTCTGCTTTTACTCCAGATGGGATGGGAGGAATTGGTCATTTGTACAGTCAATAAAATTATACTCTTCCCTACTTCATGGAGTTAAAAGGGGATACATATGTTTTATGTGAAAACCCCCTCAGTACTTTAGCAATGTGGGGATTTAGGGTTTGTAGAAAATTTCCAAATGTATTCAATTTATAGATGTATTTAGTGCCTGACATGAGTGCAGGAGTCCAGAAAACCACTGAACTACTATGTGTAGTGTTTAATTCTACCCAAAACTTACCCATTGTTCTAAATTATCCTGGTGGTGTCTTAATACTATTCTGCCTAAATTCATTCTATAAAATTTTTTATCTTATTTCATGTTCCCCTTCATTTTCTTCATAATTTACTTTTTTGGGGGCTGGGGAGCCTATAATTCAATGTGATGCTAATGACCTGGTTTGAAGGAGGTAGTAAGATGTCACATAAGAAAAGATCCATTTTCACTAGAGGGAAAACTCATCCTCCTGATTGTAAGAATTGCAAGAGATTTTGAATGTTAAGAACTAGGAAGTAAGTGGTATTTTAATCTTTAGATTTCAAAGAAGAGTCTGGGAACACAAAGAAAATGATAGGTCTAGACTTTTTTGGTAAATATTGAAAAGATTACATACATACATATAGGTGTATATGCGTACACAAATGCAAATCATTAGTGCTATTCACTATCTCTGAAAGCAGGAAACTATTCTTTTCACTTTCTCATTAATACACTTAACTACTACGAAGTACTTAATGGTGTTCTACACTATTGGTAGGCCACTGAAGGCTTATAAAAAATGTAAATTCTGGTCAAGAGAAGGTAGACAGTTATAGATAAGACAGTATTAAGACTAGATAATTTATTTTACATTAAGTGACCAGTATGAGTACTAAGTAGTAAAAGAGTGGGACACTGGCTATTTGTTGAATGATATATATATATATATATATATATATATATATATATGTATACATATATATATGAACATATTTTCATTTTGGTAAAGTATTTGTAGCTATACTTTAGTTACATGTCATCAACTTACTTAAAAATATTCCATTAATCTTTCTATAACATTAGAGCAATTTGGTTTGTGCAAAATAAAAAAAAATTGCCAATCAAAAGGGAAACATTGGATAAACATTGTCTGAAATAAAATATTTCGCACTTTTGTCATTTGCTTGTAGAGTAATATATTCTAGACTCCAATTTACAGTTTTGACCTAAGAGATCTCACGTTATGTATATAATGGAGATATATAGTAATTTCTAAAGATTGTCCTACTGATGTATAAGTAGAAAAGTCTAGGTTAACTGTTCTTGTGGCAAAAGTTAGCAGAAAGATCACTTAAAAGTTTTATTAGAGTATCAAGCACTGATAACATTCCATTGTTTGTACTACTCACTTAGGAAGGTAAAATGGAAATTTTCCATCTTACATATTTAGTTCCCTTTTAAGTTGGCAAACGCTGACTTTTTCCACTGCATTTCTATATAACTGAACTCTTGCCAACTCCTGTGTGTGTGTGTGTGTGTGTGTGTGTGTGTGCATGCACAAATAGCTAGGCATACTATCACTGGCACTGTTAGTTCAGCTTATCTGCACTTTGGGGTTAAATGTGTTTTTTTTTTTTTTCTATAGACACTTTACAGGAGTTGGAATCTAATCACATTTCTTTACAAGTTTATAAATGGTTTGCTGTCAGATCAGTCAGACTGACAGAAATAATAGTTCTCAGTAAGGTTTGCTGTTGGCATGTTCCCTCTAAGAGTCCACTGTGTTGTACTTCTATGGTTATGAGTGTTCCTATATTATGTGCTGGCTTTCTGTGAGCAGAAACATAAGGTCTATGCCTTTTGTTCTCTGATGCTGAAATATCTCATTTGTTTATCAGTTCTCCACCCAAATAGCTAGGCTACTCCATTTCATGTAGAAATTATTGTTTTTGCCTCTTTCACACTCAATTGTGCTTATCTGACAGTGATATTAAGGTGCAGATCGTGCAGTTATATTTTACACACTTGCACTATATTTTGTTTACCCCGAAAGACTATTCACAGTATTTTGTAGCATAGCAGTATCACAATACCTTTAATATAGTCTAAGCCAGTAAATGTAGCTATGTCTCTTATTCTCTTAAAGTACTCAGTTTAAGTTTACTTGCTTCTGAATATATTACCAATGGCCAGCCATGTTGTATGATTGCTTTGAGGAGTAGATGAGATGATATATATAAAAGTTGTACTTCTTCAGGGTGCTATATTCCAGACACTAGGCAAAATGTGACATCGTCCCATGTACAGTGCCTGTATTAATTCTTTTACACCTAACCCTGAAATGGGCAATTACACACTAATTTTTCTCAAAAAAATAACAACTGGATTGTGTATCAAACCAGTTGCCCTGATTCAGTGGTTGAGATGCATATATCTGAAGATTCCAGAGATGGAATATATACCTACTGAATTGCATTTATCAACTGTCTGACTAAAAAGCTGCCAGGCCATCATTTCTAACCATTATGGAGAGCTTATAGGGAAGGGAAAGTTATTGCTGAACTACACTATTTCCTTTACCACATTCTTGTTTTATTTTCTCCTCCCCACTGCTGACCAGTTCACTCCATAAGAGGTGCATATCATTCTGAATCACCCCAGGGTTATATCATGAACACTGCATTTTTACTATGAATTTAAGGACACTGTAGATCTGTATTCCGAGGGGGAAAAAAAGCCAATGATAGACCTCTAACTATTTAGTTGGAAATATCCCAGGAATGTTAAGGCTTATGAAAATCCCACCTAAACAAAAAATGGTGTCCCCAATCTTGGGTTCTTAATATTTGAGGAGAAATTTGGGGATCTCCAGGTTGATGACTCATTACTTTCTCAGCATTTTATTTCCATGAGCTATTGATTAAAGTAGGGTGTAGCACAATATTTTTCTCTTTCAGCTTAGTTGTTCTCTTCAAGTGGTAAATTTTGGAAGAATCTGCAAGCTCCTGAGATACCCTTTCATGAATCAGTACCCTTATTTGAATTATTTGAAGGGCTTTTGTTAGAAAAGTTTTTGTAGCTTTCACCTAGGAGAAGTTTATTCAGCACAAGAGTGTAGATGAGGAGAATTTCCTGTGGTGCATTGAAGGGTTAGTGTTCCCATCACCCTCTCCTCCTGAAGGCTGGAGTTAATGAGAAAGAGTTTTTATGAATGTCAGGCATGTTGCAATAACTCGCCACAATGGAATAATCATGGCAACTTCCACTACTTGGTTTCTTTGTTTTTGTGATGTTGCTGCATGCTTCATTTTATGAGTGTTTTCTTGTGTGTGGTTGAACCCATCTAGTGCCATCCTGGGCTTGGATGTTTGCATTTGAAAGAAGATGAAGAATAGGAGAAATGAATATTGACAGAATGACATGTCTTAGCCACTTTTTAGTTTATTTTTTCTCCTCTGCTGACAGATCTTCTGATGATTAATATTCTGATGAGTATATGCCTTTACTAAAGGGGGGAAAAGTCTCCCCTAAAGGGAATCTTAAAAAACAGATCATAAGACATAAGAAGTATTGTGAAAACTGGACTTTTTTTGGTGACGTCAATATCATGGATGTAGACCAACCTATTAATAATCTTTCTGAAAATTATTTTTGGTTTGGATTTCTGGGGTGACTCAATTTTGTAGTTGAGAACTTCTATTTGATCACAGCCTTTATTACCTGAATGTCAATTTCTATTGGAGTAAGAGTCATAGAATATGAGGGATGGTGATATCCTTATTAATTTCATTCATGAGGATCAATACATTCACTCCAAAAAGGGCAAAAAGGAGGCTACAGTGTCTTACATATATTGAGTTCCAAGATGGAAGTTCATCTGTGACTAATTATGGTGTGAACTAATGTTTTAGTCTTATGGGACAACTTCTTGAGGACTTTGAAGAAGACAGGTAGACGGGGATCAGAGCTTAGGTGGGGGTAAAAAGCTGAAGCTGTTGAATTCTTAAGGAGAAGATGCAATTATGTGGATGCAGCGTAAGTAGGGAATGTGACTCCATACTTAACAGCTGGTGTTAAGAATTTTACATAGTCCTTATAATACTTCCATCACTTTCCTCTCTTCTCTACCTATACTCTAGGAAGATGCCAAAGGCATCATCTGCTATGCATCACCAACCCATTTTCTAAGTTGTTTTGTGCTTGTATACCTCCTGTATACTAGAGAGACCCTTTTGGCATTTTACACTTTCTAATGTTTACTATTTTACTATTGGGTGTTTCGTTCTCTTGTTCCTAACGATCTGATATCAAATCCTGAGAACCGCTGACGCCTTTCCCATAGTCAAAAAAATAAAGAGCCAGACCAACAAAGCCCGCCAAGAAGGTGAAGTGTCCCTCTCCCTCTTGTTTCGCTCTTCTGGAGTTCCTCGACTCCCTCGCTCACGAAAAGGAGTGTGTGTGTGAACTCGTCGAGAGGGAGATACTAGTTCAGCCTTGGAATTGGCCAGCCTGGTGACCAGCGAGCCCGCCCCCACCTCTCCCCCCTCCCCCTCCGGCGCTCACACTCAGGAAGCAGCTGGCTGCAGGCCGGCCCTCGCGGCCGCTCACACATCCACACTCCTCGCCCGGCCGCCTCCCTGCCTCCTCCCTCCTTCCCTCCCTCCCTCCTTTCCCCTTCCCCTCTCCCTGCAGCCGTGTCCACACTGCGCCGCACGGGCAGTCCAGAGCGTGGCGCGCACGGGCACCAGCGCCCGGGGCCGCCACCGCCACCCCTCCCCGCCCCCCCCCCCCCACTTCCAGCAGCCGTCCAGGCTCGTACCAGCGCTCCCGCGACGGAACTCGCGGCAGCAATTAGCCAGCATCCCGGGGCCGGCCCCAGACGCAACCCCAACCAGGCCCAGGGCGAGGATGAGCAGGACAGGCCCGGCACAAAGTCGAAACTCAACTTTCTGAAAATAATATTTGCGTGGGTGGGAGGAGGCTTGGTGGGGGAGGGGGAGAATGAGTTGATGCCGAGGGTCCAGTCACCCTCCTCCTGCCTCCTCCTCCGCCTGCCGCCGCTGCCCTCGCAAACGCGCGCGCACACACACGGCACTTGGGCCGGGTTTCCGCGCAGCGTCCCCGACTTGGATGGGAGTTTTCATTTCAGAAGGAGGCAGAGCCGGCGGAGCCCGGTGAAGGGCTGGAGCCCTAAGTCACTCCACGCCAGCGCTGGCCTCTCGCTGTCACTCACGCAGGCGGGCCCGGGGAAGGGACCCGCACGCCGGGCTTTGTTGTGGAAATCCCGGTTACCTGGTAAGTGGATGCCATAGGAACTTTACTCACAGGCGATAGCCGGGGAGAAACCCAGCGCTGGCGAGTGTGGGGGAGGTAACGCGCAGAGACGCAAACCAGGGATTAGAACTAGTTTTCCGCGCTGAGCCGGTGGCGGTCGCGCGGGTGTAGGGATACTCGCACCCCCCCAGCCCCAGGTTGTCTGAAAGGTCTGTGTCCTGAGCTAGACAGCAGCGCTCAATGACGAATTAAGCTGTATGCTTGTAAGTTGCTGTAAGAGTGCCGTTTAGAAGACGGACAGGAAATCGAGGTTTTAAAATTTCTCTAATTAGGAAGTTTCTGTTTTTTTTTTTTTTTTTTTTTAATTTTTCTCTTTTAAACTAAAGGAGCCAGGCGGCTACAAAAACCAGGCGAGCTACAGGATGCACGGACACGGGCGTGCATGCCACGAGTCCCCACTGAAGGGAAACTTTGGAAAAGTGGGCATTGATGGGGTGACGTGAGGTCTCTCTCGCGCACACGGTAGCAGAGTTGCCTTTTCCAGTTACACGTGTTTGTGAAGTTCCATGAAGGCTGCTTTCCACGCTCGCGTCTCTTCCCAGCCGGTATCTACATTGCTTTGGGAGGCTCGTGGGTCTGGGGGTGCATTAACTCGTCGCTGGGACAGGTTCGGCGACCCGCAGCCGCCGAGTCTGTAGCTCTAACCTCCCACGCTGCAAAATGCGCACATCCAGCCGCGCACCCTCCCCACCGGGCTCGTCATCCGCGTTTACGTTTTTATGGGGCCCGACAAAATGTCAGCACTGTTTGGCAAATGTCTCATTCTCAGGGACTTTGTCCGGCTCCAGCCCCTATAAATGACCCTGTGTGTATTCCGCAGTCGGCCCGGCAGCGCTACGGAAAGCGTGAGTGTGCAGCCGGGCTGCCGAGACGCACACCTTGCCCCGAGCGACACTTCCCCGTTACTCATTGGAGCGGACAAGTCACCTCGGGGATGAGGAAGTCACCCAAGTGTCTGGAAAACGCGGCTTTGATGAATTTGTCATCCTATGGATGATTCAATTAGGTGCCCAGAGGGAGAAACTTTGGGAAAGGTCATTCCAGGCTTCGCAGGTCGCGTCCTCGGTTTGTTGGGGGTGGAGGGGGGTGGGGTTCGGGCGGCAGGGGTCGAAAGGAGCCCCAAAGGTCGCGGCGTTTGGTGGGTGGGAACTCCCGGGACGGGCGGCGGGTGTGGCGCGGGGACCTGGAGCTCCCGGGAGCTGAGGCTCGCTCGGGAGCTGGGCTCCGGCCGGCCGGCCGGGCAGCACGCTGGTTCCCGCCGCCTGGACTTCTCAACCGCTGGCCAGCGGCGGCGCCCTTTGGGCCCCGACTTACTCAGGACTGGGTTGCACAACAGGAAGCCGGCACGAGTTTGTTTTGTTTTGCTGCGCTAGCTAGAGAACGGGGCCGAGGGTTCGGGGCAGAGGCCGCCTGGGAGTGACGGGGTCGCAGCAGCGCGCCGCCGGCCGGACCCGTCGCCTCCGCCCCTCGACCCGCCCCTTTGCTCCTCGCTCCCCTCTACGGAGGCCTGGGGTGAGAGCCAGGAACTTCCGCCGGCCAGGCCGGGGTGGGGGGGGGGGTCGGGACCGAGAGGAGTTGCCCTCCTTCAGCCCTGACTCACTCGCCTCTAGCCCGCCCCCTGGCCCCCAGCACCGCTCCCCATCTCTCCAGTTCTCCTGATAGAAGAGGCCCGTTTCCCTCTGCTGCCTTTCTCACCTTCCTGTTAGGCTTCCCGGGCTTCTACTCGGCCCTCATTGCCCGAGCATCTTAAACCCTGGCAGAAGGTTGCCGGCTGCTTCCGGAATGTCAGGGTGCAATGTCAGTAGCGGCTGAGTTCCTTCCGAGGAAGAGAAAGGCTTTGCATCCTCTCCCCACTTCTCTCCAAAGTTGGGGCCTGGGGCCCCGGAGTATGTCAAAGGGAAGTTCTTCAGCTCCCTCCAGTGGACCAGTTCCATTTAGGTTGTGGGAACTGGGAAAATCAAGTCCAGACCTTTAAAGCAGAATGGGACCTTCACAGTCATCTACAGATGAGGAAACTGAGTCCCAGAGATATTCAGGGTGTTTTACCCAAGACCTCATAGCTAGTGGTTGCAGATTCAGACGAACACTGAAGTTTTCTGGTTCCTATTTCTGAACATTTCTTGGCCTAAAGGTGAACTTAAGACAAATTCAGAATTTCTGTTCTGTCCCCTTCTGAAAACTTTGATGATGTCACTATTTATACTTTGGGAGTTATCTGGACATAGTTCTTGCCCACTCTCCACCCCACATAGCCAGGTTCACTAATTGACCTCTTCTGTTACACTAAGCTGGGAAACATTTCTTAGTATAAACGTATTTCGTGTCGATTTAAATCTTCATGTCTCCCTTCTCCAGCACCCAATTTTGCTTCTAACAGTGAGATGTGAACAGGTGCAACCTGCAACCGTTTTGCAGAAAAACCATCAGTCACAGTGAAGATTGTTTGGGGGGAAGTTTGAGGCCATTTAGAGATAGGTGTATGATGTTATGTTACTTTTGCAGTTGGCTGCAGCTTGAAGGTTAAGAATTGCTTTTAAATACAATAAAATTTTCATGTTTTCACTAGTTGTGTGTGCAGCCAAACTAAGCTTAACACTACGTTTGAAAGGAAGAATGGAGTTTTTTTTTTCCCTAGACACTTTCAAAATACTTTTCACTATTGCTTGTAGTAGCTGATTTTTTTTTTCTTCCTTACTTAGAGGATTCAGAGATCCTTGAGTTTGAGTAGTTAAATTTGTTTCTGTAACTCTTTCAGTTCACCGTAGGCCAGTTTTGAGAGAGCATGTTTTCTCTGATCCCTGATTCCCCACCCAAGTTCCTTAATAGTAGTCTGTTTGTCAGAGATTGAATACCTGGGTGTTTTACTTGGGTGGAAATGACCATTATTCCAAATAGGAAAAGCAACTTTTTTTTTTTTTTTAATGAACTCCAGCGTCAGCCTAGTGGGTGAAATTCCTATTGGGTTAAAATAGGCAGGGTGGGGAGGTTGGAGATTAAATCATAGTAAATTAATGTTTTGTACCAGTCCTGCCTTCATTGGCAGAAAGTGGTTGCTCTTTCCATCATTTTAGAAGAGTCTAGTGTTTGTCACCCTTTTCCCCCCACCCTCCCCAGTGCTCTTTCCTGTTGTAAGTGGAGTCTGAAAGTATTCTTTCCACAGCTGTCCCAGTAGACAAGGGACATATTACAGTTATTGACTTCTGGAGTTAGAATGTTAATTTGTAATTCTTCCAGCATATAGGAATATTCCTTGATCAAAATAATTCAGAAAGTGGCTTCCCATGCATATTCTCTTCTGTGGAGAATTCATTTTCTGTGTTTCTGTAATTATTTTCTGTAGAACATGTTATATAAAGGTTGGAAAGACAGGGCAAAACTCTAAGTTTTCACTGTTTGATTGGCTCGTAGACTGTTCATTGTTTGGTTGACTTATAGACTCAAACAAGATAATCAAAATAAAAAAATACATATAACTGGCATGTAGTAAATGAGGCAATAAAAGTGTGCTTTCTAGCTTACTCATTCCAGGCAATGAGACATATAATAAAATCTTTAAAATAATGTTAGCATGTAGTTTTATTAAAAGTGCCCACATTCAAGTGTGTCTACTGTCCTACCTACGTTAGACAGACGACAGAAAAACCACATTTTTTTGTTGAAAGAAAATAAAATATTGATACAAGAATGTGCCCAGATATTAAAATTGATAAATTTTCACAAAGTGAACACAACTGAATAATTAGAAACTATGTCAAGAAGTAGAACATTACTAACATCGCAGAAATATCTCCATACCCTCCTTCCATTTACTACACCCCCCAAGACTAACCGTTCTCTTGATTTCTAACACATATACGATTTATGCCTGTTTTTTATACCTCATGTAAATATCATTATTCAATATGCACTCCTATGTATGGCCTCTTTCTCTGACATATCAAACTTATATTTAGTCTGTCAACTAATTTTAATTCCCCTCTAAAATGATGGGAATGATTTGATCTATGGATATTAGTTGACTGTTTTACTCAATATGATAGAATCAGGGGAAAAGCACTAAAAACAGTTCTAATTTATAGTTTTAGTACAGTCTGATTAGGGAGACTTAAGATACAAGTGAAACATAAAATATGAAGTCAGTGTGGGATGAGCACAGATGTTGAGGAACTCTTCCACCATGACAACCCCAAATGCGTTTGACATTCCCTCTGTTAATGCCAACAGCCTCAGCAACAAAAGAACTGCCTGATCTCAGTATTGAAATGACTGTTCATTTTGTGACTTGCTGCTAGGATTTTCCATTATTCACAAGTATGTCAAAATAAAGGCAAGAATAATGTGCGTGCTCAGAAGAGTGGACTAGTGTTTGTATGCTGCTTTTTCTTAGTAGAGAAAGGAATGGACTAAGAAACATGCAACTGTAATTAAACTGGTTCCACATGACAGGGGTTTGTGATTTTATGGCTAAGCCTTACTTATACTGACTTTATTTATTCAGGCAATAAATGATAAATATGGACTACAAATATAAATATAGAATTTACATATTTCATTTATACCATATTTTTCAGCATAAATGAGCAATGTAGTATGAAAAACATAAGATGGTAAGTATATGGGAATATATAAATGTAGTATAAAAATATTTAAATATGAAAAATATAAATATGTAAGTATAGCATAAAACAATCTACATACATATAAGGACTGGGAAGAATTAAAAATAAATTAAACAGAGTCCCAAAACTTAATGAAATTAGGATTTAGACAGGGAGATGAAACATAAATAACTGTAAAACAATATAGAAAGTAGCAGAGTAAAATAATTAACATTATTGAGGTTTTTATGTCCTAGAGACTACTAAGCAAGTGACATGTATCATCTCATTTAATAAACTGTAATGCTATATGCTATGTACAAAAGTGTAATTCCCACCATTTTCCAGATGTAGCGATTAAGAGTGAATCAAAAAGGCCATAAGTGAGCATTTGCAGCTGGTCTGCAAGGTGAGTAGGAGATGGATTTGGGGGAAAAGGGAGAAAAGAAGGGAAGAGAAAGATCTCTCAGGTGGGCTTTAGGGTGATATATAGAACGAACACAGCCAAACTTCCTCTCATGTCCCACTTTTGGAACAAAACCGTGGGAGTTGTCTGTAAAACAGGAATTATGAAGGCTCCTAGTAGTTAAGAATAGACTTGAGATAAAGAAAGCTGATGGGGTCATTCTTGTCTAATGTAATCTCTTGAAGGCGAAGAACAGGACACACATTTCTTCAGGTGCAGCAAGGTTGCTGAACTGCAGATGGGTAGATAGGGAGGGTTACAGTACAGGATCGACCCTGTACCAGACTTCTTGATAAGGAAACAAGATATTCTGTGTAACGGTGCTTCAAAGTGCTGAGCCAAATCTATGAAGTTTCATTTCTTACAGCCTGCAAAACGAATCAGATACCAGGGTTATGTATGAATTCCTGTTATTCTTGTGTGTGAAGAAATGGATTAATGTTTTCCCAACCTTTTCAGCATGACCAATAGATTCCATGTCTGTCTGTAACTTTACTGAGTCATTCATGTAGGTTTCTTTCTTTTTTTTTTTTTTTTAATAAATATGTTGTCATTTTGGTTAAGAGCCTAGTCATTGTTGTGGACAGTCATACTTAGGCAGTGACATCAGTGAATACAAGTTAACTTGTATAAAACTTCTGTCTACTAATAGCTAAAAATAGTTACATTGGTCACTTGTAAGTAATAACTAACTACACTGAAAAAAAGCAATCACTGTTATACACATGATAAGTACACTTTATTGTATGCTTGAATATTTTGGGTAATGAGTGGTGAATTCCATTTTATTTCTGGAGTCGTCCATAGGTAGGTGTTTATTACCCTTTGAAAGGATTATACTTTTAACATTACAAGTAACTACTTACATGAACCAAGTAATTATTTATGCACACAAAATGACAAATAATACTTTATTCATTTGCCCTGTTTTTACTGAGGTGGGTATCTCCTTATGTTTTGAAAGAACAGACCCTAGCCAGTAACATAGATTTCTGAAGAAGTTTTTGTGCTTTAAGCCATGGCCATGTGGTGTTCACTTTTTACAATTCAGGTAATTAATTCAATGGTGACATCATAGGGATTGTGCTCATTTTTCCATTTCAAATTTCTCTTCATAGGATCTGATGGTTAACACATATTAAGAACACATTTTGAAAGAAAAGCAAACAACCACAGCTCTCTAAGACAGTTATGTGTCTCCTTTACCATTCTAAGACTGAAGTTTTATCCCTTGGAAAGTCATCTGCTGTTTCTGATGAGGAAGATCTAAAATTGTTAGTCATTTTGGTTTTGATTCTGTTCATTGGTTTATTAACTGATATTTATAGAGCATAACTGATCAATTGACATTTACTGAGTGAGAGATAGCAGTGGTGGGCCTATAATTTATATTATTTAATCCTTTTCATGAAGCTAAAAATGTGAAACATTTTAATCTTTTTGTAAGCAGTTCTAACTGGTATTTTGCTTTGACTTAACCCTGTATAAGCTGCAGTTGTTCCCTGTGGGTACCTGAACAGGCAGATGCTTTTACAACAGTTGCTTTTGTGTTTTATTGACTATAACCTATCAAAAATGCAGTTTTCTTCTTAACCAGACCACACCATGTACACTGACATACAGACTTGAACATCACAAGTAACAAGTAAAATATACTTAACCAAGAACATATTTGATCTTAATAGTAGCTTCTGTTTTATTCTAGTTAGTGCTATTTCCTTAAAAAATACTTTTACCATTGAATAATTACTTCAGGGCCTACCAAGGGAATGCAGAAAAACAATCTGAAAACATTGCATTAGAAAATGTACATTGTTAAGGATTGCCCTAGAAACATCTAACTTGTTTCAATGTATAGACCAAGGTATGGCTTATCATTCTGAACTTATCTGTATTAGTCTTTAAAATTCTTGGTTCTAAATTCATTCTCATTTTGTGTGATTTCTTATAACTTTCTAAGGGAATAACTAATTATCTCCTTTCCCTTGCCACTTTTGGTAGGGTTACAGTTTTTTTAGAACTTTCTGTACTCATTGATGAGTTAATGACTGAGGCAAGGTAAATAAAACATTTGTAAGTAAGTAAACTTCACTAAGGGTAGTAACTTTAGGTAGCTAGGGTGATATGAGGATTGCATAATTACACTGAAGTGTGAAAAGTGGGTTCCAAGAGAGGTTATGGAACTTTTAATATTGCTCTCCAGCAGTATTTTCCTGAAGGTTTTGAATTTCTTCTAGAAATCTGTAGTACTAGCAGTATGTGGAAGTATCAGTGCTACTTCTGATTTTGAAGATAGGATTGATTAACTAGAGAATAAATTTCTAAATTGACCTTGGTCTTCCCTCCTCCCCCCTTTGCCTCCCTTTTCCTTTTTTCTATCCTTTTACTCCTTTGCCTTCTCTTCCTTTCCTCTGTCTGTATTTACTATCCATATTTTGAAGATTATTGTCATTCATTTAAATTTTAAAGGCTACTGCTGTGTATGTGATGCCATTGGTTAGGGAAGATTAAATTTATTTTTGAGAACATTTTAATCAATATAAGAAAAATTAAGATATATAATAATGATTCTAATTAGGTTGCTAAGAATTGGCATCCACATATAAAAAAAGTTAGGGAATTCCATTAGAGGGGATCTGTAGTGTTTATTATATTACCTTTTCTGACCGGTGTTTGGAAGAATGACTTTAAATCTCTGGAGGGAACATTATTTTGTTTTTATATTTTAAATTACTATAACTCAGAGCTAGGCTTCCTTGAAGTCATATTACTTGAGTAATAGCTGTACATTTTAGTGTTCAGAATAATGCTAATACTCAGTGTTAATACTTTTAGGATTTTTAACATTAGACCCGACAGTATCAATGAATATAATTTATGCCTGGCAGTTACCAGGTGTACCCTTCCTAAGTTTTTTCATAACCCAATATTGTAGAATTATCCCAGCTTTGTTTCTGTTTAACTTCTGTTATAAAGTCTGTGAATCTGTCAAATTCACTGAATAAATTAATGAAACCACAGAAATGATCAACTATGCTTTGTTTCAGATTACTTTATTGTAGTATACTACCTCTCTTTCAATTTAGAGAAATGACATTGTACACATCCAATGCATTTCCTCTATAATATCCTCTAGTTTCACAGGCACATGTTTACACTTTCATCTTGTTAAAATTGCAGACAAGTATAATTTTGATTTATTGGTGACATCTAATATAGCTGTGTTTATATTGTTGCCAATAAAATGACCTACACGATTGGTTTTTGTTTATACAATCTTTTCTGAGGAGTCAGTCACCTGTGTTAGGACAAGGTACATTCTGCTTATTAAAATTAACTCTTGGGATCTAAGAACATTCAGCTCTATCTGTCCTTGATTGAATTGCAAAATGTGCTTCACATTGCAGCCGTGCATGAGAATAACTTATATTATCTATCAATAGGCTTTTCATTTCTATATTCTATCTACAAAAGCTGTAACTGGAGAAGCCTATGGGAATAACTTCGCCTATTAAGGATCAAGGCAACAATGTTGAAAGGCAATGTTAATGAAATTATGCAATCATTAACTCGAAAGGAAAAAATAAAAAGAATCAATGGAAACTCTATTTTAGATTCTTTACATACACACATGCACGTGCGCACACACACATACAATAGGTCAGATCAGGAGCAGTTTGTTTGCTGACCAGTATTTTTTATCATTACCAGATTTTCTATGCTGGGTAAGAAATGCTTGTGGCATAAGGAATGGAAAATGTAACAAAGGCTAAATGTAGCCTAAGGAAATGAAATGATGTATGAAAATTAATAATTAACAGGCTCATCAGATGAATTATGACTCTAGATTAGTCTATTAATGATATTTACTAAGAAAGGGCTTTTGACTGTAAATAGGCATTATGGAAGTTGTATATTTGGGATTTTCTTGAATGGATGAGCTAACATTGTTTTTCATTTGTTTTACCATTCAGTCCACAAGGAACAACAGCCTAGAGTCTTGGTAGAGTTATGATTGTGTTTTATGATTAAAGTCATAGCTTTTTGGGAGAACTAGTGAAATTATAAAATTATTGTATACCTTAGTTACCTTAGGAATTAAGTAATTTCCTCTATAACCTGCCACACAACAGTGTGTTTTAGAATTTGAAAGTGGTCAGAAGGAAAGATTTAGTAACTCATGTTGACTCATATAGTAGAAAGAACATTTCTTTGTTTAAATCAACGGAGTATTAAAAAATTTTAAATGTGTCAATATGTCAGATCCAAAATATTCTAAGTTTATCCTTCCAGATACTCCTTGTTTTTTTTCCCTTCTTTCTTCCCCCCCCTTCATAACTGGGAGTACAATAGTAGTTTGATGGAGGACAGCGGTGAAAGTGATGCTAGGGAGCTAATGTTTTTAATAGAAAGATGCTTTTTCAGTGGAATCCTACCAATTAAGTTTTGTTACTGATTAGTTGTGACTTTACTTTTTGACAAAGTGTAGGAAATTTAATTCTAATATTCATTTTTTAAGATAAGTATTGTTTTTCAACACATTACTGACATAAAGAGTCTCTTACTACCTCTTGCTTTGATGGAGTCTGTAGAGAGTACTGTTATTTTTGCTTTCAATTCTACCAAAGTTCCCTAGATTTAAAGGTTCCATGTGTATAAAATCTACATATTTATCATTGTTCACAGTAAATGAGTATTTTTAATCTTCCTTATTTCAATTTCTTGAAAATGAACACAATTTCAAGAGACTGTTGATTATCAACAAGTTCCTCATTTAATGGATGAAAAAATTTAAGTCCAGGCATGTTCTTTCTGAAGTAGAATTTAGATAGCCTAACTTCTAGAAGAGTGCTCTTTTCATTTGACTTAATGAGGATGTGTGTCTCTTAAAAAATTAGCAGCTTCTTTCTATTTTGTTACCAAGTGGATAAAATTGATTTTTAAATTCCTGTACCTAATACCTGAAAAATCTGTGGGCATATTAGGTGTGAAAACTAGGAATTAGGCATATTTTCACAGATAGTTTATGTTTGAGACTGGTTTTCTCAACTCCTATGCCACTGATGTATAGGTTTTTCTTTTTGGTATAATCACTTAACTTTGTGGCTGGTACTTTTTAGTAATGAAATTTAAGTACATTTTTAGTGTTGCTGTTTTTACTTTAAACCAAAAGCTATCTGAGAAATGGGATTGCAGCTTATACAAAAAAATGAAAGTAAAATAAGCATCAGTTCCAAGACAGCCCAGGTATGAGTATCTTATACTTAATTTTCTTGGTTCTGTAATTATTTTCCCTCCTTGTAAATTTGCCTTTGTAATGATCTAGCCTAATGTTAAGTAAGCTAGATCTACTTACATGTTTTTACTCAGATTTTTGATGAGAATTCCTGCTTATATATAATATTACTGCCAAATATGACTCCTTTATTTTTGAAAACCTGGAATTGGGCAAAGTCTGCAAATTTGCAGATACTTGTCACTTGGACCATGGTATTAATGACTCATATTTCCAGTCATGTTGTACAATTCTTCATTTTCAAAAAATTGCCAATTTAACACATTATTTTGTCTTTTTTTTTCCCTTTGGTTGAGTACTAAATGAATGCTTTCTTCTTCAGAATGCAAAAAAAAAATATTATTTTATCAGCAACTAGAGACTAAATGGTCAATATCCTCTGGCAAAACACAGAGACATTACATGACTCTTGCCCATGAACAAACAACGAATCAACAGACCAGTTGGTAATACAGTCTATTCTTCTAAATGGCTGAAATAAAAAAGGCATCAGATTTTTTTTAGTGTTTAAAAAAGAAAAATCTTACAATTGGTTTGATACCAGGATCCATTTCTTATTGTTTCATATACAGCTTAACTGAGATAGGTTTAGATAACTTAGATCTATTTGTCCAAATCAGGGGAAAGGAGGGCAGGAGAAAGATCAGATTTATAGAATACTGTATAGTATTTCCTAGGGCTCGGTGACTTGACAGTATAGACATCACAGATTGATACACTTCCTAGTAACATATAGCATAGAGAACTGGTAAAAAGTGAAGAAAACATTAAAAATTTTATGTTAATGCTTTTTGAAGTTCTTCCATCATATCAGTGTACACAGTCAACTTTGAGAAGGCACAGTGAGTGCTTGACTTGAAATTAAAGATTGAAGATTTTCTAGGTGATTGAGGAAATTTTCAATTTTTTTTGTGATCTTCACAAAAAAAATGCCCTCCTGCTGTTCTGTTCTTGATGAACTTGGGAATTGGGTTGGTAATATTTGACCAAATTTTGACCCAAATCATATGATTTTGAATTGTATAGAAAAGCTCAGAATCATCTAGTAGTATCTGGCTATACATGTTTTGCACTCAATTGATATTCTCTGTGTTTGTTCATCTTTGGCCTCTTTCCATTACTGTCATGTCTATAAAAAGAATGTAGATTATAACTGCCTGTCATGCATTTGAAATATTGGCACTTGGTCACCTCACTGCATATATTATGGGGAGATATGGCTTATAGGAGGAAAGGACCTTTCCTCATGATTTATCAACAGGGAGTTCTGATATTCTGGGTAAACAATGACATTCTATGGCCATGTCAATTCTTCTCTTGGTTTTTCCTCTGCCACTTGAGAAAGGGATGGTAAAATGGCAAGTAGAAGCTTCATGAAACTGTGATCAGTTTACTATATGTGGTACATGGTGAATCTGCTATCCACAGATGATGGGCTCTTCTTTCTTTATATTTTGTTGTTTATAGCTTTTCCTATTTTAAGGATCTTAACTCAGGATCCCTATAACAAAGAATCTTCATGGAGCTAAAACTGAAATATTTTTTAATTTTCCAGGTCCATATTTTTATCTTTATAAATCTAGGGACTGTGAAATGATTACTCTTGGAATGAAAATCAGGGATGGTTTGATGTCCTCATAATTTCATAATCTAGAGGCCTTATTTTTGTTAACTGGAATCTTTGAAGCATTGGTCTTAAAGCTCATGAAAGTATGTTTTTGAATTTCCCAAGACTTATTATAGCAAAAATGAACTAGTATGGACAGGTCCTCTAGGAAGAAAAATAAGTTTCACTTTGCGAGCTGGCTCCAGCAGGTTGGCTGTAGTTGCCAAGAGCACAGTATTGAGAAGTAGCAAACATTGCAGTGATCCATAATCCATGTTTATCAAGAATGCAGGAGGGGAGAAAGCTTGCCAGTGAACCAGATATTTGATGACCCTGCTGTATACAAATGACCATTTTTGTCTGGTTCTTCTTTCTCATACGAATATTACCCAGCTTGAAAACTCACTGTAACTTATTTTCATTTTTGCTTTTAAAAATGCCTGCATTTATTTTTTCAAACAGGCTAATAACCTACAGCATGGATAACTTATTGGACTTTGCCTGAAAGGAATCATTAGTGCCACTGGATATTTGACCATCCTGGCCACAGGTTTTTTCAGAATGAATGGAAGGTCATGCAGCATGAATCTCCTTCGGTCAACAGGAACCCCCCAGGGACCTGGAATGGTCAGTGGCCAACACATTCCTCCCTTGCGAGCCCACTCAGGGACTCCTGGCCCCTCATCCTGTGGCAACACACCAAGCCCTGCTATTGGAAGCATTGCTAACAGTATCCATCACAAGATGCCCTCAGGAGGAGGCATGGCTTCTCAGAACAGCATGACTGAGAGCCCTATCCATCTGCCAGCCTTGAGCCCTAGGAGACAAGTGCTCACCAATGGGAAGCCACGATTTCAGGTCACTCAGGCCGGAGTCGTGTCAGGTCCACACACTTTAAAGCCAAAGCAGCAGGAGTTTGGAAGTCCTTTTCCAACAAATCCTGGAAAAGGTAGGATTGTCTTTTTGAAATCTTTTAAAAATTAGCACTAATTTTTTCTTCCTCTAGTCCCTTCTCTGCGAGGAAATCCTATAGAAAAATACATGACTCAATGTTAAGGTAATAGTTGATGATATGTAACTTGTTTAGTAAGGGGATGGATATGTACATATTTACATGTGTGAGGGTGACGAGGACACACTGATAAATGTGACACTTAGTTGGGATTATGAAATAGAGTGAGTAGTGATACAGAAAGATCAGACACAGGGTAGTTGTGGTGGAAGAACATGGTTAAGTTTAACAACACCCTGCTCTTTGGCTATATGAAGCTCTGCCCTAGCTCTTCAGGGCCTGGATTCTAGAGATCATAGAGTAGAGGGATGACTAGTTCCATAATTATGTTAGTTCAGTAGTAGGAAGAATGTGTTTAGAACAAAATGGATTAAAAATGAGGAACTTTAATGACTAATTAAATGAGTAATTAATAAGTATAAATATAAAAATTATTTTAAGTGCAGAACTTAAAATTTTTATAATGTATTTAGTAAAACTAGGGAAGCAAGCTGAAGGAGAGTAATGAAATGATATATCTTATGCTGATGGAGAACTAGAAAATCTGGTTAATTTCAAGTGCAAAGAGAATGAGAATGTACTTCTAATTCAATAATATTTGAATTACCATATATTTTAAATAATAGAATGATAATAACTGAATATATTTTATAATATCAAATATAATGTATAACACATAATTTTATAAAGTAATAAAATTATAGTAATAAAATTACATAATCATAATTTGACTTAAGCATTAATTGTTGAGAATAACAAGTTGTTTGAGTGACACCCTCTATAAAATGATGTTGATTGAATGAAATTGTATTGCAAATGATGTGTATATTTAGGCTAGAAAATGAAAGAGTATAGCTCCATGCACAGTATAGCATTGTTATATAAAACTAAATGATTATATAATCCTTTGTACATTTTTAGTCTTTCAGTTAAAATGTTTATATTAACAGTGCTTACACTACCTAATAAAATTATTAACAGCCTTGAGAACGCATAATCAACCTAGTTATGATGAATAATCTTTATGTCAGGCAAGAACCCAAAAGTTATTTTTTATGTATCTTGAATTTCTCTATATGAAAATGTATAGTAGAAATGGGTAGATTGCAAACAATAACAACAGCAACTTCAATATATCTGTGGCTCTTTTCTTTCTTATTTATTTTGGTGTAAGTTTTGTATTGTTCTATTTTTAGAGCTATTGATATTTAGTAAAAGTATATGAAAAATTTCCCTGCGGCCTGAATATGATATAGCTCTGTCATTGTCAGCTCCTATGTGTTTATGGTATGACAAACTGAAGTTTCTGAATGTCAAGCTCATGTGTTTGCATTTTCAGGACCTGAGGCCCAGTAAACCTTACAGCTCATGCTTGACTAGTGGACTGTAGCATGCTTTTATATATACTTGTGTTTGAATTTCTGACTGGCAATAATAGTGGTGATAGTATTAATAACTTACATTTATTATATCATAACCTAGCATGTGTCAGGCACTGTGTTAAATGCTTTCCAATACATAATCTTGGTTATTTCTTACAACAGCCCTGAATTATATGGTATTGCTTATTAACTGATAAACAAATAAAAGTCTAGAAAGAATAAGTGATTTCAGAGTTGCCAGCCACTAAGTAATTTGGGAATATTTCTTTGATGGTCACTGCAAGTGGCAATAATAATAATAATAATAATAATAATAATAATAATAATAATAATAATAATAATCATGGTCTAGAAAATGTACATGTTTAAGGTGTTGTGAACTCTCCAGGTTAATATATCTTGCAACTCATGTAAAAGTTAATGCTGCTTTCTGATTCTTCCCTTCTCAACTTCTGGCTCTTTGCTCAACTGTCTAGTTTGCAGTGCTTGATCTGGAGTTGCATGGTGGAGGCATGCATAGGCATGGATAAGGGGTTGTGGATGGTGCCAGGAATGACTGTATGTTCCTTTTAAATCCTGATTGCCATTTCCTAAACTAAACCAATAATTACGTGAAAATGGGTCTGTTTGAACTTCATCTATTCATTTAACCAACAAATTACTATTGAACATATATTACGAGTGATGTTTTAGGGATACACATAGTCATGACCCTCAAGAACTTTGACAAATAAATGGAAGTTAAAGCACAATACAGGCTCTAATAGGGATACACTTAGGGTGACCTGGCCATATTTATAGGGGTTTCCAGTTTATCCTTGATAAGTGCATCTTGGAAGAGTCTAGGTGATACTCAAAGGATAAGGAGCTAGTTTGCAATTATGTAAAGAGTATGTTTTGTGTGTGTGTGTGTGTGTGTGTGTGTGTTTGTATGCAGGCACACAGGTGAGGAGGCTGTCAGCAACTAATTTTATGTATATAGGAATGCACCCTCAAAACCCCCTGGAGGGTAGAGATCATGATCATTTCATGATCATTTCATGATTTCACACCAGATAAGGGCCAGACATATTAGCCCATGGAGCTTGGATCTATCCTGAGGATGCCAGGCAGTTTACAGAATAACCTTGGAAATGATATGATAGGCTTGATGTTGGCTCCCTTCCCAGTTTTGCCATTGCTTTCCCATATGTTACTGACAATGACATAACCCAGGAGAATAGGTACTAAAGAACCTATGACTCTTGGGCTTATTACAGGGTACTCTGGAGAATCAGAACAAATGAAAGATATATTTTTCTCTATTTATATATCTGGTATATATGTCTGTCTGTTTATCTACAAAGAGATATAATCACTCACATGATTGTGGAGGGTGACACTTTCCAAAATCTACAGGATGAGTCACCAAGCTGGAAACCTAGAAGAGCCAAAGGTTTAGTTCTAGTATAAGTCAAAAGCTTGAGAACCAGGAGAAGTAATGATATACTTCCTGTCTGAATGTTAACAGGTTAGAGACCCGGGAAGAATTCATGCTTTAGTTTGAGTATGAAGGCGGGGGGGAAAAAAGCTGCTATCCCAGTCACTCAGAAAAGTGTTCTCTCTTAATTGGTAGTCAGTAAGCCTTTTGTTCTATTCAAGTCTTCAACTGATTGGATGAGGTCCACCCCTGTAATGAAAGACAATCTGCTTCACTCAGTCTATCATTTTAGTTGCTAATCTCATCTGAAAACATTCTCATAGGAACACCTGGAATAACGTTTGATAAAGTAGTTGATTGTCAGCTATGACCGTTGTCCTAGTCAAGTTGACATGTAAAAATAACCATCATAGTAGACATCATTGCTTTTGGACAAGTGCAATTTACATGGTGGCTAAGAAAATGACAACTCAAGAATCCACTGGAACTTAGTGCAGAAAATATTATCTAGGAATTCTCACATAGGAAAGTGTCTGATTTTGAAGACTGAAGAATCTCCACTAGGGTCTCATAAGAAGTAGTAATTTGATTGTAATGTTGTTTATATTTCTTACAGTTTAAGTGTTCTCAGCTCGAAACTTAATTAGCAGTGGCTTAAATACCATGGGATTTGGTTCTCAGTCAGCCAACGGCGCTGGCGTGCTACAGCAAACTCAGGGGGAGTCACAATATATCTTTCTTTTGAAGGCAACAGGCATGTGTAGCATCCAATGAATGTCAGGTAAACTACTACTTTGAGGAAATTCATAGGGTCGACTTCAGATTGCACTGTGCTCCTTTAGATGATGTCATAGCATAGCCTTGAGAAGCTGCTTATTTAAGTAATTGTGATAAAAGATGTGCTTTGTACACCTATGTTCATTGCAGCATTTTTCACAGTAACCAATAGGTAGAAGCAAACATGTCCATTAGCAGATAAATGGGTAAATAAAATGAGTCATATACATAAAGTAAATCCTTTCACACACTTTAGTTGGAAGGACATTTTGACACATGCTGCAACATGAATGGTCCTTAATAATATTAAGTGAAATATGCCAGACTCTAAAGGACAAATATTACATGATTCCTTTTATATGAGGTTCCTACAGTGGTCAAATTCATAGACAAAAAATAGAGTGGTGGTTGCTGTGAATTGGGGGGGGGTGGGAGGTTTAGAGAGTTAGTGTGTAGTGTGTTCAGAATTTCAGTGTGGAAAGATGAAAGTATTCTTGAGATGGGTGGTGATAATGATTATATAACAATATGAATTTTCTTAATGCTATTGAATTATATATTTAAAAATGGTCATGGTTGTAACTTTCATTTTATGTATATTTTACCACGATAAAAAAGGAAATGCTAAATGAAAATCAAGTGTGTGATAGGGGTGAAAAGTAGTGGGACCTGGTCTGATTTCAACATTTGAGTAGTAGTAGAGAGTACAGTTGGAACACAGTAATTGTGGTTATTTAAAAATGAGATTAAAATACTGTTAATTTCAATTTAGTGGGTTATGTTTTTCAAACAGCTGATAAATACTACATAAATACTATTAAGTTGTTGACATGTAACAACTTAACAAATGGAGCCATCAGCCCTTTTTTCCCCCCTTAATTAGGGTTTGTTTGTTTGTTTTTAACTTAGGGGAACCATGCAAAAATTGTTGAGACTCTAAGAATGAACTGAAAACATGTGGGAAACTCTGTCATAGTAGTTTATTTTTCTCAGATGAAGAACGGGCCGTGGTCACTGATTGTTGCTAATGATTGGAAGCTCAGGGAAGTTAGGCCAAGATCATGGAACTTCTTTTTGTCTTTTTCTTTTTGGTTTCATAGTGACTGCTTCACTATAGCTCCAGCCATGGAACTCTCTTTTGAGTAGGGCAAAGGAGGAAGGAAGAAGGACAAAGGGCAAAAAGACAGAGACAGGTGAACCCCCCCAGCTGAAAGCCCCCAAACTAAACTCCTTGAAATGATTTTCCTAGGAAGCCCTATTCAACTGTTTCCCCATAGTCAATCATACATTGTTTATTTCTTAAATAAATTGTATTTTTTATTACAGGGTGTGATAAAGTTGTCTTTTTTTTTTATTTTCTATTTTAATATTTTTCCATTTTTAAAGATTTCATTTTTTAAATGAATTGCATACACATATATGTACTTTTTTACATCATTGTCTACCCCAGTGTCTTTCAAGTTAAAATTTTACCTTGTATTATTTTGTGTTATAGTCTAGTAGATTATATTGTATTTTACTTTTCAACATTTGCTAACTTCTCTCTCTTTCAAGTAAGATGAACTACTTGAAAATTGCCACCACTGTGACACTTCACTCCAGATTCCTAAGCAGGCATCTTTCATGCTGTGTCAACAGAATGTAAACTTTGTTACAACAGTATTATTTATATATATTTATATCTTAAAATTTATCCCTATTTAAATTATATTATTATATTTTATCTACTTATATTACTTATTTTACTGTTTGTAATGTGAATTCTTATTTTCCTAATTGTAACTCAAATGTCCTTTGTAGATTTTTTTTTTCCTTCTGATGCAATATCTAAGTTAAAGATCTTGCATTACATTTAGTTTATGTCTCTTTAGTCTCTTTTAATCTGGAACAGCCCTCTCTTCCTGCTTTCCTTTGTACTTCATGAAGAAACACTGATATTTTTAAAGAATTTAGGTCAATTCTCTTGCAAACTCATTTATCTGATCATTTCTTCATGACTGGGTTCATTTTTGACAAGAGAATTACATATGTGATTTGCTTATCACCTGTTGTATTGTACCGTGATTTGCTTATCACCTGTTGTATTGTACCAGGAAGCACTGAATCCTCAATTGTCCTAGTATTTGTGATGCTGTTTGATCACCTGGCTAAGGTGGCATTAACCTGATTTCAGCATTATGAAGGCTACTTTACCCTTCAAATTTAAAAATATCTTAAGTGAGTATCTTATTCTCCAACAATGTTTTATAATATCCATCGATGATCCTTGTGTAATCAGTTATTACATTGTTGATTGTAAATGGTCCTTTTCTGATACTGTAATTAATTCTATGTTTATTAGCTATATTCTTTTGGAAAGAAGAGCTTCTCTTCTCTTTCTTACAATCACTGTAGGCTCATATATTCCTTTTTAAAATTTCACTGTGCTATATAAATAATTACTATCAATATTCTTTCTGATACTCAGATTGTCCCAGATTTTTCAAATGGGGACCTTTGTCTGTTCCTGTGTCCTTTTGATACACTCCGATTATGTATTTCTTTTCTTTCAGACACAACAAGATTTCTGGGTTCTCTTAAACATCCCTGCCCCAGAGGTAGTCAGCTATTTTCCCCAAAAGCTCAGAATCCTGGGAGATATTTAGAAAACTGGATTAAAAAGTGTTCTCAGTGACTCAAGGTGTTGCCCTTCTACATTCTGCCTGGGCAGGTTAGGAAATGTGTCAGTATAAGACAATTAGGTCCAGTTAAAATATAACATTATAGAATTTATCATATTTTCTCATTTACACATTTGTCAGTGGAGTCCTGGTTCATAGTAGTTAGTATGTTTTATTTGCTCAGTCCTGACGAGTTTTTACATGTTTGAGACAGTTGAAATTAGTTTTAAAAATGATTGCTTAGTAATACTAATTTGTAATGTGCTGAGATAAGAATTTTCATATTTATGTAAACCACTGAATGAGTATGGAGGACATTCTGTAGTTGGCAAATTCTGCCCCTCTTAGAATTAGTGAGTTTAGAATGCCAGTTATATTGTGCCATTAATGGCTTCCTCCCTTACTTCTGTTCAGCAGTTACGAATTGTAATTAGACCGGCAGAAATGCATTTTTCAAAGCATCTGGGAAATCAGTTTTATGATCCCCACTTTAAGCACATTTGACACAGCTATTTAAATATTTAAGACAATTCCACATTCGAGTACCCATAGGACTATATAATTGGGAAGATTTTCATTGTAAAGGTTTTTTATTTTACTTCAGGGCCTCTGACATTTCTTGTTGGGCACTGCTGTCCTTGGAGACAAAGGGAGTTAGTTATTCATTAGCGCTTGTGGGTTATTCATTATTGTTGGTCAGAAGAAGCAGAATAATATCAACAAAGGACACCAAACTAATTGGCTTTGAAAAACTCTTCTGTGTCACTTAAGACTGGTGTCTCTTGTAAAGACCTGGTTTAAGAAAAATAATGTATCACATGAACCTGGGAGGTCTAAACACTAGTGAACTTTAAATAATATATCAGATTTCATTTTTATTTTTTTACTATTTGTGGTTTGCTAACTTGATAGGTTATAACCTAGAGCGCAGGTTAGTTCTTGATTCCTAGTGTGTCTGCTAGCGTCATAACTTCTCCCCACTCTCACGTCATATTTTTTAAAATACTAGCATGATTTAAAATATAATTATCCTGTATCATTTCTTCACTAAGTTTACTCCTGGAGAAACAGCAGATAATGAAAATAAATCTGCTAATATTAATAAGTGAACATGTTGAATGTAGCCACATTAGAAATGGGTCAAGAATAGCAATTGGGGTCCCATATTTTTGTTGAGATGTAATTGATTTAGCTTAAAAAAGCTGGGATTAAATATTTGGTTACTTTTTTCCACCTCTGCTTTTTAATCCTTTATATTTCCTTGCACTTTCAATGTGGTTTCCTGCAGAATTAGAGCAAATAAAGTTAATATTCCATAAAAGATTCCAAAAATAACCAAACCAGCCAGGGACCAAAGGCATTATTCCAGCTGAGGTAGCCAGAGTTTTCATTTCGTCTAGCCAACAAGGCAGGTGAAATACAATGTTTACTTTTGTTTACTTGATGGACTATACAGGGTCCACTTTGTGTAATTTATTAATGCTGGTTGTAAATCAAATTGATGATGGATTTCCAAGTATTAGTGAATGGCAGGCATGATTTGTTCTAGTTATAAAAGTGGTTTGTTATAACCTCCCATATAGTTAAGAGAATATATCCCATTAACACCCCTACACATCACAAATACTATATAGCACATGAAGCTGAAAGGTACCATCAGTTAGTCACCCACAAAATATTTTCTAATGTTGCTAAATAGTAGAGCTTTGGAATTCTACAGTACTTTGTAGCTCCTAAACTTTCATACCAATTATCTCATCTGATTTGATAAAAGATACTATTTAATGAGACAGGGCACATGTAATTGTTTCCATTTTAGCAATGAAGAGACTGAGGCTCAGTTTCTTGGGGATTTTATTCTGTATTATCTGCCTGCATGACACTGAATAGGACTCTATAATATGAGAGTTTTTGCCACAGAAGTTTTGAGAAACTTTGCCCTATTACCCATTACAGTTTATGTTTGCCACAGTTTCTCAAAAAGTGTACCTTAAAGAAACTCAAAATGATTCAGTTGTCATTTCAAGCTATGAACTGAGGAAATGGGCCCATGTCTCTGTTTTTGAAAAACGAGATTGACAGTTTTTAAAAAATAGACCCTTCTCAGGAGGGAAGGCATTATTTGCTGGGCAATTAGGAAGTCTTTGAATGACATCCACTTGAATGACATAAGTATATGCACAGCTGTGAAGTCTCTAAATCCAAAAGGGAGGGAGGATATCTTGAATATGTAAATAGATTTACTACTTTGACACATCAGATTTTAAGGACACAATGTATGGCCAGTTGTATTTGATATCTGTTTTCATTGCTGCCTTCTCTGAAAAAATGAAAGAAATATAACTGTCCCTGGCATAATGAACAAAAAAGTTAAAAAAAATGAGGCTTATGCTGTAAGGCCTTGTTATTCACAGGTAGTCTAAGACCAGCACCTTTAGCATCTTTGGAAAACTGGTTAAAGATGCATAATTTCTGGGCCACCCCAGACCTGCTGAATCAGACCTTACACTTAAATAAAATCATGTTTTATTTTATTCATGTGCATAGGAGAATTGTTTGGGCTTTAATGGTCTTTGTTCACTGTCTTGACAGTCTACTAATTTTATCTTCAAATCTGTTTGTAGTTGAGGTCTGATGGAACTCTGGAGCATGTGTGCAGGGTGTGTGTGTTTCAGTCTCAGCTTATGCATAGTCCCACATCTTGCAAGGATGACAACTGGCACTTCTGCACCCACCTGGTGTCTATAGCACCTCTTTGCCCCTGATGGGGATCTGGGTATGAATGTGGTGAAATTGGGGTGGAATGTATGTGTTCCATGTTAATTGTGGTGAATTTCTGCATACTGTGCACTTGCCCTGTGAGTGTCTCTATGTAAAAGAGCCCAGCATTAAACAGTAAATTATAAAGCTCCCTGACTAGTCAAGTGAAAGACATTGAGAAGAAAGAAAAAAAATATTACTTTATATGATTTTTGAACAAGGGACCCAACATTTTCATTTTGCATTGATCACCACAAATTATATCTTATTTTATGAAATTCATATGGAAATTTGAGAAGTCCTAATATTTGAGAACAGAAAGACCATGAATATAGTACTTAAAAGACCCTTACTCTAGGTCAAGTTTTGGTTAGGAAGCACTGCCTCAGTTTCCTTATCTGTAAAATGGTATAGTGTATTAACCTACCCCAACCACCTTTCCAAATAAGCAGAGTCTAGACAAATACAGGCCCTGTTACACATCTTTGAATAGAGCATATCCAGGACACTTTTCATCTTTGACTTTGGTTTTGTGAGATTGATGAACAAAGATTGACAGTATGATCCAGGATAGGATAGAGTTGAAGGGCAGCATTCAAAATGAAGTAAGTAGATAAGAACTGGGCCTCAAATCTATGGAGTGGCTGAAAAATAAGGGTTAAGAGGCTGAGGAAAGCCAATAGGGCTTTGGTAGGAAGATGGTGGTGAGCATCTGAGAACTTGAGAACTAAAGCATTGACTTTCCAGGAGTTCACCCACTTGTGTGGAGTCTCAGGTGCACTTGAGATGGCAAAACACAAAGTGGTGTTTGCTTTTGAGAATTAAAGTAGATGATAAATGTGAAAGTACATTTTGTGCTATAAACTGTCAGACACGTAAAGTTTTGTCTCCAGTTTTAAAGTATGTGGGACATAGGGATCTCCATAAACTGCACTGCAGCTAAATGAGCTGGCTCTACCCTGATGCACTGCTTGCTCATTTGACTTGACCTTTGAAATGAAGGCCTACAGCTTCATTATGATTCTCTAGTCTAGGAAATCTGAAAATCTAGTAGATTGTGTGGATGTAGAACCGTAAATCCTCTCTCTCTCTACAGTTTGCTTTACAACTAGACAGGATTCAACCACAGAAAACAAGATAAAATAACATTCTAACAGTCAATCTTCCATCTAAAGATTTTACTTTATTTAGATGGAGTGATCATGAAATAAATTATTTAGCTTAACACTTTTTAGAGTGAAATGGGGCCATATTAATAATTATGCTCAGACTGTCTTAGATGAACTGGAATATACAGTTCTGCATCTGGGGGGAAATCTAATTGCTTTTAGATTCAGAATCTTACCTAATTGCATTAAGGAAAGGAAGTTCAATATACTTGACTGGATTAGCCCCTTGTAAATTAATAGGAAAATTATTTCTTGGGACCACTGAGTGATTATTAGTATATTATTAAGTAGATCATATTAGTTGTTTGTTATAGGATTGAGAATTAATGAGCTAGCAATTATTTAGCCCATATTTTATATAACCGTTTCAAGGTTTATCTTAATTTAATCCTTCACAACTTTATGAAGTATGCCCATTGAAAACATGAGAAAAGACTTAGAAGGATTAAGAAACTTGACCAAGAACACATGGAAATTTTAACCCTGGCTTTGCTGATTTTAGAGTTTTAATACTTCTACAAGATGGTGTTTTGTGTTTTTTTGAGATTAGGGTTTGCATCAAAATTTTGGCAATTGGGAATGATTTTCTGAAAGATTTATCAGGTGTACCATAATTTCTTCTATGTGTGATGGTGTAGTATCTGGTACATTTAGTCTGAAAAGGACAGCAAGCTGAAGCAGAAAAATCACTGATGAGTAAGTTATTTCAGTTGTTTATCTTGATAGGTGTTAAAAGTGTCTCTTGCTTAAGACAGTGATTTTGGTGGCGATCATGTGAGGAATGTGATATGAAAAGGAAAGGTACAGTAATGGTTAACTTTTTGAGCCCTGACTTTGGGACAGCCACTGCTTAGCTGGTTCCGGGGCTAAGGAGCCCAGTGCAATACCTAATAACAAGGTCCAAGACCTCAGTGTCTCTTTACTGCTTTGAACAACTCCATTGTTATTATGTTAAAAAAAAAAACAACCCTGCAGTTTGGAGAGGTGAAGTAGTTTAGTAGCAATCACAGTGATCTACGTGGCAAAACAGAACCACAGCAGGTTTTTGTTTGACCCAATAGCCTTGTGTCTTAACCATCCTACTGTATTCTGTGGGAATCAATCAGCCAGTCTTGTTCTTTGTTGCACTCTGGGGACTCAAGCAGGGGACTGAAGCGTTCTATTGCAAGTGTGCTGGTTCACCAAGTATCTTATTCAAGACTCATTTGCTTGCAGCTAACTATAACCCACTGTGCTAGTGTCTGTAAAAGGGAATTTTATTATAAGGAACCAGGGATGTTGTTTCTTGTCACTTAAGGAGAGGACAGATGATTGAAGCAGTTGAAGGACAATGAGAAAAAGATGCACCTCATATTCTTTCTCCCTAGATAGTGTGATTTTTTTTGTCTCTACTTAGCTTTATACATCACTTAACTCTTCAGTTTGCTTTTCATCTGAGTTTTAGTATGCGTATTAATAAGGGTTTTTCTGGAGAAATAGAACCTGTGGAGAAATAGAAATAAATATATATGTAATATATTATTCTATTGTTACATGTTTTGTTTATGTATACTTGTTAATAGTTATATATTTATCATAAGGCTGGGCATGGTGGCTCGTGCCTGTAAGCTTCAGCCTATAAAGTGGCCGGGCCTAGGGATCATGGTTTGAGTCCCGCCTGGGGCCCATAGTTCCAAAAAAATAACTGTGTGTGGTGGCACGTGCCTCTAATCCCAGCTACATGGGAAGCTGAGGCTGGGGATTGCTTGAGTCTGTGGTACCCCGGGCAATGTGAGCCTGTGGTTCCATGGGCAAAAATAGTGAGACCTAGCCTAAAAAAAAAAAAAAAAGAGAAATTGCCTCAGGTGATTTTTGGATGTTGAGAAGTCTCAAGATTGTCACTTAACATGTTGGAGACATTAGAGAGCTGATAGTTTAGTTTTAGTACAAAAGCCTTCTGCTTGAGAACCAAGATTTGATATTTCTGTTTGAGTGTGAAGGTCATAGAAGACTGATGTCTCAGCTCAAAGCAGTCAGACAGGAAATGTTCTCTCTTATGGGAGAGTACACATTTTTCTTCTGTTTAGGCCTTCAACTTGTTGGAAACCCATCCACAATAGGAAGAGCCATTTGCTTATCCCATTCCATCAATTTAAATGTTAATTTCATCTAGAAAGACCCTTATAGACACTTTCAGATTAATGTTTGACCAAATATTTGAACACCCTGTGGCCCAGTCAAGATGACACATAAAATTAGCAATACAGATCTATGCTGCAAATCAACTGGGTAGTTTTCTCTATCCCATTTTCAGATTTTTTGAAAAGGACCTTTCTGTGTAGGTCAGGTCTGGTTCATCCAGATGAGATTGGAATAGAACTTCATAGTATAAATATGGGCCACATCTGCTCAGAAGGGGATGTGGGTCAAGTGTCACATAGGACATATTCCCTTCAATGAAGGTAGTTTTGCAGATATGCTCTAATGTAACTGACATTTCCAAAGTTGTCACAGAAATTATGTTTTTTAGTCAAAATAGGTTCATAGTTAAGGAAGAAGATTTTAGAAGTATTATCATCAACAAAAATCAGTTTTAGGTAAAGGTGTTTCTAAAATTTAGATTTTTCTTCTTAAAAGACCAACTATTGAACTAGTTGGTCTTGTGATGCTTTGCATCAATTTTTCAGCATCATCTACTTCATTTTATAAGGAAACCTAGATTTTTTCATTCCTAGATGTAGGAATTAAGGAAGAGAATTGTCTTTTGATTTATTTCATATTTAGAGTTTAGTGAAGGGGAGGATTTACAGGGTTCAGGTATGTAGACCTATGATTCTCTTTGAAATCGCCATGACAAGCATGGCAGTTTGAAATAGTTTTACTTGTCAGACTTGAAAATTTTCATCATAACTATTTCTTAATGCTTTGGTTATGTAGTACGTGAACATACTTCTGTGATTTGAATACCCTTGGCTTTTAAGCCACATTTTTAATAGGAATCTATTATTTAAGAAAACACAATTAATTAGTGAATTATAATTTTAAGCGTTGAAACCATATTTTCTCTACATATTTGGGGCAGATAATTTTTCTACTTATATAGAAGCAAGTTCTAGAAAATCATCTAGACAGGATGTTTTGTGACAGGACTCTAAGATGCTCCCTCCCAACAATGTCCATTTAGAATTCTTGCCCTTGTGTAATAACTACCTCTGAGTATTGGCTGAACATAGTGTTGTTTGTAACTATGGTAAGGGTGATAAAATGCCATTTCTTTTGTTAGGTTATGTAAAGTTGACTTCAATCTTGTTAGCATTTTTTTGTTGTCATTTGTTTTGTATGCTTTTATGAAGCAAGCTGTAATATTGGTAAAGTCCATATGAGAGAGACCTTTAGCCAACAGTTAGCAGTGAACTGAGACTCAGTCCATCAACTCTCTAGAAACTGAATTCTTCCAACAACCATGTGAATTTCAAATGTATCTTTCCCTACTTGAACCTTCTAAAGTGATCCTATCTCTAGCTGACACCTTGATTGCAGTTTTTGAGGTACCCTTAACCACGATCAGATTCCTGACCTACAGAAACTGAGGTAATATATGTGTATTACTTTACATTACTAAGTTATTGGTAATATGTTACCTAGTAATGTTATATTATGTAGTAATAGGTAACTAATACAACTACTGTTTAGACATTTCTCTTCTGCAAGAGGCACGGGAAAATAAGCGAACATCTAAGAGTCAGAGATTCTCTGGGGAGGGTCTATTATCCGAGAGAGTCTGTTACCCCAGATATGGTGATCAGCTTAAAAAGATTCAGCAGAGCCAACTTGTAAGGCCTTTATTATTACTTCCATTTTACCAAAGTGAAAAATCAATATTCTGAGAATGAATTTTTGGTTCAAGTTTACATGACTCATTAGAGGCAGAACCAGAGTTTCAATACAGTTCTATCTTCAGTACCCATGTTCTTTTCCTGTATCTAGCTAACTCTTCTAAGGCATGACAAGCTGGTATAATATTCTTTCCTAGATCAAAAGGATCAACCAAAGGCAATTCATTTTTTAAGCAGTCATCAAGTGCTTATTGTGAGCTTGTTTGCTGCCTTCACTTTCCCACCTCCCCTATTTTTCTTCTCAGTGGTGTGTTTCCACTAGTTATCATTTTCCTTCTCTCTTCCTGCCCTCCAGCTAAGCCTGTTTCATAGTCCTACTTTTTTATTGCCCCTTTAATTATTCTCAAACATAATTCACAGATACATTATTTACCCACGCATATGTAATTTTGAAAAATCAATAGTTTCATAACTGAAATACAAGAGAAATACATTTTATAATAAAATAATATGTATTTAAGTATGAAAATGTGTCAGCACAACTGTACGAGAAGATATAATGCCATATTCAGAAACTTGTTTCTAAATATGGGTTAGCTAAATATTTGATGTTTTCGAATCCGTTTTTAATGTTACTGGTGGTTTAAAGAATCATAGACTTAGGTTTTAAACCCAGATAATTTTAGACAAGTTTTTGTCTACATGATTGTCTGGTGAAACACTTGAAAAATCATGTGGAAGATGGAAGAATTCTTTGCATTTGGTACTGTATGACATCCTTGCATTCATCAGTGAATGTGTCTAATGTTGGCAACCCAGAATCTCCTTGCAAATGTCTCCTAGGTGCAGTATCTCCCACACATACTGATCTAAATCAGCTTTCAGCTGGAGTTGATGGGCTGTTTAAATAAAGTATTACAATTTTTAACTGGGTAAAAAACCTTAAGACAAAGAATCGTTCGTTGTAGAATTTGTCTGTTGGGAGTTAGAAAGTGACAAGGACAAGGGCAAAGAGGATCTCCTTTTTGCAACTCTTAAAATGTATGGCATTGTGTGTAAAGTTTTATAGTTTTGATTATAGTCTCTCTTCTTATGTTTATTTTTTAGGCCCAAATATGTTTTATGTAACAGTTGGGTGATTTTCAAAGTCAACCCCCTTTTTCTCTTTCCTGTAGTTTTATAAGATCTTTTCTATATGCCAAGTGTTAGGTAATTGATTGTATTTTCTGAGCTTTGACTTTAGTCAACATGCACTAATAATGGGGGCTCAGATGGGATGAAAATTTGTCCTGAAACTTAGAAGATTTGTGATTGTAACTCAGTCCAACACAGATTGACAGGAGAATTCAACATACATTTATAGGAAAAGGCACAATGGAAGTATGCTGCTGATATGTACACACATACACACACACTCCTTATATCAGTATATCAGGTATCAGTATGAAAAGATAGAGAAGAACCTTAAAAAAATAACAAATTATGTAAATAATGGTTTGGTAATAATAAGTGAATAGCACAAGTTTTATGGTATTATGTGTAATGGTTTATAATACATAACAAACATATACAAATGGTTTATATATATTTTGCAAAATGATGTCAACTTATTTGCTATATTATCTACCATGCATATTTTACATACTGTATACAATTATATATTAGAGATTACAGTATACTTATAAGTATATATCATATATGTTATAATTTATATATCCTATATAATAATTATATATGAGCTTTTATTAAATTAATAAGTAAAAATGTTGAAATGACCATTTCCTCCATTCTTGTATACATTAGAAATGTATCTTCTATGTAGATACCTTATATGTTTTCTTTTATTTTGTAAGCCCATTTTCATAACCAAAGAAAGGAAAAATTGGGAAGGATACTATAAGACATTTTTATGAAAACTTATGTGATAGATCTAGTCACACTATTTGTGCACACAACATAGAACATATATGGGCAGTGTGGAATATGTTTTTACTTTTCCATTGAAAATAAGAGGAAAATGTGTCATATCTCAAGTAGATAAATTGAAATTAGACATTCAGAACAGCCCCTTCTTTTTTTAACAATTATATAAGATTTGTTTACATTTCCTGTTTTCTTGCCCTTTGGGTGTTTCTCGCCCCTTCCCTCCCCTTGGTCCCCACCTCTGGTCACTGTCATTTCTTTCACTGCCGGTTATTAGTCAAATTTTAGTCCATTGGATTCTTCCTTTTCTGGAGCAATGTCCTTTTGCCAGATGTTAATGTGTTTTCCTGGGACACTGTGGCCTATACTTAGTTTCCAGGTGTATCTTTGTTACTTGTAGCCAGTTCATGCATGTTTGTATCCTTTCAGTGCCTCCTCCTTTTTTATTGGTGTTCTTTTCCCACCCAGTTTCTGTCATATTTTGCTTCTGTGCTTTGTAGTTCAGTCTCTGATACTGCAAGTGTTTCTGCCAGATAAAGTCCGATGTCCACATATAAAGCAGAACAGCCTCTTTTGAGTGAGATATATAAAGGCCTTTTAGCATGTTTCAGATTCAGAAGTTTTGGAATTTCCTTCTCTGTTGATGATAATGATTAGGGGTGATTTTATGGAGTATGAGAAAGCTTGTATTAAAGGCCAATCCATCCCGTGGATATCAGGAAGGGTCCAGTCAGGAAAAGAGAGGCCAATTTAGTAATTTTAACAGAGGGATCTACTATCAAAAATAGGAATTAAAATATTGCAAAAGTGAGAAGAACTGATGTAACAGATAATAACTGCAGAAAAAAGTTACTACCCTAGCACTTGAGCACCAAAAGGAAGAGGTTGGAGATTATGAGAAACCTGCAAGTTTGAAAGAGGAGTCCACAGAACTAGACTTAGATATCTAACTGTTGTTGGAGATATTCTTCCAGAATCAAACCAACAAATATAGGTCACTACTCTTTACGAAGTATCACCTCAGAATATGGACTACTCTATATAGATGTCAGCTCAATACCGATTCTCAGTGGGGAAGTCATTCATGAATTAGATCTAAACAGTATTATGTTGTTGTTTTTTTTTTTTTTAATTCAACTGATGTATTTGTTCCAAATATTCACAAAGGTAAATACTGTACACTAATGAAGATCTTTTACATTGATGTAGATAATAACAATTTTAAATATCACATTCAGATAAAAATAGTTTCAAATCAAACTTTGATAAGAAACATGGAAGAAAATTTTGTGTGACTTCCAAATATGCAAAGCTCTCTTTAATTACCATATACAACCTATTTTTATTATTTTGATATATTTAGTAAAGGTGAACACAAAAGGACTGATATATTTTATTTTATTTATATTAAAATAGTGATATTTGTTTACATTTTTCATATTTTCTTTATTTTTAAAAAATGATATATATATATATATATTTCACATCATTTTAATCCCTAGGAGTCACCCACCACCTCCCCTCCCTGACCACACCAGCTGGCCCTCCCCATTGTATATTTCATTTGGTTGTCCATATATTAGTGAAACCATTTTGTTTCTGTCTTTTTCTTTCTGACTCACTTCTGCTAGTATGATTTCTTCTAGGTACATCCATGTTTCCATAAATTCATCAAATTTGTCATTTTTAATTGATGAGTAATACTCCATTGTGTATATAATACAACATCTTTTTCATCCATTCGTCTGTTTCGGGGCATTTGGGTTGTTTGCATATCTTTGCTATTATAAATAATGCTGCAGTAAACATCTTGGGGACAGGTGTCTTTTTGTACCCACATTGAGGTCACCTTTGGGTAGATTCCCAGAAGAGTGATTGCTGGGTCAAATGGTAATTCCATTTTCATTAGTTTGAGGGTCCTCCATACTGCTTTCCATAGTGGCTGGACCAGTTTACATTCCCACCAGCAGTGTAAAAGTGTTCCTTTCTCTCTACAACCACGCCAGCACTTGTTGTTGCCTGTTTTTGTTTTTGTTTTTGATGTGGGCCATTCATACTGGTATAAGGTGGTATCTCATTGTGGTTTTGATTTGCATTTCCCTGATTGCTAGTAACATTGAGCAATTTTTCATGTGCCTGCTGGCCATTTGTATTTCCTCTTTGGAGAAGTGTCTTTTTAATTCTCCCCATTTTTTGATTGGGTTTCTTGTGTGGTTTTTTCTGTTGTCTCTTTTGCTGTACAGAAGATTTTTAGTTTTATATAGTCTCTTCGGTTTATGTTTTCCTTCATTTTTTTGACATCTGCAGATGTTTCCAGAAGGGGATTTCTGAATTGTAATTCATGGAGGGTTTTGCCCAAGTTTTCCTCTATGTATGTTATGGTTTCAGGTTTGACATCTAAGTCTTTTATCCATTTTGAGTTGGTTTTTGCACATAGTGTGAGAATGTTGTCTTGGTCCATTTTTTTTGCAGGCCTTAGTCCAATTTTCCCAAGCATAATTTATCGAAGAGGCTATCTTTGTTCCAATGTAGGTTTCTCCCCCTTTGTCAAAGACTAGTTGACTATATATGTGTAGTTTTATCTCAATTCTGTTCCATTGGTCTGATTGTCTGTTGTTGTACCAGTACCATGCTGTTTTAATTATTATGGCTTTATAGTATAACTTGAAGTCTGGAATAGTTAGGCCTCCATTCTCTCTTTTTTTTGGCTAGGTTTTTTTGATATTTGAGGTCTTTTGTTATTTCATATGAATTTCTGTAATTTGTTATTTCTCTTTAAAGAATGTCATTGGGAGGTATTATGGTTTGTTCTTAAGTTGCCTAAAATAATTATAATAGTTGGGTTTAGATAGATTCACTACTCTATAGTACTGAGTTTTCTCCAAACTATTTCTATCAAATCAAACTTTTATATTTGAAGTGTTCATACCAAGTCCAGAGATATAAAGTAAGATCACAGCCTACTTTTCACAGTTTTCCTATTGTCTTAGCCAAATGAAAAGAATAATGGTATTTAACACTTATCATAATACTTAAGATGTGGTAGATATTCTATGAGCTTGATTTCTCATTTTACAATGCATTAATGGGACATATTCTCTCTTTTAAGTGCCCAAAGTAGGGAATGTCATGCTAGTTGTTACTTGTTACCTAGGAAGTAGGGAATGTCATGCTAGTTGTTACTTGTTATTCTTTCCATTTTATAGAGTAAGTTGAGGTACATTGGAATGAGTTACCCAAGGTTACACAGCTAGTAAGTGGCAGAGCCTGCATTTGCTTTGGAAAGCATCTTCTTAACCACTACGCCATATTAGTTATGTTTTTGTTTTGAAAACCTGTGTTTTTAATTATCTTTGGATGGATGAATTGATATCAAGTTCATTTAATCTCCAGGGAAGATGTGGTATAGTAGGAACGCTGGCATGAGTATTTGGAGAATGAGGCTTAAAACCTAGATCTTCTACTAACTCGCTTAGAGAAATCTGGAATGTTTGTAAAAATGTGGCACTTTCTAACTGTCATTGTTTTGTGGGTTTTAAGAACCAAGTGCTGAGAGCTGGAGATGAAACCTGAGTGCAGGGTACATTAGCAGTCCGTTTCCTGTCACGTTCCATGGGTTACAGATTTGGTAATTCTAGTGCTATTGATAAGCAGTCAGGGATTTTCAAAGACAAAGAGATTAAGAACATATTCATACATTTGGTCAATATGAAATTAGGTGTTGCTTAAATTCCCATTCTTTGATGAATTTCCATTTTCCTGCATCTAGACATCAGTGTTTCCAGGAACTTGCAAGGGAGTACTTAGGAGTAATTTTTATCTATGGAGACTAAGCTAAGAAATGATAGTCTTCCGTGTTACTTTCCCTTCTTCCAAAGGAGATTTCTAGTTTCTCAATTTATAGATATCCCAGATGTAGACTAACCATTGATCTGATGACTAGAGAACTGGCCTCCAGAGACTAGAAAAGTCTAGCACAAAAATGTTTTAGATCATTAGGGGTGAGTTGTGTTGATTAAAAACCATATCCTAATGTTAAGGAAAGAACTTGGGTAATGTAAGATGCTTGTGTGTATATGTGTTTTTTGGGGGGTTGGGACAGATTTTTTTCTTGTTGTCCAACCATGACACTTCCTTTTGCCATCAGACATTATCTATTGCACCTGTTTCTCTCCCTTGCTTGTTTCCAAAGCTTTGTTTTTTTATCATAGACATGAGCCTTCAAAGTATTTTACATATCTTGTATTGTTGAATAACACTTATCAGCAGCTCTATGAAGTTTACAGGTTTATTTACTGTCAACAGTGATTTTATATTAGGTTCTGAATGTTGACAAATGTCACAATTGATGTTATTTCTGGTAAATTTAAAACAAATAGTCAGTAGTAAAGTTGAATACAGCTACATAGTTTGTTTTCAAAATAAATCCTTATTATCTCTGAATTACATCAGGATTTCTTTTATTATTCATTATAATTTGTAGTGAAATAACTTTGCAGCATTATCTTGATTGATAATATCCATCCAATGTATAATGTATTCAGGAAGAGAGATAGAGAAATAGATACAGAGAGAGAGAGAGAGAGAGAGAGAGAGAGATATGAGCTGTGGACTTGCAGCTGCACATTCTGGATAGTTGGGCACTGTGAACCAGTGGTACCTTGATAGAGTAGAGATGAATGCATTTTTCCTATTTTATATTCAGTACAAGAAAGAAGCAAGTCACCTTCCTGCATTCTGGAACTTACGTTGCTTTTCTTAGGTCTTGTATAGAACTGAGCTGGCGGGTCCCCAGAATTTCTCAAAAGAGCTCTATCTAACTATCAGAGGGATCCATCTGAGACATTCTTTCCTGCACAGTCAGGAGTTACTGGAAGTTTGAGACAAGGGATTGGTTTGGTTCTTTCTGCCTAAGTTAAACAGCTGATTTTTTTTTTTCTGGTGACACATCAAAAACCAGGTAAATGTGTTTTACTGAAGCATCAACTTTGGTTCACTACAGGTTATGAACTTGTCAAATCTTATAGTTTCTGTTTAAGTTTATAATCTTTAGAGGAGGGAATTCATAATGTGAAAAATATTGGTCGTTAAGTGGTATGATAAATAACTCATTTGACACCTTACCAGCTAACATGGCACATTTATCTCTGTGTGAACCTTTCTGTGTTAGCCTATGACCTGTTGTCTTCACTGAATTTATTTGGGTAAAGGAGTTCTTCTGATTTAATATAGAAATAAAATTATAAGCAATATGTGACATTTTCCTATTGTCAGAGATAGAATGGAAACATTAGAGGATCTTATAGTTCAGTTGCTCCATTTTCCAGACAATAAGACTTTGAAGCCGTAATAGTATAGCTTGGTGGCAACAGTTGTAGACCAGGTGTGTGATGGGTCTGGGACTGAATACAGACTCTGTCATCTACCCTGGGATCTTGAGTATGTGACTTACTCTCTCTAAGGGGCAATATTTGTACCTACCTCATAGAAATCTTAAAAAATAAAATAAGAAAATGTATATTCAGGATTTGGCATTATTCTTGGGAAATAAAAAATGTGAATATATTAAGTAGCATATTATGAGATGTGCTCGGACTTTTCTCAGTCATTCTTCTCCAGACATAGGCTCTGCAAAGACAGAAAGTAGTTATTTTATTAAGTATTTTGAGAACCTACTATATGCCCATGTGAACAGGACAAAGTAACTGCACTCACCTTGCATCCTAATGAGAGTATTAGCTAATAGGTAAATACTTAAGATGCAATTTCATAGGATAATAAATACAGAAATAAATAAAATAGAAGAATGAGGTTCAGAATAATAGGGAAAATATTTTAGGAAGGGTGTATGGAAAAGTCTTCTCTGATTTAGTGAGGAGATCTAAAGAAGAAAGTCTGGAAGAGATGAAAGTCATATCTGAGTTCTGATGTGATTCAAATACAGCCAGCTCATTTAGGTTCTTATAGATTGAAGTAGGCAGAGATTTTAGGTATGATGGAAACTCCTTGAATATTTGTAAATAAAAGATATTTTTAAAAATATTTATCTATAAATAAAAAAGTAGCAAAGATGTTCTAATTGCTATGTTGAGAATAAACTAGATGGGATGGCAAGAGTAAAAACAGAAAAACCAGTTAGGTTATTACAACAGCCCCAGTGAATGGATGGTGTGGAAGGTTTTGAATGAGATGGTTATTGAAGGTAGAGACAACAGGAATTGCTGAAGAATTAGATGTGGTGATTAGAAACAGAAGAATTAAGAAAGAGTTCTAGGTGTCTGACTTGAGTATGTAGTGAATGATGATACCATTTCCTTAGATGAATAAATCTAGACTTGGGTGTAGGAGATTAGCAATGTGTTTTAAACATATTATATTCAGACTACTTATCAGGCCTCCACATAAGAATATAAAGTAAGTAGTTGGTACACATATCTGGAAGACTCCAGTGAACTTATGAGAGAAATGTGGGTCTTAATGGCATAGAAATATTATTTGATGTCATGGAACTACAATGGACTATCTAGCAAGTGTTAGGAAGAAAAAAATTATCAGAAATTGAGTCATAGGCAATCAACATTGAAAGCTGGAAGAGGAAGAAATGAGATGATACAATCAGTGGGGTAGGAAGAAAATCAGGATAGCTGTTTTAGAAGTCAAGTCAGCAAAGTATTTCCACAAAGAGGGAGTGGCCAACTGTGTTAAATGCTGTTATGTGGTTGGATCAGGTGGAACTTGAGTTTTCTCTGTTGAACTGGGGAATATGGAGGGCACTGTTGCCCTTGGCAAAAGGACAAAAGGCCTTGTGAATCTGACTTATTCATTACTTTGTTCCCTCTGACATAGCCAGTGTCTGGAACATGACAGAAAATTAGAAAAACATTTGTAGAATATTGGATGAATAAGTTGACAAGTCTGACTTTCCTCCTTTATTTTACTCTCAGTGTGATCCTTGCTTGTTTTGGATTTTATTTTTCAGTCTTATCAGGTACAAAATCATAGAATTACAAAAATATATACACATGGCACCTACCTTCTCTCTGTTAACAGTCTGTATTATTGACTCAACATTTACCTCACGTGTTAGCTAATGAAAAATATATAAGCCACCTCAGTCCTAGAGAGTGTCCTATGTTATGTCATAAGGTGAAATAAAATTGGCAGATCCATTCACACTGTACCCTCCGTCCTTTATGTGCCTGAGTCTGAAGAATCCTGGTCATGCAGCAATTTTTCAGTTACTGTAAGACTACTGTGACTTGAACATAGCACATTTTTAATAAAACAGACCAGAGGTTATTGCAGGTCATTTCAGTGGACCACATAGATCTTCCCCCCTATAAACTACCAGGGATATTCTAAGTTGTTTGGGGGTAAGATGAGTCCAGCTTTCAGGTTTCCCAGTCTGTTTTCTGTGGTCCCTTGGGGTGTCAAAATGTACTCAAGGGATGCAGTGGGATATTTTATTTATTTTGAGGAAAACAAATAATGGGCATCTGTCAGCTACCCTGTGAGCTACTAGCTCAAGGTAATTCATAGTTTCGATATTAGATCACTACATTCCTTTTTAATGATGTCATATCTTTGCAAAGCTGGGCTTATAGGATTTGCTGCCCTTAAAAAGCCAGTGCCATGTAAAAATTAACATGCATGAGGAAATGGGCTGGCAGAGTTCAAACTGTTTTCAAAGCTGGAGAAATTGTGCCAGCAGCACACACATCCCATTAATAACTTTGGTTATGTAAGAATGAAATAAAAATACTCCTTTCCTATCAATTTATATGTATTATCTTTTCAAATGACCACTAAGTTGTTAAGATGTAAGTACCCATTAAGCTGGGATCTACATACATAACAGATGGAACTGTTTCAGAGTAAGTTTGAGAACCTCTGACTTAGCCACTAAGTTCCCTCATAAGAAGAGAAGGGGAGGGGAGGGAACCATCCCCAGGTGGGAATGTTTACTGCCACTTTCTTTGCCACTTAGTTCTCTGAAGGATTCCTGTGAGTGATTGGGTGAATTTGCAAAGTTAACAGGTACCCACTAAGACTCTTCTGTAGCAGCAGGCAGCTTTTGCTCACAAAGGGCTAGTTTCACCTCCCACCTAGGAGGCAGTGTGAAAGTACTTTCTGTTTCCTTTCCCCCCTTTTCCCTTGGAACACTGCACCATGACTTCTAGAACCAGAGCTTACTCTTAGTCATTTAGTTCAGATTTATTGCGAAAGAGACTTTTTTGGACCAACCCGGGTTTCTTTCTGACCATTTTCTGACCATCTCTGTTTCATTTTCCTCTGCATGACAATGTGTTCTGGGTACCATACAACTATTTTACACATAAAACTTTAAAACACAGCCTTCTGCAACATAGAAGTCAGCTGGAGGGTTCTCTCTGGAGACAATATTAGACCATACACCAGTTATGATGTTTTGGCCTTTAAAAACTCAAAACTATTCTTAGCAGGAATATGACATTTTTTGTCAAGAGAAAAGAGGAAAAATATCCTTTTTTTTTTGAGTATTTTAAGACTCTGAAATGGGAATTGTGCTAAGTCAAAGTGTGGGTTTATAATCACTGATAAAGATGACAGAGAGAGAAGGAGGGAGTTACATGATGTGGCTTTGTTCATTTTGGTAAAAGACTCAGACTGCCTGAAATTTCTCCTATACCTTCATTTTTGTGCTTTTGCTAAGTGGCATGACCCGCTCAAATTACCCTTCTAGGCAGTTTGATTTTGTTCCCAATACTGACCTTGTTAGCATTAGTTCTCAAATTAGTTTGAGCAACAGGGGGAGATTATTTGGGGTTTTTCTCCACCCCAGAAATACTCTTCCTTATCTCTGTTCTCTTTTGGCCCTTCATCCCTCTCTTTTCTTACCCATCTTACCTCCTCCAGCATCTTTTGTCTCTTCATGGCTTCCATCACTTAGCCCAGAAGGAAGGAGGCACTCACACTATGTCCATTTCCCTAAGATTAGAGCACATCAAAGCTCTTAATTGGATGTTTGTGTTAAATTTAGGGATGGGATGCAAATAATCTCTATGAATACATTGTATCTCAGGGTGAGTCAATCAAATTCAGTTCTCCTATCACTTTTCTAGAATATTCTGAAATCCAGACAGATTAGCTTGTCCTTACAGCTTGAATTTAAACATCTCTAATTCTAGTATCACATTGTTGCCATTGCAGCACTGCCATAAAAAAAAATAGTATGGTAGCCATAGATGTAATTAAAAAATATTTAGTAGTCACATTAATAAAAAATTAAAAATCAAATAGTGAAATTATTTTAATATATTTTACATAGGCAAATATATTCACAATATTATTATCCCAATCTATAATCAACATAAAAAGGATTATTGAGATATTTAAATTTTTTCCCTATTAGATTTTGAAATCTATTGTGCATTTTATACTTAAAATACATCTCACTTGGAGTAGCCACATTTTAATGTTCAAGAATCACACACACTGGTGAATGCTATGTTGGATAGTGTAAGTTCAAGCAACAGTCCACAAAGAGAAAGAGCGGTTCCAGGCACCTGATAAAATTGAAGGAATTTCTTGCATTTTATGCTTCCACACTGCTGAGTGAGTAGAGCAGGTGCTTGGTAATAATAAAGAACTAATAAAGAGGGCTTAGGAAATACCTTCAAGTTCAATATTACTCTTTTTCTAATTACTTTAGTCAGATAGCTGGTCTTCTGGATATGGAGATTTCACCTTAGAGGACAGAAGGTTTGGAGCCACGGCCAGTTTTTCTATACAACCACTCAGTTCCAGTGCCTCTCTATTTCTACTTTCCAAGCTTAAAAAAATTTCCCCACTTCTTGGAAATCTAGGACTTAAAAAGAAAAGACCTGTTTTCTGGAGAAAATAACTTGGCAGTTAAAAACTCAAGTAGGTCCTTAAATCCTCATAAACATTTTCTTCCTTCGTATGCCTTGTTTCATATGGTGAAGGAGATTTATCTTTTTTCTTGAAATTAACACATGACATCTTATTTCAGAGAGGCTCAAAAGTCAGTAAATCTAAGTGGTATATTTTTAGCTTACATGTCACAATGACAGAAAAGTGCTGCCTATCCCCCCACCCCCCCACCCCATCTGTGTATAGAAACAAGTTTGAACAGGCCCTGCTTTTTTCACCTTGGTTAAGCATTATCTTGTGTTCTTTGGGTTACTCTTGCATAACACCATCACAAGCATAAACTGAAAGCACCTCCATTTAGCTATGGTCTAATCTGCCCTAAAGATGAGGGATAAGGTTGATGTAGGTAGGGAGTTGGTGAGTTATCAAGAACTAGGTAAATAAAATAGGAATATGATCAACTTTAACTCCACCATAGATTACCCCATTCCTAATTTCCATTCTATTTTCTTTTCTATGGCATGAGGAGTTTAATCAGAAGAGGAAGCTCCAGTGTTTTTTCATAAACAAGATCTATTTTCCATTCCCCACATTCATAAGGGAAGGTAGAGAAGGGATGCTGACTGCTTTTGTGAGGCTGGGGACTCTTGGTTCTGCAGTTAATTATCAGCTTTTCTCTGAGAAATAAACTACCAGAGACCCTTATATCTCACGAAATTTTAGGTCCTTGGTAGCCTCAATTTCTACATTTCTTAGTTTTACAGAATACTTGAAGTGTTGTTTATCTGTGCTTTTCCAATAAAGATGTAGAATTTGGGTGGTAGGGTCCCTGTTAATGACAGAGAAGTACGTGGAATGTTTGGGGAGGGGTTATGGAGCGAAGTGGGACAGATAGCAGATGGCAAACCCACATAGGTCCATTGGTGTTTGCTGGAGTTAATTTGTTTGCCAGATGACATCTGGGGCTTTGTGACAGTAAGCTGAACAACTACATTAAGAAAAAGGATTGCAGAAGTACACAGGTTGAATTGCTACCACATGTTAGGATGTGGAGACCTGCTTGGATAAAAGAGAAGAAAAAGAATCCAAATAATGCCATATTAAGGAAACACAGTATTTTATTTTCAAGTGATTTACAAATTTTAAATATATGTGTATTTATTATTATAACAGTTAAAAAAAGAAATCCACAAATGAAAACATAGTCACCCAATTCTCCTACTTATAATCAGTTGCTTTAGTTGTTTGCAATTTCTAAGAAATCTAAGGGGTGATTTCTAAGTGACTATCATAGATCTCTTATTAATGAATTTAAATTCTTTTTAGAATTTATTATTTTTGATACCATTTTATTTAAATAATGTTTGTAGGAGGGCTACAATGACTATATCTGAGGGAAAGTGGATCCTATATTGTCAAAACACTAGCAAGGATATAAAATAATGACACTTCAGGAACAATAAAAGATAAATAAGCTAATACCATTCTCCCTCTAAATATATATACATATATATTTTATTATAAAATATAGGAAAATACTGAGAGATGTAAAAACAGAATTAAAATAAATTGTAATTCTACCCTGTCCTAATTTTGTGTTATATGTATGCATAAATAAATGACATTCATTATATCTTTAGCAAAATTTTTAATTACATATTTTTCATATACCATTACCTTAGGAGAAACTCATTTAATTAAAAATCTTCAAATCAAGTGTGTAATTTTTAAAAAGTCATACTCCATTATGTAATTACTCATTCATCTATTGATAAAACAGCCCTTAGGTCCTTTCTAATTTTGGAACTACAAATTGCATTTGATGCAAATTATGTTACATGGATCTTTTACCACTTCTCTGATGATGGTCTTAGGATAAATTTCTGAGAGTGGAATTACTGCATCAGTGGACTTTGTTTTGATGAATGTTGCCAAGTCTCCAGAAGTATGGTACCAATTTATATTTATATTTCCAAAGTATCACTTTACCTTTACTAACACTTAACAATTTTTAATCTTCACAGTTTGATAGGTGAAATATTGATATCTTTGCTATTTTAATTTATATTTCTCTGTTTCTAAAATTGACCAGATAGATATTAGCCTATATTTTCTTAGTTTATATAAATTAGCATTATACACCTAATGTCCTAAGCAACCGCTAATTAAATTCACATTTGCTAAATGGTATCAGAAATATCTAAAAAAGTTATTTTCTGTATTGTCACTGTTCTCCAAAACTATAATTGAATATTGCCTATCCTACTCAGAGTGGCTCTGAGGCCACTTACCTATGACAGTGACTTCTTTGTAACTTTGCTCAGTACCATTATGATTTTACTTTTTAGAATTTTCTTATTGTGAGTTTGGGGAAATTGCTTTTTTATTCCAGTATGTTTTAACTCTTTCAGCTGTTCCACATGAACTTTGAAATATGTTTCAATTTCCAAAGAGGAAATTTTTCAACACTCTATGGTTTCACTGGAATAACTTTATAGTTGCTAATTTCTTAATGAGTAACTTGGCATTTTCCTCTATATAGTTGTTTAGGAAAACTTTTATATTTCTTGAGGTGATTTGCAATTTTCTTCAGATAAATTTATCACATACTTTTGGTAAAAGATCATTTGTTTTGGTTGATGTGACTATTGTGAACAAAATTCTTTTATCCACTTCTGATTGATTGTACTGATGGAGCTTATTGTATAGAGCTCAGAACTTTTCTATTTTTATACATTTGTGTCTAGCAATTGCCTAAATAATAAATATTTGTTGAAGTGAATAAATTATCTTTATAAATTTACCTTGTTATCCAACTGGTGTGACTTCTCTTAATTCAGTTAATTTTTCAGTTTGTAGTTTTCAAGTATGTCAGTTTACCACATATATTTATATATCTATAAGCAATGATAGCACTGTTTCTTCCTTTAATACTTAAAATATTTTGTTTCATATCTTAATTGAATTTTCTATACTGTCTAATACTAAGTTATAATGGCTATGGTAAATATTCTTTGATTTTAAAAGAAATGCTTCTGGTTCAGGAATTCTTAACATTTTTAGTAATAGATAGATGTGCTTTAAGAAGTCTGTTAATTCCTAGAACATATATGTAAATTTGATTTGATAAGGGAGCTTATGTGGTCAGAGAGTATTTATATATTTTTCTTAATTAATATTTAAATTATATGTAGATTTATTATTTTATGATACAAACAATTATCATTTTATTCTTGTACCTTTTTTAAATCATGAAACTTTTTCATTGTCCTTTTTTTGAGTTCCCTTATTTTTTTTTTTTAAACAACTGTGCTTTGAGTTTTAAAGATTAAGGCAAGGAGGTCTCACAAGGTGCTCTTTAAAATATACAGTGTTTTAAAAACTTAGAGTTTGAGGAACAAAATGTTTTGAATTGCTAATTTAACTACTTCTCATTATGTCATCTTATGCTTAAACCAGACTAAATGTGAGCTGCCTTATTTGGGGTAAAGCTAGCTAGTCTTACCTCCTCTGGTGCCAGTGTTTGGGTAAAGGATGTGAAAAATCCTGAAGAAACTGACAAACAGTATCATTGGATATTCATTAAAACAAATGAGAGGCAATTTATAGTATGTCAGGGGTTAAATGAAACAGAGGTTGAAGAGCCTGTTTTAGAACTCCAGATAGGTTCTATAGTAGTTTACCTGTAGCTTTGTGTTAGAGAAGACAGGAGGAAAAGGAGGATATCAGGTCTTACCTTTAGCCTCGGCAAATTTCATGAAAGTTAAATGCCTTTAGTTAGCGCAATTACTAGGAATTACTGAAGTTATGCAGGGAAGCAGGGGACAAAATAGCAAGCAGTCTCAGTTTGAAAAATACATTACTTCAGTGAATGTGATTTCATCTGTGACTTCTCACAAGCTAAGTTTTAGAGGGAACCATTAGAAATTCTGAAACAACCAAAAGTGCACTTTGAGAAAATGTGTGCAAATTGTAGTCATACAAGATCCCCTGTGGAGTTGTGAAACTATTTTACCTTATACAAGATCTTCAGAAGTCCATTTCCTCTATCTGCAAACCTGGGAACACAGTATGGCCTCTTTGTCAAGGCAGTTACTGATTTTGTTGACGTTGCTCTGGGTATACAAAAGCACTTTGAATGAATGCTGATTAGAAAAAAGCATTATTAGTCATTTAAATGAAAAGAGTATTTTAAGAGTATTTATTGCTTCGCAGACTCATAAATGAAAAGGGCCCTTCTCATAATGGGGTGTTTCCTTTTCAGATAGGAGAGGTGTAAGTACAGCCAAGAATTACTTTTCCATGACTATTCTTTATGTGGTTTGCTAAGTTAAACTAGAAAAGGAAAAATACAGGCGAAAGCAAGGAATAGAAGATACGAGAGAGAACAAAACTTGTGAACTTTTAACAACCTTGACATTCAATTGGAATTTCACATTTAGTAATACTCTGCTCAGTACACTAGAGACTATAGAGGATGCTTAAGCAAGATTAGATACAAGAAAAATATAAAGTTTTGTCGAAGTCCTAAGGAACTGGAGGAATGGATAATGTGGACAATTTTTGAGCTTCTCAATCCAGCGTTGAATTTCTGAAAGAAGTCCATTTATGGTCAGAGTAACAGTGATGGGAAACCTGGGGCTGTGGGAGTTTTAAGGAAGAGCTGCGGTCTTTTTCAGTTCATATGAAATGAGATGAGAGACAAGATCGGGTTATACTAATGCAGTTTTGCAAAGAATTCTTTACTGTGTTGCACATGTAAATTATTGCAATTTGTCTAGGAAAGAAATAATAAGATTTGAATTGTGTTTTATGAAGACCGCATTGGCAACACATGGCAATCTATAGGTTGCATTTAGGCATTATGTCAATTTCTAAACAACTCTATTTGATTAGAGTCTTTGAGAGTCGCTGCTCTATTTCCATCTCTCCTCTGTGTATTTTCATCTCTTCTTCATAGTCATCTCTTTATTCATTCACGTAAAGAAATGTGCTCAGAAACCTTTATTCATTCTTGCATCATTCAAGGATACCATCATGAAATTTTCAAGTTTCTTTACATCTGTCATGTCTCCTGTACATATACCAGTAAATTCCTAAGGTTAATGTTGTGGTTCCTATTTTATAGATATAGAACCTGAAAATTGCTTGAAGTCAAAAGCTGGAAAATGGTAAGTTCAGATCAGAATTTGAGTTTCTGATTTGTTAAGCAAATGTGACTTCCTTTTTTGGTTAACATTTAATCTTGTGTGGAATGCTAAGAGCTGTGAGCCACAATGGTTTCTCTGAGAGAGGTCACAATTTTTCTAGGGTCTGAGATCATATGCCTACCTAACAGTAGAATCCTTCTTAACCAGCATGATTCAGACTGGTAATTATTCAGGTAATTTTAGAAAATTGGTGCAGGTGGGAAATCATAAACCTGCTGTATATACATAATGGAAGTGTATTACACAATGTAATGCATCTATATGCACATTTTAAAAAACCATGTGCAAAGAAAGTCTTTTCTTTGATTAAGAGTTTTCTTAGGATCCACTGCAATTATTCAAAAATATTAATTTACTGTTATGGAAATTTGTGAAACAATCTTGATTTTAAATTTTAAAATTTCTCCCGAAAATCTTTTAACAATATCCACCTCATACTAGTTTAACAACGGGTGCTTTCCTAAAAAAGCAGCTCATCTGTATTTCTAACCCTTTCCAATGTTTTCCTAAAAAAAAAAAAAAAAAACCTATTTTATGTAATCTTTAGCTAAATTTTGTAAATATTAGCAGCATATATGTCATGTGTATGCTTGAGAACGAACACAATCACTCTTGGTATTTATTCATCTCCATTTGTGGGAGCTGAAGTACGCTGGCCCATTAGAAAGTAATTTCCTAATTAAGAGCATTCCCTGTGCCATGGACAATTGTCACTGTATTCACAGAGGGAATGGAAAACACTAGTCATTCCGGTGATTTGTTTAAGAGAGATTTAGTTGCAATATAATTTTCAGCAGCAGATACCACTGAAGAAATTCAAAGTGTATATGAGTTGAGGTGAAACAGATGGATTTATGATTTATGGACGACTTGTAATGTTAGTTGGGGCTATAAAGACAGGTGGGATGCATGAGGAGGAAAGGTGTGTGTGTGTGTGTGTGTGTGTGTTTGTGTGTGAGAGAGAGAAAGAGAGGCTCATGGTGGGAAAGACAAATACAGATAGATACAGATAGAGGTCAGTTGTTTTCAGCAAGAGAAACACATTCATTCCTTAGAATACAAAAAAATGACATACAGATCAAATAAAATTGCTGTATTTAAAATTCTCTTTTAATTTCTTCCTCACGAAGGATATCTTCCCATATCATATTATAGGTTAGGTGAGAATTTGGACTTCCTTCCTAATATAGATATAATTATTGTACTAGTTAGAAGTTCAGACAGTTATTTAGTCTCCCACATTCAACATGGCTAAAATTAATTTGCTTGAGACAGATGAAGTTCCATACCTATACCCTATGTTAAGAAAAATGCCAACGGCATTGATGATTTTCGTTAGTGATTTACTCTGATGTTACGACCCTCCATCGCTCTTCACATTTAAAAATAAGATTATTAAATCTTTCTTCTAATGTCTAGGCTGTCTTTACCCAGAATGATACAACTATCATTTCACATATTCTCGACTCTAAATCTAATAAGTGGAAAAAAGAGAAATGAACAGGTGTGGATTTCCACATGTAGCAATTCAAATTAGCCATGAAGGGAACTGTCTGCCTTAGTGCTGTATGTGTGCATGTTTGTGTTTGTATAAAAACAAATATCTGTTTAAAACAGTGTATAAATAAAAAGTAGACACACACGCACACTAGTACACACTCTGATTTTCAGAAACCAAAGCAGAGACATGTGATCAGATAAATGTGCCAAAGGCAGCCTCACAGAATAAAATGAAAGTCAGAATGTCAAGGTTTTATCTGCTGAGATCACCTGAGAGTAGGGAAAGTTGATTGTTCCATGCCCTTTCACTTACATCACTTGTAGCTGATCCTTTCTAGTCAGTGCCTCCTGCTCCTTCCTGTGCTCTGTACTCTGTCACAGGTTAAATATGATCCAATGCTCATATCAGTTTGCTAAGCTCTCACTGATTATTAAGTGGGTTGATTGGTTACTAAAAATGGATTAAGGTATCATTCTTCTTGGGATTATTTGTTTCTTAAGATTCTTAGAGGCAGAAGCCTTGAAATCTCCAGGACTGGAATCGCTAATGTGGGACCAACTGATTGCAGGGTTAATAATGGTGGTTTGTTTGGGATGTATGAATTTGCATATATAGAATATGCTGATATTCACTAATGTATAAGCCAAGCATGCATTTCTGTGTTATAGGGCTTATCTAGAGCAGTGTTGTCAAATAGAAATAAAATTGTAAGTCACATATATAATCTATGTTATTACCAATTTTAGTGGCCACATTAATAAGAGTAAAAAGAAAATAGTGAAATTAATTTGAATAAGTACATTTTAATTAATCTATCATAGCTAAAATATTATTACAGCATATAAAATTATTGAATGATCTTACCTTTTTTGTGTTTCTTTTTGATGTGTATTTTATATTTGGAGAAGAACATAACTATTGGAGAAGACACATTTTAGCGTTCAATAGCCACATATGGTTAATGTTATTTCTGTTATGTAGTGAAGGTTAGGGAGTGCCCCATAGTGAGGACAGGGAGCACGTCTTTTCTAAGTATTAGATCCCACCAGGTACAGGGAGCCTGTTGTTAGACAACTTCCGTCAGCTAGAGCGGTTTCACGGTATGCGGTGGTCATGCCCACTAAGTAGCTGGAATCAGAGTGTTTTGTTGAGCATGGGGCTTTGGAATGCCACTGTGTGTTTGATTTCACCTCAGAGGGAGCAGATTGATTCCTATAGAGCTCTGAATAAAGAGAATTGTTCCTCAGAAAAAGAGTTGTTGAGCAACAAGTATAGGATTTCCTGGATAATGGCCAAGCCTGAGGTTTTCTATAGATTGGTTGGCACACATTCTTTCCACTTCCTGGAGATGCCCTAGAATTAGAAGGTGAAAAACAGCTATGTGTTACAGTGGAGGAATATATAAGACACCATGTTCCTCAAACTGACCAAGTTGGAAGTTGTTTCCAGGGATGAGGATGGATCAGGAAGTGTCTGTAATAGCAAAGCCTGCTCTCCCCTACTGCTCTGATCCCTGGGGTATCCCTGTGAGTTCCCTTTCTCTGCCAAGAGATTCAGTCACAAAATTAATGTCGTATAATTTGACTCCAAAAACTGGAAAAACAGAAACATTATTTTTGTATCAAAACAAAAATGGCTGTATTATTAAGGTAATATAGAATAAATCTTATTAAAAAATGACAGTAAATTGTTTTGGGACTCACCATTTTTTTCCTTGGACTCAGAACTTGTTTCCCTTTGCTTGCCAGGCAAACTTGTAGAAACACTGCCTTTCCTGCTTATCCTCCGTACTTCCTCCAGTCTTGGAGGACTGGATTCCAGAAAGCATACAAAAAGACATGAAATCTCTTGAAGGTCATAATTATAAAAGAAGGGGAGGGGTTCAAGTGGTGGCATTTAAAAGTACATTTGAAATTAGTATTTTGAAGGAAACAGACAACAAATACCTGTTAATTTCAGTAGGCATTTACTATAAAAAATATGAACACAGACTCATTTGAACCCATATGCACTTTGTTTTCTATTTCAGAGTAACCAAAGTTCACTTTTTGCCTACTCATTTATTTTCATTTGAATATTTCAGTGTAATTTGTTGAAAGGACTATATTGTTTAGATAGTTGTCTTATACCCTTCAGGATTCGAAATTTTATTTTAATTTTGTGTAACATTTTTGCTTAATTCTGATTATGAGACTGATGTTTCTGGTTATGTGATGAAACTAAAGTTATCTGTATTAGAATATTAGTACCACCTTATAATCTTGTATATGATTATGCTATTTTTTGGAGGTAAAAACTTTAGTATAACCTAAAATGTAATGTCTACCACTTACATATTACAGTTTCATCTAGATCTGAATTGCATTTGTAGTTTAAAAAAGAAGTCTTGTAGTTTTGAAACTTTGTGAACCTGGTCATGGTTCAGGGTCCGCACCCATGTGCTTACAATTGCAAGACATGACTCAAACAGAGTGTAACAATAACAGAGTTTATTTATTGGGGTGCTGGGAAGGAGCAGGCAGGAGATATAGTTTGGGAGAGATTAAAGAAAGAGGAGAGTTCCAAAGGCAACAAATGACTGTCCACCCTGACCCAGAGAGTGTCCACTGTGTCCAGAAGTCCAAGCCAGAAACTGCTTGTGAAAGATGGCATTGTCCTTGGACAAGCACCTGGAGCTGGTGGCACAGCCATAAGTGGTGGATCAGGTGCCAACTAATGGTGGTAAAGAGGGGACACTGTTGAGACAGCACAACAGCTTGCAGTAGGAATTGAGAGGTGAGGCTGGGCAGGGTTGGAGGCAGCAGCAACAGAAGACAGCTCTGGAAGTGGTATAGACACAGGCTTGTGTTGCTGATCAGGATGTTGAAGATAGCTCTTAGCAGGTGGTGCCAGATGATCAGGCAGGGGTAGACCAGAGGTGTGTCAGTTTTGGTAGAGGATCAGGCAGTAGCCATTATGTTTCAGATGTGGTATCAGTCATGCTGGTCACTAGAGCAGCCATCTATGATGGAAGTGATGTTAGTGATCTCAAGTGTATGTCTTCCTAGGAGAGAATAGCATGCTGAGCTGCACTAGGTTGGTAAAGAGGTTCTGCAGTGGAGCTGGCCATATTTGGTTGCACTAGTGAACCAGAAGTCACGTCTCCTCTTACAACTCGAGAAATAATTCAGCATGAAAAAGCTAACGTTAAAAATAAGTAACGTAGTGAATAAAATGACATTGATGGGTAAGACAGGGCCTATTGTCCTTTTTTTTTTTTTTTTCTGGTCAAGGTCTAATGATTCAGAGTTAGAAAATACATGATGTCATTTGGTAACATTCCTGAAATCTGGTGCTTGCGGCAGACAGTGCTCATTTACCAAGTTCCTCTTTCCCACTGGGTGTAGTCTCATAGTACTTTAAAATCTGCTGTTCATACAGTCAAGTAGGAATCTACTTAGTATTCTAGAGATGATTTTATCATGAAGAAGTTGATAGAAAAAAGCCAAAATGTCTTCTGATCATTTTTAAAGTAATACTTTCAAGGGAATGCGTGGGACCTACTGATTATCAGATCCCCTACAGTTCCAAAGCTGGGGTTTTTTGTTATTTTAAGGAAGAAACAGGAGTGAAGTGATTCTCAGTCTTGATATCAAGATCGAAATGACTGCCATCTGTTGGAACGGTTTTCACAAATGCTTTGATATTAATGATGAAAGTGCTAGAATTGCCTTCCAGGCCTCTAGAAATGGCACAGAGCATGCAGCCTGTAACCTAGGTCTGCTCATGGCAGTACAGAAGCAGAACTTCATCTCCCCCAGTAACAGAGGAAAAACTGCAACTACTGTGACTAGGGAGAATAACTTTGTTTTGTACTGGCTTCCTCATAGTGAAGAATTCATAGCAGCAGCAGCAGCAGCAACAGCAGCAGCAGCTATTGCTGCAGTAGTTACAGTAGAATTCATTTATGCTGTTCATTTCCAAAGCCCTGAATCCCAGGGAAAACCTGACTCACAGAATACTTTGGGGCACGAGTGCTTAAGGGTTTAATAAGAGAAAACCGACTTTGGAAGAAAGATGTCAAGTGGCACACAATACAGAGGATAGGTGTCTGACTCACCAGGAATGACACACAGGGAGAACACTTTATAGCATTGTTCATTTTCCTGTTATCAGGAACAGTGAGAAAATTGGTGGGACTTTTGTATGCTATTCTTAAATGGTTAAGATTTCTTTGATTGCGTCATGGAAACTTTCCAAGTTCAGGTAGCCACACTGGTTTTTAGCACTACAAGGTGAGAGAAAATTTGGCACTTGATTTTTTTTTTTAATTGTAATCTGGTAGTTCTAGGTATATATCTGGAAGGAAATCAGAATGTTGGGAGATAAATAACATATCTTGTGTGGGTAGGCTCTCTCATTCTCAAACTGAGAGTATCACATCCCTACTCCTCTTTACTAGCAAAGTAATTCTTTCTCCTGTGTCAATTCTATTTTGGGCAGAGGATAGAGATGAGAAGGGTTATCCCTTCTGTACTATACATAGTACTGTGTGTCTATCATGATCACTTCCATCCTTTCTGGTCTTTCTTTTAGTCACATCATTTCACAGTGTCCTTTAAATCAGTTTCCAGTATCTTAGAAGGCCCAGTTTTTTTCCTCAGGGAATGATCCTAAAAGTTTAACCCTGGTTTTGGGTCACTGGTATGGAAACAAGAGAGAGTAACAACAGGAAATATGTGGAGAAAACTTTTGTTCTAGAGTATTCTTAGATAGAAATTCTGAGGAAGGAGATATGAACAGTTCCTGATTAAAGGTAGAGTAAAGGGAACTTGTGAGAAACTCAGCCTGTCCAAGTGAAGCCTGCTGGGCTAGTGAATTAATTAAGGAAGGGAAGTTATTTAAAACCATACCAAACTGGATTAAGCTCTGAAGTAGCAGAGGACTGGAAAAGAGAAAATATGCTTTCAGTTTTTCCAAAAACAGGAGAGAAGTGAACCTATCAGTTGTTTTTCTCTCAGTTTAATCTCAAGTGAAACGTGGAAAAAAATTTGAAATTCCTAAAGGCATGTTTTACGAAGGGTTAATTATATTGTAGAATCAACAGTTGGATAAAATCATTTAAAATTTTATTTACAACATGAAGATAAAGAAAAGTTGTAGAATTGGATAATGAAAGTAGTATATTAAAATAGTTGAATTTGTGGTTAAAAGAAATTTATCTAGAATGATAAAGATCCCATTTTTAGGGTTTCAACCATGTTTCAGGGCTATTTACTGAATCTAAAATAGAGATGTGTGGCTCTCACATGAAACCACTATTTTTGCATATTTTAAAATATTTGTAATCATGGTATGAATAGTGTTATATTCTGTTTTCCTTCAGTTAATGTAGATTTGCCATGAGTGACAAGCCATTCTTAATGTCAGTTTTTATGACTGCATAATAGTCCACCATGAGAATGTACTTAACTAAAGTCTTGCATTGGAGACTCAGGTTATTTCAATAATTTTCACTAATACAGATAACCTACTGTGAAAATCTTTCCATAATTCATCCTCTTTCACATTTTCTCCTTAATATTATTTTTAAATAGGAAAAGTGAGTCTTGATGACTGTTGCCAAATTGCTTCTAAAACATTTCTCTGATTTTCACATGATGGGATAAGGGTGAATGTGACCACTTATGTCTAATGCGGTTATGCTGGATTAAGGATTTTCTAATCATTAAAAATGACTTTCAGCCAGGCACTGTCGCATGTGCCTGTAAGCAGCAGCCTAGGAAGCTGCAATGGGGACCAGGGATCGTGGTTCAAGTCCCGCTCAGAGGCAACGTAGTGAGACTTAGTTCCAAAAAAATAGCTGGGTGTGGTGGCGCATGCCTCTAATCCCAGCTGCCTGGGAAGCTGAGGCTGGGGATAGCTTGAGTCCGTGATACTCTGGGCGACTTGAGCCTGCGGGTCCATGGGCAAAAATAGCAAGACCTAGTCTCAAAAAAAAAAAAAAAAAAGAAAAGATTTTCACCTGAGATGATGTTGCATCATCTCCCAAAGGAATCGTGATCACAAAATATATTGCTAGTGAATGGTCATTGCTAAGAAAGAGAAGTATCTGTCCGTCAGAAATTTCAGAAGGCCTTCTATGAAAGGATTTATTGTTTAAGGTTTACATTGTCTTATGTAAAAGTTTTAGGGCTAAGAAATAGGGAATAAATAAAATTTTAATAAAATTTAATTTTTTTATGAATAGCACCTAAAAATGTTCCACACATAATAGACTTCAACAATATTTGTGAGTAAATGAAACAGTACAGAACACTTGTCTCTAAAAGTAACCGTAAAGTTAATTTTTTAAAAATGATGTGGTGGAAATGAGACCATTCTGCTTGAAATTTCAGATATTTTCCAACCAGACTTCCTTAAAATGTGGTATGTGTCTGCAGTTCACTGCTACAGCCAATATTTGCAAATACTGTAACAAAAAACTATTTAAACATAAAAACAAAATATTCAATCTGTCACATCCCAGCCCATGTAGAAAAGGGAAATACTTCTTAAAAGTGGGAATTCTTAATATTCTGACTTGGTTGTTTGGAGCAGGAACTGTTTTTAAAACTCACAACTTTAATAAGTGAAGGAGATATATTGATTTAAACCACGAACATATTTAGTACATGAGATCATTCAGACTCCTCACCTTCAAAACAAAAGGTTTTCCCCCTTCCTCTCTAGGTTTTCTTTTCTTTTTTTCTTTTTCTTTCTTCTTCTTTTTTTTTATTTTGACAACCACGTCAAGTTTTCCTGGCCATCGTCAGGGAGCAGGGCTCCAACTATTAAGCTGTGTGAGAACAGTGAACTTGGTCAGCAAGGATCATTTGTCTCCAGTTGTCAACAAAAGCTTGTTTTACTGGGAACAATGACTACGCAGGTTTGTTCAGAGTGTTGTGTGCAAAAGCGTTAATCAGTAAGCAGCTTGAGCCATACTCAAAATCTCTTTTACATAGTTATTTCACTCTTTAGGGGTGATTGTTGTCTCTGTCAGTTGGCACCATTTGAAAAAGAAGTTCATCAGTATGCCAGGATGCTCTCTACAGAGAAAGCTTGACACAGTCTTCTCTTTCCTCCTTTTGGTTCTCTTTAATCAGTTTTCAGCAGTGCTCAGCCCTGCTACTATTGATGTTTAAGTACAATGAGGTGATTAAATAATAATGATCTTGGTTTCCATCCAAGATGACATATTTTCCTAGCTTTGGAATTCTTCAGTGCCCTGGATAGAGTGCATTTTTACACATTCACACATGTATTCTCTCTCTCTCACACATACACACACACAAACACACACTTTTCACACTCACAGAGGACCTTGATTCCAAGAAGTATAGAAAGAACTCTGTTGGCTATTAGAAAGGACGCTAGTCTAGAGCCAGTAGGAGTAAACTGGGGGTGAATGAATTCTTCTGCTCTGTTTGGCACTCACCAAAAGGACTGAATCATTACAAGAAACATTCTGAGCTTAACTCCAGCATGGTTGAATCACTGAGATCAAGTTGTTAAAAATGTAAAGCTGATAAAGATTTCATTCTGAATTCTAAGTTGTGGTAAACATGCAAGCCTTCTCCCTAATACTTATTTCAGAGGAGCCTTTTTAACTTTTCCCACTCAGTAACTCCCCCTACCATGTTTTTATTATATTTTAGTAGGATACAGCTTTCCATGTATGACTGAGGCAGGCAAGACTGATGCCAGAGAGTGTTTGTTGTGGCACATTTTTGAGTCCTTTCAACATTAGACAGTATTAGGGGGCAAAGAGTGTAGTGCCAAAGAGCTTGGACTGTGAGGTCTAAGGTCAGATAGACCTATGTTCTAACCTTGACACTATCTCTTAATAGCTATGTGATGAAGTCACTTTACCTCTCAATATTAAAAATAATACACAAGTAATTGATTAAAAATGACAGTAGTTTAACACTAATTGAACTCTGCACTCTGGGTACTGTGCATACATTTTGTATATATGCTATCTTGTTTAGTCCTTACAATGCACTGAGGTATGTCCTATTATATCTGGATTTTATAATTAAGAGAATTGAGAGCCAAAGAACTTAAAATCTTTTTGACATAGCAGTCAAACAAATGCAGCTCTTGAGCCATATTTTTGCCACCATACCATCCTGTCTCTCTGTAAATCCCTACATGTGACGTCTGGTATACTAGGATTCCTGATTCTGAAAGATTTGTGTGTGTGTGTGTGTGTGTGTGTGTGTGTGTGTAGCTATATAATCTATATATGAGGTGGGGAGAGAAAGTTAATCAGTGGATCTCTTGTGTTGCTTCCAACTTCTAACAGTTGGGGAGCAGTAAGGAGACTATTGACTTATGGGAATTAGCATTGTAATTACCTACTGTTTTTGTGAGTAATTTGTAAATAAAGAGTGGTTTCCAGCAAGTGGTTTAGGTATAATGAGAAATGGAAACTAAAAAAGAAGACTGATGTTTCTCATAGAAATTTCTCTGGGAGGGAACATGAAGTAGTAAAACTAAGGCAATGCAGAAAGACTTGAGGGTCCAATGATCATTTAATCAATCTTTCAGCCCTAAGGCTAAGCATATGAGGGTTTGCATAGCTGCATCACCACAGTTATAACTTGTTCTGGATTGAGAGCCTTTGGAAATGCCCTTTGGAAATGCCTCCCCTAAACTCTGCAGACTGTTGTCTTTGAACACAGCTTCCCTTAGCAAAACCCCCTAAATGTCTGCAAATGTTGAAGGAAGTTCTGAAGTTAAGACTGACAAGTGTGGGCTAGTACTCATCATCTTTGTTAATACAGGTATTATGATCATATTGTGGTCTTGGGAATGGAATTGTTAATGATATTTTAGGGTAGAAAAGAAATTTGGCCCACACGTTGATTGCAATGGAGGTACAGTAGGATTAACTGTGTACTCTGAGATGACAAAAATTTCCTGGGTAATTTTAGCCTGTCACTTACATCTAATTGCCAAATGTGTAAACATGACTTAGTAAATAGAAATCTTAGCGAAAGAAAAGAGAATAGGAATAAATAGGTAGTCTTTAATTTTAGATTTTTTTTAAAACATAGCTTTGTTTGTATTATCTTCATCTGCCAGAAACCCCAAATGATGATGATGTTGATAATGATAACCCTTCATTTGTATTAGTTCTAGTCCTTGTGTAATGTTTACAAATTTTATTTTATGTTATTGTTTATATTAGAGATTATTCATCATATTTTAATTAATTTAGGGATTATTATCTATATTTTAAGTATCACATTTACATTCATAGATATTATCTAATGTATCAAAGTCACAGAGAGAGAACAGGAATGTTAAGTAAGTGTGGTGCTAAAGTTAGACTTATTTATTTAAAACAATGTTTTGAATTGTAAAAAAACCTAGTGGTAAAAGCTTATAAATTAATAAAATCTTTTTTTTAAAGTCAAAGTTTTTTTTTTTTTTGAGACTAGGTCTCGCTACTTTTACCCATGCAGGGTCATGTTGCCCAAGGTACCACGGACTCAAGCAATCCCCAGCCTCAGCGTCCAAGGTAGCTGGATTACAGGTGAGCACCACCACACCCAGCTATTTTTTTGGGACTAAGTCTTGCTGTGTTGCCTTGAGTGGCACTCGAACCACGATCCCTAGTCCCAGCCACTTCATAGGCTGAAGCACACAGGCACGAGCCACCGTGCCCAGTTAAAGTCAAAGTTTTAAAGAGATTATTTCTCTTAATTTCTGGTAACTGAAAAAGAATGTATTGTTTGATCAAAGTGACTATTTAGAACAGACTGAAGGGTATAATAGGAATATAGTCAGCTTTATAGATGCTGTTTTGTTTTAAAATCCATGCCTTCCATTGAGCTCACTTGTATGTATACTTTAATAGTATTTCCCATAAGGGTCTAAGAATATGAAGACCATTTATTAGCACTTCCTGGTTACACCTATGAGTAGTAAAATCTTGATCTTTGAATGTTTAAAAATGCCTTATCTCCCCCAATTTAATGTGATTTAATGATATTTAAGTGTGCTTTAATGTGATTTAAATGATTTAATGATAGTTCAGTTTGGCATAAAATTCTAAATTGACAAAAAAGGCTTTCCTCAAAGCTTTTAAGATTTTACGTTGTTGACCTTGGTTTTCGCTTTTCAAAAGTTGGTTAACCATCTGACTGTAATTTTCTGAAGAGCTTTGCTTTGTTCGGATGTTTTTCTGTTTCATCTCAATATATAGAGATGTGGATTTGTCTTTTTTAAAAATCTTGCTCACATATTTAATCTAAGGACCAGTTTCTCTCTCTGGTTATGGGAGGTCTCTCAAAATAGTTCATCTTTTTAATTCTCTCTGTTTATTCTTTTTCTTTTTCCCTTTTTCTTTCTGAAATTGTATTAGCCATGTAGTGAAGCTCAATCTGCCTTTGAGTCTCTTAATTTAATCTTGATATTTTAAAGAGATTTTTTTCCTCTTGTGCTTCCTCTTAGGTGAAATAGGAGAATACCTACTTAGTTTTATCTTCTGCTTCACTATTTTTGAATATTTCAGGTACATATTTTATCTCACCCATTACATTTTTCTGATTTAGTAAGTCTACTTCTATTTCAAAATTTTTGTTTCTTTTTATATATGGTCTCGTTCTGCTTATATTATTTTCATCTAATTTTAATGGATATCTTTATGATTTTAATTGATATCCTTTTCCACCTTAGTAATCACCCTGATCATGTTTAAGGTTATTGTCTAACCACTTATGAAATTAATATCATGGACTGAGTTCATAACCTGATGGTTGATTTTTTCTTAGAATTAGTTCCTTTTAGGTGTTTGGAATTTTAGTTTGTGGACTTAGGTTAAATGTGAGGGACTTTTGCTTTTTTTGGTATGATTTCTTTTATTCTCCCTCCTTGACTAACGATTTTGTGGTTTTGCAGTTGCCTTCACCTGGGACCTTAGCTCCATTTCATTATTGAACATTATAACGATGTTTACTATATCCTTGCTTTGTGATTATTTCGGGAATATCACAGATTCATGGAGCAAGATGGTAATCTGACTCCATTTGTCTTTTTAGAGTTTTCTTTAGTACTGATAAAACTGAAATCCCAGGCAGTATGTCCTCTTTGTGTTATCTAACTTCTTCTCACTAATGTGAGATGCTTGGATACTTGTAGAGGAGTGAGAAAGGGATCCCACTTCACGACCTGGCTTTAAGCAGTAATTGGGATCCATGTCCTTCTAGCATGTGGCAGTTCAGATCCTCATGTACCTCAGAAGTCTAACTCTCTGTTGTTGCTATTTCTGAATGAGAGTCCCACATGCTCTGATTTTAGCCCCACTTTCTTTATTTCTGTTTCTTTTGCTTTTGAGAGTAATGACTTCTTATTGATTTTTTCCTTAAAAATAATTTATAAAATGTAAAATATGTGTTTTGGTTTGAAGCATTGTTTCAGAACTTGCAGTTACAGGACTGGCTGACCAACCTGTACTGTTTTCAGTTTGTCAGTCTGTCTGTTTGAAAGTCCTTTCCCAGAAACGCTGAGGTACTCTTGTTTTGCTGTTTTCCTGTCCTTTCTTCCTTCTCTTGCAGAATTGCTTCAGAAATTAAGGGATTTGCTTTCTTCCTGGTGTTACCTTGATTGGGCAATGTTCAGAATAAATTTCAAGACTCCACCTTCAGTGTAAATGTCAGCATTATCTCAAGTTAAGGAGAATAATATTAAGAAATAAGTAAGTGTACAGAAATTGTTCTCTAGAATCAATTTTCAGAAGATGTGACATTTGATATAATGTGTACTCAGGTATAAACTTCTACATAGCTTTCATGTGTGTTGTTAAGAAATAATTGAAAAGGCTTCATGAGTTGTATGGATTTCTTTATTTTTCTTTAAGAAATAATATAGTAAAGACTTTATATCAAAACTTGAAAACTTTTAAACATGCAAATGCTAACAAAGTTGAAAATGTATGTTTTTTCACATCCTACTAAATTTGAAAGGACCAGAAAATATTCATGCTTCAAATCACCTTTATATGTACTTTGAATACTTTAAGTTTAAAGATAGCATTGCCAGGACAGACAGTTTCTCCATACCCCCTTTAAAGTTTATTGAGAACCTGCCCTAATTTTCCTGCCATTCTTGTGAGTTGTGCTCTTCTTCACAGATCCTGAACTCTGGGAACTAGTCATGGCAACCAACTAAGTTAGCTTCCATAAAATTTTTTATGTACAATAGTTTAAAATAAGCTGTTGTGTTCAAGCTTATTTTAAATTATGCTTTAACATCTTTGGGGAAAATTACATATATATAGTAAAATTTTCACACAAAATGTGTTCAGGGAAAGTCTTCAATTCTACCACATTCCTGTAGGTCCCTGTCCTGTAGGACAGCCCACTTGCTGCTTTCTTATGCATCCTTCCTGAGATCTTTTATGCATGTATGTGCATATTCCCCTTTTTCATAAAGAGTGGCAAATAAAAGGTACTCTCTGAATGTTGGCTTTATACTTAACCACTTATTTTGAAGCTCATGATAAGTACATAGAAAGCTGGCTCATGATTTTTTTGCATTAAAACTGTTAAGTTACTAAAATCTTCTTGTACTCAACAGAGCATCATAAAGAAGCTTTGGCTGCTGATGTTAGGTCTGATTTTTTAAAAATAGAATGGAGTCTATCTTTCATATTCAAGTAGATAACAGAGTTTCATTGTGTGGAAGTCAGCTTCTAAGCTTGACTTTCAGTTCTGTGTTTTCAACAATAGGTGGCACCAGCAATTTCTGTATGTAGATGTGAAACATCTCATTTTGATAATTTTTCATTTCATATCGTTGTACTTACAGATTATTAAGAGCAAAGATGTATTTACCTGAAGGCTGATAGGCTTGCACAAACATGCATACATACATGGGGAGGAGGGTAAAGAGGCATATTCTGGAAAGATACCTGGGACACAGTACCGTAGCCCTTCCATTGCCCATTGTTTGTAACAGTCATCTAATGAGATCAGATATTGTTAACACATTAGATTTAACTAATTTTAAATGTGATTGCATGTGTGTGTTTGTGTATGTATAGAGAGAGATCTTGGTAGATGAATAATTTGAGATTTTGAGAATTTATTTTGGCAAAAATTTGGTACTTGACCATGTGCATGAGAAAAGCTGGAACACATTCAGAATTATGAACCTTCTCTGTACTCAGAGCTTCTGACTGATATGTCCCATATTTTGCCATTGTGTTAAGACAGGGATACATACCAAAGAGTTTTGGACTTTTCCACAAAATCTGTTTTAAAAAAATTCCTAACCTAAAGTAGCTCTTCCTGACTTTCTATTCAAGGCCATCACTGTATGGACCCAGCTTACTTTTTTTTTTTTGTAACATAGCATAAACCAGAGCCACCTTTGGGAGTTTGACAATTAGCCTGTCTGTTAGCCCAGGAAAGATAATCTTTCCAGGGAGGAATCACAAGAGAAGGGGAAGAAAAAATAGGGATTATTTGGTGCAGTTGCCAGTTACTGTAGAAGTTACTACCTCTCCCCATAACATTCCCTGTCAGCAAACAAAGAAAATATATGTGCTGTGTTGTCCTTTTTTAGCCCTCTCCCCATCCAGACTTCCTACCTATATGCTAGGTGTTTTTTTTTTTTTGTTGTTGTTGTTGTTGCTTTTTTTTGTCCAAAGTTGCTTCTAAGGGATTACATGACCAAGATCAGCTACGTTCCTTTGGGCATAAAGTAATTTTGATACCCTTTATAATGAGTGGATTATATTGCAGGGAACAGATTAATTAATAATCATAGTCATTATTTATTGAGGTCATTCTATAAGCTAGACACTTTATACCCATTGTATTTTCAGTCTTCTTCAACAACTCTGTGAGGTAGTTACCCCTACCCCATTTGGCAGTGGTTAAAATCTGAAATATGGAAAAAGTTAAGTAATTTGTCTGATATCATACACATGAGGAATAACCTTGTTTTCCCCTCAGAGAGGAGACTTGATTCTCCTCTAACTACCTTGCTATCTACCTACTTCAAATAAATGCAAAAAGATTCTACAGCAGAAAGAAGGAAGCCATATAATTCTCTATTCCTTGGTTAGCTCTTCCTTACTGCTCACTTCCCCCTTAGGCATAGACCTGTTGTTTCTTTGATGCAGAGTTTGCACTTAGGCATAGCATCTTTAATCTTGTCCACAGAAGACATACTACTTTTCTATTTGAGTTAAGCAAGTTGTCTATGTTGGTAATTATTTTTCATTAACTCAGTGTGTAATTGTTCTAATGACTATACCAAGCACTGAGCATGTAGCTGTTAAAACAGCAAGAGCAACAATATATATGGGCATATATATATATATACATATATACACATATACATATCCCCATAAAAATATATATACATATATATGTGGGTTTTTAGATAATTGGGGGTGAATGCAGGCTATACACAAATAAGAAAGCTTTTGTTAGTCAAGTAAAAGATTGTATTACTTCTGTTTATTCTTATTGCTGAGATATTGGAAGAAAAAATTAACTTGAACAGTCAGTGTGTAATTTACTGAGAAAAGTCACTTATATGAAGGCATTGTCTGGTGAGCAGGAATTAGCAATTCAAACCAGTGTATGTTTGAAGTTGATTAAAGGAAAATAGTAAGATTCCTGAGTAATGATTTAAATGTGCTGGAATATTATCCATTACTCACATATTACATAAACATTTAAAAATTTTGTCCAGTTGTTAAAAAGATAATCCAGGTAGGTGGCGCTAATAGGTATTCATGCAGTCATAGAATGCTGAATTAGAAAATGTGGGTGTTGCTCTGAACTTCTCTTTCTTTATCTTCCTTGAAGAAATTAAAATTGAGAAAATTGCATATGCGGTGTTCCCCTTACTCCCCAAATTCATGACTCGTAGGATGAATAGACTGGTTTATTCAAGGTCTCAAGAGTTCAAGTTGTCAACTTCTCATACAATAGCAGTGCCAATGACTTAGAAATTAATATGGTTTGAACTTCATGATTCTTTCTTTTTAGATGTGGTTGAAGTAGTATGAGCTCATCATCAAGGAGCAGTTAGATCTTCTCTTCAGCTTGCCTTGTCTAAATTTCAACTTCTACTACTAAATGGTTTTACTAGATCTAGTGACTCAAGAGGCTGTTTTACTCTGTGTGACTACTTTAGCAGACCACATTAAAGCATTTATGTCCCTTGTTAGGTTGCAGGAATGAGTTTACTTAATGCCATCACTGAATTCCAAAGGGGGAAATAAATTACTCATGCATTTTCTAATGGTTAAAAAATTTTCCAGAGACTTGGCTGTCTAGTTCTCATCATGCTGAGGTTCCATTACTAAAGAGTAATTGATAGGATTTTTGACTAGCAGGCTGATTCTACTTAGAAAACCAACTAAATAAAACATCTGAGTCATAGATCCTAGGACAGAATTTCAAAGAGTAAAATTTGTGGGATAAAATTTTGTAGTTATGGGAAAATCGTGGACATGGAGAAAGGAAAAACACCTGTGATCTTGCCTTATTGGTTATTTAGCTTTAGGAACATGGTAAGCAACTTAACCTCCTTCAGCCTGTTTTCCTCATCTGTAAACATGAAGACAATCATAATAATATCTGTCATAATTATCTCATATGATTATTAAAAAAGTTAATTGGTATAACAAATATGTAGTCTCACTAGAAAACTCCTATGAAGATCTATGTAAATGTAAGCATTTAAAAATATTGTAGTAATGATAATGATACTCAAAGTGACAATTGTAATCTAAATCTTGGCATAGAATTATGTGTAACAGAACATTAAGTGGTTGCTTGGATGCTTTAATGTGTTGGTATAGTGACAGTGTTTGAAAAATGCAAGTCACTCACTAAAGGAATGATTTTGCTTTTCAACATTTATGTTAATAAATGAAAATAGCTTGAAATATTTTCACTGTTTCAAAAAAGGTTAAAAGCATCTGTCATAGAAATAACCAGTGAAAAATATGAGGAAATGGGGAGAAAGGTAGTAAAGTGAGGGAAAGGGTTAAGTTAGGACCCCAAATACATTTCATCAGGCCATGTCACATATTGCTAGAGGGAAGTAAGATTTGATTTGGTTCTGTTTTCTTGTAACCAATGCAATGAGGGAAATAGAATCAACAGTGTGAATCATAGAGCCCATAAGGTTAAATAGTGAAGCCAGGCTATTTCTAATAATGAGACACATGACAATGATTTTCCCAGGGAGTGCTCATAAAGAAGACAGTGCATGATGAATGACATCATACAAAGCAGCTTGATGATAAGCATTCTTATATTTTTGATGCTGTTGGTATGACTGCCAGATGAAAAACTACTGACAATTTTGCTGCTTAATAGGAAGCTTTTAGTTACTTGGTTATCATGATTGAATGTATGTTAGGACTAGAAATAATCTCTGAGAACACCTTGGTCTATCCTTTCATTTTGCAGATTAGAAAATTGAGGCCTGTAGGCATTTAGTGAAAACTCAGGGTTATGTTCTGAGTTTGTATTAGGGTTATGTTCCGAGTTAGCACAAGGGGCTCCAAGTGAAAATAGTTTGCTCTGAGCCAGTTCTTTGTGATTGTGGGAGCTTTCCTTGTCTCAGTATAAATACCATTTGGCACTTTCAACATGTTTCTAATTGTGAGTTTAGCAGTTTACTGTAGTGGGTTTTTTTCTAGCTGTTTGTTGTAGGAGTGTAGAAACTATTGAATTTGATGGCATCTTCCTATATTGTTTGTTTGTTTTGTTTTCACAGTAAGAGTTACTGATAATCCTGCAAAATTGAATCTAAAATTCATACAGAACAAGTCTCAGTGTGCACAATTTCCAAAATTTGTAATTATGCTTTCTGGAAAGTCATTCGGCATAAAGTATCCTTTTTGTTGTCATCAGACATAACCAAAAAATGTAGAAAAGCATCAGTGGACTATGGGAGGAATTGGTGGTGGATATGGTGGGATCTGAAGCGGTGGGATCTTTATTGTATCATACAGTGCTATAAACCAGTGTTACCGTTACCTTATTTAAAAAATATATATTAAAATTTTCATGAAAATATTAATATTTTAAGGAAATTTAAAAATATCTACAACTTTGGTTTTGATAATGTAAAGTTAAAAAATATTGACTAACAACCTAAGGGAATTTTAGGTTGGCTTCTATAGCAATCATATCTGCTCACGTTCATGGAATATGAGTAGCAGTTGTTCAAGAGGTTCTGTGGTGTTTCAGAGGCCTATTAAAACAAACTTCTTCAATAGGGAACCATAGATTAATGATGAGAATAAATATGGGTCCAGAGAAAATAATGGTAGGTCTTGAAAAGGATCAGTGAACTTGAGGTATATTAGCAAAATTTGACTGTGGTTAGCTTGTGAGACAATTTGTGTCTTTGAGAGAGGCACACATATGTACTTTGTGTGATATATATTAGAATGTAAAATTAGGAAAAGCATTAATAGGGAAAGGGGTCATTTGATTTAACTTCACCACAAGGTTTGATGATTTGACCAAAAAGTCACAAAGTAGAAGACTCGTGTCTTCTTGCTCCCGCTTTGAGATATGTTGGAGTAGAGAGAAGAAGATGCAGTACAGGCTTTAAGTTCCTTCTTCCTCTTCTTTCATCTGTCTTTTGTTCCCAAATTTGTCAGTGTAAAAATAGAATATTTTATCACAAAGCAACTTCATAAATCTAGAGAGAATTCCTTTTGTGAAGTGTAGGTGTGGGAGATATAAGTACTTAAAAATATGCTTTCCCTTTCTTGAAAAAAACAAAAACAAAAAACCCAACACACTTGGAAGCATTTTCCCCCTAATTCACATGAACATCAGTTAAAAGAGCAAACCAGAAGTTACTGAGATAACCAGAACAGTATAATGCATTATTTCCTTTCTGCTACCATAGTCTTATGAATGAACACTTCGTTCAAGTGTAATGCAGCATTTTTCCTCATCGGTGACATGAATTTGATGCCTTTTATCTCAAACACATGCTCTTGCTAAGCCAATGCATTTAAGATACAAAATGTATAGCACATTTTTTAAACTGAAAATGTTAGTGCATAGTTAAAGTATAACACATACCATTGGGCTTGGTACTGTCTCGATCTGGTCTGGTTGGTGCTTTTATTCTTTCTTTTAAATTAGCAATGTTCTTTGACCTTACATCTTGAAAACTTGCCTACTGAATTAGTGATCTGTGCAAGCACCTGAAAGTAGATAGTGATTGGAAACATTTGGGAAACTCCAATGTTTAAGCAAAGTCTTGGATGGGTTCATTTATGTTTTTGTTTTCTTTTTTTTTTTTCCAGTAGGTGTTATTAAATGATTCATAAAAGAAAAGTTAAAATACAAGGGGATAGGGTAGGTCCATTATAACATCTTATTTCTGCCTGTCCATTTTCTAGGTACTAAGGTGAGTCATTATAGACTTTCTGGAAGAACTGAGTCATGAGTAATTGGAAGTGGAGGGAGGTTTTTTCCAGATAAGTGGAGAGTGGGAGACTCTGGGTACATAGAATAATATTTTGTTTGGGAGTTACAAGAGAAGAGAAAGGAGGAAGTAATACTTTACTACAGTGTCTGGAGAAGTTGTGACCCATAATGGTTTATGTTTGTACAAAGTTTAGAACTTGCAGAGTGATTCACGCACATCAATTTACTCATTCTGGATGGAGAAAAGTGTGGGAGGGAGAAAAGCCTGGAGATGGCATCAGCAACATGGGTGATCAGATACAGAGGTATCTGGAAGGTCCTTTCGGGCCTCCTGTAAAATTCTAGCTATATTCTACCAAAAGCCAAAGTAGCTTCTTTCCTTTCTGGTTCTATCCATGGGTGACTGAACTGGTTCCAACATTCTTCCTACAACTATTAGTATGGCAGCGCTTGGAATATGTCTGCGCTTGGATTATGTCTGAATATGTGACATAAAATCTTGAATTTGCCTCAGAGAACTATTTTGCACAGAGATGTGTGAGTTCTGGGTTTTTTTCTAGTTTTGTTAGCCTAGAAACAATCCATGGTCTGGCTTTGGTTATCAGGTATGTCCTCTTTACATTGAGAAATTTACTTGGGTGACTTCTAGTTCTCTCTTAAGAACACCTAGGGGTGGTTCCTAGCTCTGAGATTTGCTTCATGAGAGATAGTACTGACTCTTCAGATTGTCTAATTCCAGTCATGTCTGTCTTGGCCACTTTTGAAATTTCATTGTCAAAGCATGCAGTGCTTTTCTCAACCATTTGTGCCCCTTGTTATTTCCACGTTATCCTTGTCCTTTCCTCTGCAGTATTATTAAATGTTAGCCAAAGACAAGCATTAGGTTTTCCATTCTATGTGTTCTTAGTTCTTTCTTCATATCAATGAAGGATTGTAGGGGGGATACCAGGTCAGATACCAGAATTAAATCTAGAAAATTTTAAAAACCTCTGTCTGCTTAGTTGATCTTTATATTTCATTCATTTAAGAAGAATGGCAGAAAATATTTCCACGTAATTTATAGGTCCTTTAATATATATCTATTTTGCACTTGCCTAAGAATCCAAGAAGTTGCTGATTATTTTTCATTTGTTGCCTATGTATTTTTGGTTTACTTTCAAATTTTTAAATAATTTTTAACTTGAGGAAAATCTATAAGTGATACAAAGGAGTCCCATAAGACATTAACCCAGATTCCCCGACTTTTAGCAGTTTATCATTTTCTTTTTGTTCTATAAAAAAGATATAATTTGACATATCTATCTATGATATATCTTTTTCTGCTATTATTGAGAGTAAGTAGTAGACATGTTCTAATACTTTGAAATATTTCTGTGTACATTTATGGTAAAGAAAAAGGAAGTCTTTTTCTGTTTTTCCCTTTCCTTTTACTCTAGGCTCAATTTAGAGTCATTGATTGTTTTTATTGACTTTTGTCTTTAATTAGAAATAGTGCCTCTGTTTTTTGACTTTGATGAGTTAACTTCTCTTAATTAAAATTTTATTTTTTTATAATACTATATGAATTTTGGGGGTGCATTTTTCACCTCCATGTGTGAATAACTTGACCTCATCCATGACCCTTCTCTACTTTTTCTGTCCTTCCCCCTCTGGTAACCATGGTATATTTTCAGAATATGAGTTATTTTATTGTAACTTGTTGGTTTATTGACTTTGATTATTTATATTGCACTTATGAGAGAAACCATCTAGAAATTGTCTTTAAGAGAGCGTTTGATTCTTATTTTGCTCATGTGGGTCATGAGCAAAATATGTCATGATGAGGTGTGCTTTGGGCTGAAAGAATGCACGTGGGATGCTGTGTTCTTCTCAGGGCCTCGGATCAGGGGACATCATTGTGTCCAGTGCAGGCGATGTTACCTTCCGTCACTATGTCTGTAGCATATACCAGATTTCTCCTCTGTAAAGTTAATTAGTAAATATTTGTATCCAGAAATTTATAATTGATTAATACATTTTGAGATTATTTAAATACCTTATTCCTTATTAAATTTATACATTATCCTTTTAGCTAAACTATTTTATAATTTCATCATTTCTTTTAATTTTATCAGTTTTATTTCACTGTAAATAAGTTAATATGTATGTCATGGGCTTTAATTTTTTAGTATATTATGATTCATTATTATTAATATTTGTTTTGATACCAGAATATACCAGATTTGGCCAATGGGAACCCTTTCAAAGTGCCTTCTGAGTCTTTTGAAATGTCTCTGTCATTCTTTGAGCAAGTCTTTACTTTCTTTTCTGATTTAATTCTTTTCTGGGTTCATAGAATGCTTTTGTTTCCCACCATTGGAAACAGGCATTGCTCCAAATAAATGCTGTTTTTTTTTCAAATGGAAAGTGGTATTTAGAAACCATGACCTGGGTATTAGATGTGCTTATTACTACTGATTTATATGGCTCCCAGGTTCTCTGTATATGAACTAGAAAATCTTTGTCTGTTTGCTATCTATCTATCTATCTATCTATCTATCTATCTATCTATCTATCTATCTATCTATCTATCTATCTATCTATCTATCTATCTATCATCTATCTATCTAATCTGTCATCTATCTGCTTATATTTCCTAGCTCCTAGTATCTACACACATACCTATAGCTTTTTTTATATATATGTTTATCTATATATATTAAAAAACTTGAGTTTGTGTCAACACCTTCAATTTCCAGTCCAATATCACAAAGCCTTTTAAAATTTATCCCTTTATATAGCTGTATCTCTCTTCTCCTGTAGTGAGAATTCTGTTCTTGTTATCCTTGGTGCAGTTACTTATTTTCTCAAGTTCCTAACCATGTAGATTGCCTCATGGGCCCTAACTTCTTCAACATAGCAGTCATACAGGATAGGTGTCATTCTGCCCTGCCCACTTGTGACCCTCCTGAACATGCTGGCAGTACCAGCCATTACATCTCCCTCTCTCAGCTCAGCTGCGCTCTTTGTGAGTTAATGAAATGTGTTAACTTTTTTAATTGAAAAGTTCATAGTACAGCTATTGCTTTCACTAAAGTTAAATTTATAACTGGTATTTAAATTTTTTTTCTCATTTTTCTCTCACTGTGAGAATGAGAGAATATTTGAATAATATTTTGAGATGTTTGCATTTGATCATGTTTACTGAGGGGTGAGCTCAGTGGGTTAGCGGTGCTTCTTAACCTTCTTTATATCTTAAGACAAATGATATTTCTACATCATATGAAGTTATATGGATACAGGTTATGAGGGTGCAGTCAATAGGTCTGGGGCATCGTGGGTATCCAGATTTACTCTTATTTGTTACACTGGTCACCCAGTAAAGACACATTGCTTTGAAATCTCTGTTTTAGAGTATATGGTTCCTAAGGAACAAAGATAATTCCAGGACCTTATTTATTGTTTCTGGGTCATGTGCCACACATTGGCCAGTTCTGTCATGTTGTGTCAGTAATTAGAGGGGGATTATCATGTTGTCATGTTTCATGACAACCCTCTGAGTACATTAATGCATAAGTTCAAAACCCTTGATGATATTAGTGGGGGATATACTAGTCGCCTTCACTGGTGGAGGATTATTGTAAATCCCCCACCCCAAAAGGATGAAATAAAAAAAAATCTCCAAATTCTAAATTTATTTATTTCCACCCTCCCTACCCTAACAATTTTTTATTGAGTTCTGCTACATGCCAGGTACTCTTTGAGATAGTAAGGTTACAATAATGACCATTTTGAGCTCTCATGAGACATACCTTCAGTGAGGAAACAGATGACAATAAAACAAATAGGAAGGAGTTGTTTCAGATAACAAAGAGTGCTGGTAAAAAATTAAACCATTGGAGGGCTTTAAGTTGAGAAGTGGTGTGGTTTGATTGGGTAAGTTGTGATTTATAACTTTCAAAGATCTTGTTGATTGATATATATGTATGACATGGACTTTTAGAGGGCAAAGGGTAAATGAAGGTGACTAGGAGAAAGATGATGATAATTTAGACCTGATTGCTCAGTATGGTAGCCACTAGTCATAGGTAGCAGTTTAAATTTAATTCAAAGTTAATTAGCATATATGACTCTGCTTCAACATGGATCAACTTGAAGGATGTTTTGTCAACTGAAACAAATCAATCACAAAAAGATAAATACTGTATGATTTAGTTTACATGAGGTTCCTACTATAGACAAATTCATCAATATAGAAAATAGAAGAGTGGTTGCCAGAGCCTGGAGGAGGGGGAAATAGGAAGGATTTGTGGGTACAGCATTTAAGTTTTGAAAGGTTAAAAGATTTCTGGAGGTTAGTTCCACATTAATGTATATTACTTAACAAATTGGATCTGTTCACTTAAATGATTAGGATGATAAATTTTATATATCTGTTTTGCCACATAAAAGAGGAACTAGCTAAACATTTTGACATGAGAATGTAAGATAAATATAACATGTTTATCTTTGACAAGATAAACATAAAAGTGATAAGGATGAGAGGAGAAAAAGGGGATAAAGAACAAGAAAATAGCATGAGGCTAAGGTTGAAAGGGAGACTCAATTCAATGTGTTCCAAAAAAATAGGATGGGAGTAGCAATTAGAAACCTGTACTCCCCTCCATTTAATTAACATTAAAAAGTAATTATTTTAGTTGCAGTAGTGTTCAATAGGAACATGTGGCATGAGTATGCCACTCTAGACAATGCATATATAGAAAATTTACATCATTGCAGACAGTTCTATCAGACAGTTTACATTTGGACTATTACTCATTGATCAGATATGATTGTGAAACTGAAAACCTGGAGAATGTTACAGGTTATGGGTTCTCATTCTTATAAGCATATGAGTCGCAAGATATAATCAAACATGGTGTGTAACAACAGGGTTATTTACAAGGAGGGAATGGGGAGGGATTAAAAAAAACATTCCTAAGGTCCCCAAATGTGACTTGTCCTATCGCTGATAGTGTCCACAGTAGTTCAAAGCAAGGGCTGATTGTGACTGATGGTATTGTCTTTCCAGTGGGAATCTGGAGCTGGTGGCGTACCCATAAGGTGAATCAGGACCAAACTCATTGAGTGATCACAGTGGCTCATAGCTGTATAGGTGGCATGGACATAGGCCAGTGGTGCTAATCAGGAGGTGATGCTCAGAACAAGGCAGCAGCAGACAGCTCTTAGAAGTGTTGCACACAGGCCAGTGGTGGTGGTGTTGGTCCTGTCAGAGCAGGGGCAGTGTTCAGGCAGGGTGCCAGAAGACTAGGCACCAATAGTTAGGAAAGGGTGTCTGTTGTGCTGGAGACAGGAGTATTGATAGATGATTTGAAGTGTGAATTGGAGATCAGAAGTGAAGTTCTTCCCAGGTGAGAGTCCTAGGTGAGCCTACTCTCCCTTTTATGGCTTTAAAGGTTCCTTGCTCTTCCTAACTGCAGCTTGGATCTCAAACCTGGTTGGTGCATTTTAAAAACTGGTGTAAGTTTCAAAACATTAATGATGCTGGTACAGGCATAAGACACGTGAGGGGTTTGCAGTGGAGTCAGGCACACTCTGTGGCACCACTAACCCAAGAGCCACAGAACTCCTCTTACAGTTGTAGAAGGGCAATGACAGATTAAGGATGAATAGCTTTTCTGCTTGAGGAACTGATATAGATGGCAATGAGAGAAGAGTAACAGGATTGGACATACAAATCAAGGGTCCTGCTTTAGATATTTTATATCATCTCTTAGAGGAGAATCTAAATAAATCTTAATGAAGTCAGAGGGAGGAAGAAAGTCCATTTTGCTGAGTTTTTCAATCACATAACTGATGCTAAATAAGTCCCATATGTTTGTAAGTTCTCATCTTGCTTTAATTTTAAAGAGGCCATTATTGTCTGTTGGTTGTTTTATTAAATACTATTTCATGCTGCTGCAAAATTTAATTCCACAGAAATCCCTTTGTTTATTTTAATTTTGTTTGAATTGTGCTCTGGGTTGCCAACAGAAAGTGACCATAAGCTGAGGACTTTGCTCTTTATTCTTTGTAAGAGAGCTACTTATTGAGGGACCGCAACTAGAGGATCCTGATTTGGGTCTGTGACAGGTAAATTTAACCAGTTCTAGCCTTACTTCCTTTTCATCTTAACACTTTAAGATATATAGGCAAGACTTGTCTTCTCAAGGAGAAATAGTTGGGGATGAGAGTCCTGAGGTGGCCTCCCACAGAGTCAAATGATATTTATTGGTCTTTTTACAGCAGGGTGGTGTGTTCAGATGCATGTGTACTCTATGCTGTGCACTGTGCAGTGTTGCACATGTTTAAAGTTTCTTTCAGAAATCTTGCCCACGTTGCCCTCTTTGCAAAGGAGTCACTTGCTGCCTATAGTTAGGTTAGAGGCTTTTTATTGAAAGTACTGACACCTGTCATCTTGTTATGGGAGAAAATGGAATAAGTTTGTTGTTGTTGTTTTTTCTCGGTGCCATGATGCCTTTATGGTTGATGGCCTACAAATAGGTCTGGGGTCTAAGCCAAGTGAATGAATTACATCTATGTTCTGTGTACTTTCTTGCACACATTCTTCTGAGGCATTGCTTTTCTTCTGCTATAGGGTTTGGACTGACCAGTTTCGTGCTCATGCAGCGGTCACCCTGATGTGCTGCTTCATGTTTTCAGAACCTGTTTAATTGCTTCCTGGATATAGGACAATCACAGATGGGATTGACAAAAGCAAACTGGAGTTAACTTTGAGAACGTTACCCTCTTCTTTGTTCACTCACATTTTCCAGCATCAGTTCTTTAGTGGACTGGCAAGCGGCAATCCTCTTCGTGTAGTTCTGTTCCTTTTGGAATGTTCATTCTTTAATGTATGCGGTCTCCATTCTCTTGTGCTGTTGTGTGAGTCAGATCAATTCCAATTTGCTATTCAAGAGAGGAGGGATTTTGATTTTTTAATAGAATGCTTGTGACATTCCTTGTCTGCTTCATCTTTTTGTTGTGACAGCCCCCTCCCCCTCTGCCTGCTCATCAGGTACAGAATGAAGATTTATAGGTCAATAGCTATGGTGAGAATAAACATATTAGGAAATTAGAAAATTCTAAAACCCAAGTTCTAGGGTACATCAAACTTTGGATGTACTGGGAAGCCTGGAAATATTGGGGTAGGACTGAAAACAAAGAGTAAGCAGGTATGCATCATGGTGAACTTACATCTGGCAGCTGAACTTGGTTCTTTCCAGTCTTCCTTTAGGACCCTGGTGGGTTCTCTAAGTCCAGCAAGTTTTCCAGTTTAACCCACATTTTCTATTTGCATGGAGTTAATTTAGAACTAAGGAAGAAAAACTGCCCTGGCATCTGTCTATTTAAATAGAAGAAAAAATCAGACTTAAAAAAATAAACTTCTCTGAGCATATGTAATGAATTTATGTGGACATGATTTTCTTAAACATTAGGCAGGCCTCAATGGGACCATCATACCAAGCAACATGGAGTCCAGCATCAGAATGAAAATAATATTTTAATTTAGAATTGCATTGGAACCAGATTTTTTTTGTATTTTTAAATTCGCCTATGTCTATTCCTATATTGCAGAAACATTTCTAGAAAAGCATTTTAAAAACAACTGAGTTTGCCTTTCTTTTCAAGCAGGCAAATACCAATCAAGTATTACTGCACTATTGAAGAAAACAAACACTGAAAGCTGGAACATGACTTTGTAGTAACACAATGTCATGAGGAAACTTTGAAGTGGTTCAATTATACAGACATGTTTTTAGAGTTGAGAGATTTCAGTAGGTTTGGAAATGGAAGCTGATGATGGGAACTTTCTCTGCATTGAAACTGAATCATAGAAAGAGATTCCATGGCATAGATCCAAATGATGGCATTATCATGAATCGTCAGGATTTTTGATACTTAGAAGATGAGAGCTAGTGGTAAGAAGGCCAAACAGATTTTTATTTCTTGGTATATGATAAACTGTGTGTCAGAAGCTTGCTATCATAATTAACAAAAAAAAGGGAACTAACTTTATACCTGAAAGTGAGTGTACATATAACATAGGCACAACATATATATATGCATATATATACACATACATATACACATATATATTTATATACATATATACATATATATTAATGTATATATATACTTGAACACATGCATATTCACACAGAGCACATCTCTTAGAGACAAACATATTACCAAAATAACTAGAAAGTGGACATTTAGACCAATTCTAATTGGAGACTTTTGGAGGTTAATGGAAAGATTTTTATGTGAACTGATTTGCCTGTATATTAATCCTTTCCTCCAAAAGGCTAGAGGTAATCTCAGCAAATTTTATGTCTGTTTTTGTGAGGCTAAGTTTTCAACCCTCCACTTTGTTCTTGAATATGGCTTATCAGTGTGCAACTATCAACTAGTGCTACAAAGGCAAAGCCATTGTTTTTATTCTAATGACCATTTGTACAGGACTTCCAATCTACAGAGTGCTGTCCAATCCAGTTTCGATAAACTCTCACGACCATGTGATGTGGCAAATATTTTAAAAGTTCAAGTGATCCTATCTCTTGGGTAAATGATTAGCATAATTTACATGCCACTGACCAGTCATACAAGACCTATTTTCTTTCCTTTCTGCAAATGTACTTCATATTCTGACATGTTTCCCAGCTACCAGTTCCCAGCTATGATTTTTAACCTCAGTAGTGTTAGATGGCTAAGGAAGATGCTTTATGCAAGATACAGAATTAGGAAATAAACTTGGTCCCAGGAAAGAGCATAGCATCCTTGGATATTTTATAAGTGGGCATAAGGAATATTTCGTAAACTAATGAAAACCAAAGGAAAGAAAACAATGTGACATACTCTGCCCATCTTGTCTTTATTTTTTGGAAACATGTGGCCTCTCTTGTTCTTCTTGGTCTGGGAACTCCTAGAGGGCAGTCACCAGTGGGTGTTTGTCTTGGGTCTTAGGGAAGCCTTGCTACATAATGAGATGCTCAGTAAGTGTGGGGTGAGTTTAATTGCAAAACAGAAAATACAGGCTGCAGATGGAGATTTCAGTTGGCTGCTGGCTCTGACACATGTTGTGACACTAAGTAATTCAGAAGATGTTTTCCTCCAAACTTTGTAGAAATTCTCTGCCTGCTTGGGCTAACCATTTGACACATTAATTGCTTTGAAACAGAATATGGGTCAATTTTGCCACTGCTTTCTTTCCACAAAAATGCATACTTGAAAGCTTTTATGACAGGATGATCAGAGAGCAAAATTTATTTCTGAGTAATTATCTTATTTTCTGTTAAAATTTGTTCCATTAACTTTCATCATGAGTTTTGTTTGATATGTGCAAGAATGCAACTTACAACTGAGACAGCAGAGATTCTTGCAAATACTATTAGTGAGATGTAATGTATTTAGAACCAATACACATTCTTTCCATCATTCTCTATCTCTTTACCTTGCTTTAAATGCCTTTTTTTAATAGTATGTCTCTGAAATTGTTTATTTTTTGTTTTGCTTACATGTTTAGTTTTTGTTTTCCTCCCTTAAACTCCCACAAAAGCAGACAATTTGGTCTGCAGCTCTAGTATCTAGAATAATACCTGAAACATTGTAGATGCTTGATAAGTGTTGGTTGAATACATGAATGCTTGAATGAATTAATAAAATTATTGATACTACAAAACTGTGTGAATCATTTACTCATAAATATTTATCAAGGTCTTGTTATGTACCCAGTACTTTCTACATGCCAGAATTTCAGTAATGAACAAATCACAGTGCCTGTGTTTACAGAATAAAATGATGTGCTGTGGCTATGTAAATTAATTAAGTAAAATTAAACATCCAGTTTGTCCATCACAGTAGCCACTTCCAGATATATAGTACCTACTTTATCATAGGAAGTTCTGTTGATAACACACTTTTAGTAATAAACATGAAGTGTCCAAGCACTTGCTTTGCAGAGTGATATAGCAAATACTATGTAGAGCATAAGCATATATTTTGAAGTGAACATATATAAGAAAACATCTAGCCTTGGGTATAATTGGTTTGTCAGTGATGACTTTTTAAAGAGAAAACTTCTAAACTAAGACATCAAAAATGCAGCAGGCTAAGGGGGCAAAAGTATTGAGAGTCTCTGAGTCAAAAGAAATTGCTGGAAGTTAAGGGACTAGAATTAAATACCTTAGTCTGGTTTGGGGATCTGGTATTTTTTTTCTGAGGTCTTGATGTGAATAGATGGAACATGTATAGAAGTGAGATGCTTTTTATGCATGTGGATGTTTTGGTCATGGCAATTTATACCTATTCACAAGCCCAGGCTACCATCTCTCTCAGCTCCCTAAGAAATCTTTCTGATTCTAGTTATAACTGCTCCCCATTTCATCTCTACCAGACCCCAAATCTGCTCACATTATTCCTTTGTTGAAAACACTTCATTAACTCCCAATTAAAATAAAGCCCAAATTCTTTAACATTCCTATACAGTTCTATATGACCTGATACCTGTTTACTCTTTCAAAAATATTTCTTTGTACTCCTCACCTCTCATGCTCTGATCCATCTGCACTGAGCATTCTCCAGATTCCCCCTTTCTCTTGCTTCTAGGCGCCTTCCTTTGCGTGGAAAAAGTCTCCCTTTCCCACCTCATCTTTGTTTCTGTGCTTGATTTTCAGACCTCAGCTGAATTTCTTTAGGATCCCCTGATATTGAAATCAAGATGAAGTGCCCCACCCATGAACCCTGTCATATCTTTGTGTCCTATTTTAAAACCTATCACCCTTTCTATGTTTGCTTGCTTATGTGTCTATAACTATCAGCTCTGGACCTGCAAAGGACAACTTCTGCCTTGCATCCTGTTTTGCCTCAGATATCCCACATAGTGTCTTAGTAAATATTTGCTTAATGAATGAATGAATGGGTGGAATTGATGACTCATCTCTGACTCAAAGCTGTGATAAATTACAAATGTGACTCTGAAAGGAAGCTGTTGCCCATTAGAGGAAGCTCCTTGAAATTCAGTCATTGGGTGAAAAAGAGATGGAAGCAATTCACTAAGAAATCAGATCAGTGACCTTTATAATTTATTTTTATACTCAATTTTAACAATTGAGGTTTGATTTCATGTACAATTCTTGCACTTGAAATGCATTATTATGCAGTGAGTTTTGGTAAATTTAGAGTTGTGCGACTCTGACCATATTGCAGTTTTAGGAGATTTTTGTCTCCTCCGTAAGATTGCTCATTTATAGCTAATTGCCATTTCCTACCCTCCAGTCCCAAGCAATCATCTACTTTGTTTTCATGAACTTGCCTCTCTTAGGTATTTCATAAAACAGTAATAAAATATGTTTAATTTAGAATATTTTAAAATTCATCCATATTGTAATAAACATCAGTATTTATTTCTTTTTATATTTGATAATATTCCATTGTATGAATATTCTACATTTTATTTATCCATTTATTGTTTGATTGACATTTGTGTTGTTCCTATTTTCTGTTATGACTAATGCTGTCATGGGCATTCACATACTTATATTTCTTTGGATGTGTTTTCATTTCTTCTAAATAGATGTTTAAGACTAAGATTACTGGATAAATTTATGCTTATGTTTATGTATGCAAGTTTCTCAAAAAATTAAACATAAAACTACCATGTAATTCAGTCATTCTACTTGTTAGTATATACACAAAGAAATTGAAGGTATGTTCTCATAAAGATACCTCTACAACTCTGTTTAGTTGTGAACTTACAAGTTTTATATTTAGTTTAAAAGGTTTAGCTGTGAAATTTAAAAAAATAATTGTAAAATGTACAGAAAATAGCATTTATAATTGGAGAGATTTTTTTAAGTGTTCAATTCAGTAGTGCAAAATCTATGCACATTGTTTTACAGTATCTATTTTCATTATGCAAAATGGAAACTCTATACCCATTAAATAATAGCTTTCCATTTTTCTTTCCCCGTGACTCTCAACAACCACCATTCTACTTTTGTTTTTATGACTGTAGTCATAGTTCCTATGACTTTTAGGCATACCCATGTAAATGAAATGATACTTTATTTGTCTTTCTGTGACTGACTTATTAGTGTAGTTAGTAAGGGGTCCTCAGGGTTCATTCATGTTGTGACATGTATCTAATAATGGATAGTATTCCATTGTATGTCTGCATCACATTTTGTTTATTTATCCATGGATGGACACTGGGGTTTCTTTCACTTTTTTGACTGTTGTGAATAATATTGACTTTAACATAGTTGTAGAGGTATCTTTTTAAGACAATACCTTCAAATGCTTTCTGTATATATATGGATTGCATGTTATTTCTATGTTTAAGTTTTGTGGAACTTCCATACTGTCTTCCATAGGGGATAATCCAGGATTCTGGTCTCCCCACATCTTTCCATCACTTTTCATTTTCTGTTTTGGTTTTTATTTATTTTGGATGGTAGTCATCTTAGTAGTTATGCTGTTTAATTTTTCAAGAAAATGCTGCACACTTTTCTCCAATGATCCTACACCATTTTGCACTTCTATCAGTAGTTTACGTCACTTCTATCTGGTTATTAAGGGTTAACTTTAGCCACGGTTGTTCATACTTTCACTTTACCAGCCTGTGTTGTGAGCTGGCAGTTAATAGCATAATATCCCTTTCCTGGCAGTGTGAAGAAATAGGTAGGGTGGGTGAGATGTGATAAAACTTAGTGAATTTCTCTGCCCTGAATGTAAATGACACTTCCACAGGGATATACTGCCTTTGGAGCCGCCTGAAAAATGCACTGTCCATAGCCATCCCAATAAGGACTTCTTTTGTGTGTTTTGTTAGAGCAGGCCCAAGTGAGCCTTGGATTCAGACAAATCATATTGCCCCTAAAAGTACTGTCTATCAAAAAGAGGCCACAGGTTCATAGATTTAGCACTACCTAGATTAATCCAAGAAAGAAATGTTTGAGTATTTACCATTTAAAGAAATGTTTGAGATTAAACTAGAAGCATGTGGAGCATGGTAATCTGAGTGCCGAGGGAATTCAGTCTTGTTGGAGAGACTTGGAAACTACAACCAAATCCTGTAAAACAAGGTTTTCTTAAATTGGGAAGGATGAGATGCAGATTATAAGTGTGGCAGCAACACTGAGTAAAGGATTGTCCTTGAGAGCTGGAAGTGTCAGGAAGGCTTCCTGGGTAAAGGACAGTGAGAGTATTTGGGAATTACCTTAAAAGAGAGAAATTGGGGATATTCTAGGCAGAGATCCAATATGAGAGAAGGCTCATAGGTGAAATGGCCCTTATCTTATTGGTGAGACACAAGGGCACTGGTTTGATGAGATCTGTGGAAAATAGGTTTGTCCAGATGGAGCTGCATCAAAAAGAGGGCCTCATGGGGGCCTGCAGGCCCTGCTTCCTCTGACGAGCAGAGTCATTGTTATGTTTCCTTCTGTATTTTGAGGTTTTTCATTTTCCAGGAAGCCTTGATTAGTTTTAAGCTGAGGATTTAGGTTTTCTGGGTTGTAGACTCCTAGTATAAGAAATAAAATCTCCAGGGCAGCTCACTAAAGTTTGCTCTTTAAAAAAAAAAAAGAAAAGAAAATCCCTGCTTAGTAGTCATAAATAGCTTGCTGGATATGAATTTAAGCAGGCCAAATTTGAAATTCTATTCTAATTCAAAGCATGTTGCACAGCCCTGTTTTCAGATTGGCAATTCAAATGCTTTCCCAGATAATACAGAGGTACATTAAGATAAACTAAGGCCACCGCAAAATAGGAAAAGCAATTGGATGCTGAATTTCACTGATAACAAGAATCACAATAATCTGATGGTTACTTTCTGGTTGGGTTGTTTAAAGATGGGATGATTAACCACACCACAAATCCTATGTATTGCAAAGATATCATAATAGGTACTTTCTGATGTTTTTTCAAGAAGCTCTACGGCTTCTATTACTGGAATTAGGCTCATTTGTTAAGGCTTGAGTTAACTAAGGTATGTATTGTTCTGAAGAACATTTCTTTCACTCAGTAAATACGGTGTACTAGACATTGTCGTTGCACTGAAGATACTAAGTTGAACAAAACAGCATCCCTACATTCCATGAGCTGTGCTTACTGTATTCCTGTCAAGGCATACACTGATTTAAACAAAACAAATTAAGGGTGAGGTGATAGAATGTCTTGTCTTCTTTATATATGTGTAGATTTTTTTCAGCCTTATCCTGGAGCAGTAGTTCTCAATGGCAGGTGAGTTGGGTACTGCCTCGAGCTAGTTTGACTCTGATGGCCTGGGAACTGCTGCTGATTTCTGGTGGACAGAAGTCAGAGTTGTTGCTGAACATCTGCAGTGCACAAGTCAGATTCCAAACAGAATTATCCAGCTTCAAATGTCAGCAATGCAAGGTTAAGAACCTAGCATGGAGAAACATAAGGTGATAGGAATTTTGCAAAGGTTCTAGCAGAGTCTCTCTGACACATATCATGATTAATGTTCTCAAGAAAAGTGAAGTAGAATTAATGTGATATGTAAGATTTTTGTGTGACTGCTACAAAAAGACTGACACATACTTGTCACAGATGAAGTTTCTTTTGGGAAAAGGAAGCGCATGCTTAGAGGACTGCACCTCAGGAGTTGAGGACACTTTGTGTGGTGGGACTGTATTATGGTTATAGGATGGTTATACACTCTGGTCCACCTTTTTAATACCAGTACTACTCAGAAACTTCCAGATACCTCTTGTGTTTAAATGCTCTGAGAAGGTAGTATAAATCACTCTTAAGAATCTCTAAAAAAAAGAGCATTGATCTAGGTTCAGGTTGTGCGGGTTCGAGGTAAGCATGGTAACTTCTATTAGTAAATATGGGATACCTCTTTGAATTGAATTTCTTTGTTTAGTGAATGAGATAACCAGACTAGATGAGAAATCATCAAAGTTGAAAGTGGGCATCCATTTTAGTGCAGGAAGAAACTCTTAAAACTTCTGTAATTCTATCTCTTTTTCATGTCATCTTTTCAATGACACTGATGTGTATGTTTTATAATGTACCTGGACAAATAGTAGTGTGGGTATATAATGCATGCAAACATGAATATACCTTTATGAAGAGTGTGCTCAGTACTGTCTTACTTGAAAGGATGCCCCTTCAGAAAAGTTGGGAACCCAGATCTCTTTCTTTTCTGACAGTCTAAGTTATGGGAACAAAAATCAAAGAAGCTATAGAGTTTCTAGCCCTGGGTATGCTTCTGCTGTAGGACACACAAGGTGATGGACATTGTGTCACTAAGAAGCAGCCACCCACAGAGCACAGTCTCATGTGAGATTTGGCATAGGGCTTTGGGTAAAAAATGACATGTTCCCTTGTCGCATAGAGTCAGTGTTTTTAAAAACAGGCAAGCCACCAGGGTTTTTCAAATTATTCTCTACATGAGTATGAAAATTACTATTCCCTAACAGAAAATTTGATTCACACTTCACAAAGAGCATGGGGACACAGTTAAGTTGCATAATTGCCTCTCACAAAAGGACCCTGAGTAGAAAAAAGCCTCTTCCAATTCTGTCCACTTCAGTCTGAGCAGAATAGCACACTTGTTTTCAAACACTTGTGCTACACCATGTTGAGCAACATAGTCAACTTTATATTGTTAACACCACTCTTTGGAAGCTGCTCGGAGGCATGGTTCTTGCTCAGTCCCTTTCCATTGACGTCAGACCAAGCTGCAGGAAGACATGTATACTGAAGACCAGAACTTGTCCACAACCATTGCTGTCTCAAGATTTAAAATAGAAGTCCTTTCCCCCCAGTATTCCTGAATCCCTTATCAGCTCTCCTTTTGTCATTTGGTTTAGGGAAATGTATGCTGCTGGTAGTCTAAGGAAACCATACTTTTTTGAAATCAGCTAGTTTCTTAGATTACTTTTGTGTGACAAGAATCTGCTTTGACAAATAAAAACTTTTCTCCCCTCAGGAATGATCCAGAATGAAAACTGCAGGCCTGGTTAGGTCTGTACTTGGCAGGCTAAGAGGTTAAGTGACGTTAGCAGAATAGAAGTAACTTTGCTATTGGTGAACAGAATGATTATTGAGTCACACACACCAACTGTGCTGTTTTAAGCACCCTGTTATTGCCCCCAGCTTTGCTCAAGGGACATATATTATTTTTGTGGTAGTTAACTTTGAGGTACTTTACTTTATCCAGATAAGCAAAGTTAGAATCATGGAATCACTGACCTAAAAGTGATCTTTAAAAAAAATAATTCCATTTATTTTTTTGTCTCTTATCATGATTAGAGGCAGTCTAGTATAATGGCTAAAGGCATGGTTTCTGAGTGAGACCATCCTCTCTGAATGTATGCACTGCCATTCACTAGCTGTGTGACTTTTGGCCATGCGTCCGTCCCCTCTGTGCTGCTTTTTCCTCATCTGCAGTGGGGATACAATGAGAAAAATCAGGTCTGTGTCACAGTTTGCTGTGAAGATTAAATAACATCTGTAAAAATACTACTGTGTGTAAAACAATATGTTAGCTGTCATTATTAGCTATTAATATTAACTTTAAATAGGAGAATCATTATTCCTCCCAGATTTGTAGTCTCTGAAATACTCTGAATGCATCATTATGAAATAAAGTCATAATGAGAAGAATGCTCTTTTAATCCTGCTAATGCTTCTTTAGTGTTCTGAGAGTGTAGGGAAGGCTAGCAGTGACCACTTCTACCACAGTGGGGGAAGATGAGGGTGGATTGCTTTGCTTAAGGAGGGGTTTGAGGTTCAGTCATAAAATTGAGCTGTATTGTAGAAAGGGTTTCAGATTATTCTTCTCCAATCATTATGAATTTGAAAGTTTGACCTGGATTTAGGGAATGGATATGAGAACTTTCATGGTGCCCTCTGGTCTAAGATTTTGTAGTTTTAAAAGGGAAAGTTGTCTTCATCAGTTCCAGTTTCTGGTTTCACAAAAAAAATGTATTTGGTTTCCAAGGACGTAAATGTCCAAATAAAGGTGTTGAGCAGTTGTTATTTGTCGCTATCAGGAATTAGTCCTTCTCCCCTTGCTCCCAGTGCAATATGCCAAGTATCTACATTAAAATGCGAAAACTATGTTAATCTCTCAATTGTACTCAGATTTGACAGGTCACATTTCAATAGACAGTTAAACAATTCAGCTCTGGTGTAAATTGAGCCAGAGTTCATATCTATTAAAGATCTTCATTCAGGTAGTTACCACAATTCTGCATTTTCCACAGATATATCATTTCATTTATTAGATATGAGAATTTGAAGTGAGAACCCCATGGTTCTACCAGTCTAGCAGTATGCTGTGGGAGAAATTATGAAGTGTTTTCTCAGAATTACCTTATGGGTCAGGTATTATGGTGGTCTTTAAGCTTCCACTGTGCATTTGCTATATGGGCTTTTTCTTCTCAGTTCATAAAAATATGCCTGTGATTTTGACTAGTAGACATTCTAAGTTTTACATTAGCTCAGCTTTCTGTTGGAAATAGCAGTTTTCATTAGTACAAAAGAAACATTTTCCAAGATTTTGTGATGTCAGCTAGTGTTTGTGTATTGAAATTTGGTGAATGAGATTCTGTGTAAGCCAATCTTTTTGTAATTTTTCAAGAGGAATTTTAGTAGAGCCTATTTGACTTTTGTTCCTCCCAGAATGAAAGACTGATTTTTTAAAATATCTTCAATAAAAGGACAGAAAATAAAAACTAATTGGTAACACCCCTTGAAAATGTTTAAGGTCTTCGCTCTGTACCATTCTTTCAAAGAATCTTTTGATTTTGTTAGGTTTAGTGACCAGAAAGCATACAGACTTTTCAAAAGTAGAAATATCTACTATCAGTTATTCACTTTTAATCTGTACCTTGAACTTTCCTCTTTTTTCAGATCTTTACTGTCTGTTTTCAAATTAGATTCAGGTAGTCTGCATCTTCAAACAAAGGAGCAGACAGTGACTATAAAAACCAAACTGAAAATAATGCCCTTTTGATTATACTTGATTCTTCTTTGGGTACTTCCTAAATTTTTGCTTTTGTTCAGATTTCTTTTGGAGAAATCATTTACTTTTTGTGTGTCTACCAAGCAATTCAAACTGATTTCTTTTTAGGTCAACACTTATCACCCATATCACCTTGAGTTCTTTGTCTTGTCTTGTTAAATCAACTCCAGGTAGATTAAACTTAATGGAGAATTCTTGGCTCATGTAACTGAAAATTCTGAAGTTAGGGCTGGTCTTAAGTGAAGCTTAATGCATTCCTAAAATGATTCACCATGGACCTGGATTCTTTCCAGTTCTTGCTTTGCCTTAATGTTTGGGTTCATACTTAGGCTCTTCAGGGATTCTTTTTTTAACCTTTTGATCACCCCCATCCTATCAGTTCTAGAATTTCTTCTGTTAAAGCAGTTTGTCTATAAGCAGCTCAGGACATAATATCTTCATGTTAAACCTTCCAGGAAAGTTGAAAAATCATGTCTATTTCTTTTAAGCCCCAGTAAAATCTCCTTGCATCCCATTGTTTTTGGTTAGGTTCCTGCTGAGCTCTGAACCAGTCAGTTGCTTTCACCAGGGGTTTTGAATATGGAAATTGACAAAAGTCATTCTTGGCCCATATTTAAAGCCATATTTTTATTTGAAAATCGAGATCACATGACTAAGAGTAGGGGAAGGGTACTTACAAGGAAATTGGGGTGTAATTAGTAAGAAAGAACAGAATCTTGGGCAGTAGCAACAATGGCAGCTGTCTCTGCAATAGTCATAACTTAGTTTCTTTGTGAAACTTGACTCCCTTTGTATCAATTTTCTTGGTTTTCAATATATGGCGTAGTTCCATTATCATACTTCAATCTCTTTTATGAATTCCTCTTATTCTCTTTATTAATAATTGGCATTAGTTTCTTTAGGATGGAATCCCCCTAAATGTATGACTTCCCCCTTCATTCTCTCTTTGGCTATTTTCACTTAATGTATCTTCCAAGATTCTGTTCCCAGATTAATGCAAGGAGTTTCCTATTCTCAGGCATAACAAGGTCCTGAAAATCTGACAGTTACAAAAGTCATATATACTGGAATATGTATATATGAAGAAATGGTTATAAAACCCCTAATTATACCTCTCTTTTTAGATTGCTTCAAACAGGAGACTTTTTTAAAATGTTTTTTTTTTATTTTAATTTCTAAAAATTTTTGAATTTTTCTTTTTAAGGGTCCTGCTTTTATCAGCGTTAAATTCAGTGACTGCACTTGCTTAATTTATTTATGACTTTTGTGAAGCTTTTCTTATCATTTACAAAAACACTTTTTTTTTTTACAGAAACACTTTAATTTTCATTTTCTTTTCATCTCTTTTCTCTTGGCTAATAAAATAGAAGACCCAACATTTAAGAGAAGTTCAACAGTTACACAAATTGTTAGGTGAGGATGTTGCTGCTACAGCAAGAAATGAACATTTAGCTGATAAACATTATCACCAGTGGATTGCTCAACATATTCATTGATCAGCTCAGGAAACAAAGTACATATTTGGCAGAAGAAATGTGAATTTTAGTATAATGTATAGAGGTGAAATTAATGAAGGTTCATTGTAGACTGCTTGTCCGGTCATTTTATATCTACTTGCTACAAGATCTCTCTATAGAAATGTCTTCAGGGGCCCTTTATCTCTCCAACATTCTTTCAGTGTCTCACCTGCAGCTTGGGTGGAAATGTTTCTGTCTTCACCAAGAGATAGTTTGAGATCATCCTGGATATGACCCTTGACATAATTCACCCATCTTGTTAATTTCATACTTTGTGTCATGAAACTGCCCTACCTTCCATTTCTATTGTCATTTACCCTAGATCAACCTCATGTTAGTTTTCAACTGATCTATTCAATCACAGAAGCCTCCTTACAGGTCTTCCTTGTTTTATCTGTCTTCTATATTAGGGCTCAGCCTTTTGTTCAAGACCAGAGGCAAATGTTCAAGACCAGAGGCAGTATGTGAATAGACTGATGTGATCAAACTGTATGGACTTAGAAAATTGAACTTCATATAATTTTCAAGTGTTACAGAATAGTCTTGTTTTGACTTTTGAAAAGTAATTAAAATGTAAAAATTATTCTTAGCATGCAGGTCATACAAAAGTCTTAAAGGCTGTATTTTTGCTGACTCAATTTCTACAAACCTGACAGAATAAGTTAATCAAAATATAAATCTGAGTATTTTATTTGCATGGTCAAACTCATCATAAAAAATTGCCAATAACATTTTTCCTAATGCAATATACAGTGCTATCTCTATTCAGATAATACCATTCTTCACAGAGTAGAACAAGATATCTTAAAATTTGTATGGAACTACCTAATACCTTGAATAGCACCCCCCCAAAATCTTGAAAAAGGAAAGAACAAAATCTGACTCTAAACTATACTATAAAGGTATAGTTATCAAAACAGAATGTTGTTAGACTAAAATAATCACACATCAAATGGACTAGAATTGAGAATGCAGAAATAAAGCCACACATATATGGATAACTCATGCCAAAGGTCCTAAGAACATACAGTGGAGAAAAGAAAGTCTCTCTTTTTTGGTGCTGGGAATAGCTGGCTGCCACAGGCAAATAAATGAAATTAGATCAGTATCTTATACCAATTGTTAAAGTCAATTGAAAATGTGTTAAAGACTTGAATAGCAGATCTGAAATCATAAGATAAATAGAAGAAAATATTAGTGAAAAGTTTTCTAATATTGGCCTAGTAATGTATTTGTGGGTTTGTCTTCAATAACAAAACAAATAAAAGAAAATATAAACTTGTGCAATTACACCAAACCAAAAGACTTCTGTGCTGCTAGAAACTATATTAAAATGAAAGGGCAATTTCTATTTCTACTGAATAGGAGAAGATATTTGTAATCTATACATCAGAGAAAGGTCTGCTATTCCTATATAAACAACTCACAACTCAACAACAGAAAAACATACAACCTAATTCAAAAAATGAATCAAGGATCTAAACAAACATTTAACAAAGAAGATAGATACACAGATAACCAGCAGACACCTCAAAAAAAGCTCTACCCTGTTTACCATTAAGGACATGCCATGTCAAAAACACAGTGAGATTTCAGGGGAAACTTTTTTAAAGTTGCTTGCATTCTCCACAAGAATGTAGAGAAGAAGGAATCCTCATGCACTATTAGTGGTAATGCAAATTGTTGCAGGTACTATCAAAACAAGTGTGGTGGTTCCTCAAAAAATAAAAAATAAGACTACCACTTCTGAATATTTATATGGAGAATATGAAACACTAATTTGAAAAGATATGTGCACCCCTATGTTCATTACAGTACAACTCACAACAACCAAGATATGGAAACAACTCAAGTGCTCAATAATGGATAAAAATATGGTGAGTATATAAAGGAATACTACTCAGTGATAAAAAAGGTGAAAATTAGCAATTTGACTTCCAAATGGATGGACCTTAAGTGGATTATATGAAATGATGTAAATCAGAAGGAAAAAAAACATACTATATAATTTCATTCATTTGTGGAATTTAAAGAAAAAACAAAAAACAAAACAAAACAAAAAGCAGACCATTGGACTTTGACAACAGAATGGTAGTTACCACAAGGGATGAAAGAAGGGGAGGTGGAAAGGTAGACTGGGCCATATGGTGGGTAGTGGATGTGGTGTGCTATACACAGGTGCTTAGCTTGAGATAAGAAACTCTACCCCTGAAATCAACTCAGTGTTTTAGACTAGTGTTACCTAAATATAAAAAAAAAGTCGTGTAACATATGATAAAAGGCAACTTTCTAAAAAAATTCATTAAAATATTATATTTTTATATTTTAGTTTTTAAAAATTGTTTTATTTTTATCAGGGTATTGTGATTTATCACACTATATATGATTTATGGGTTTAGGTTTACACTTCTTCAGATATATGCTATCACAACACATTCTCCCACCAAAACACCCATAATCTTCATCATAATCCATTGGATTCCCTTCTGCTGAATGCCTCATCCCCAGCTTCCCCCTGGTAGCATCAGTCCTGCAATTAGATTTCTTGAGTTTGGTTTGGTTTAGTTTTGTCTGTTCTTTTGGTTTTGTGTCTTTATATCCCATAGTTGAGTGAAATCATCTTGTGTTCATCCTTGTTCTTTTGACTTTTTTAGTGTTTTAAAAGTTAATTTAAATGTTCATCATATTCAACTCTATAAGGTAATTTTATTTTTTCATTCACTAACCAATGTGACATAGCTATTGAATTTCTTTAAATTATATAAGTATAAGTTAACAAGTAGAAAAATATAAAAATAAATTTTTATATTGTGGTCAATATTCAAACTCAGAGACAACCTTCCCAAGGTTAGAATTCAGATATGCACATACTTCTCATACTATACAGGTCTCTCCTCCAGGTACCAGACGTTCCTAGATAGCTACTGTTTTTTCTCATTCTGTTCTTTGCACATAGTCTGAAAACTTACTCAAAGAACTTATATGCCTCTCCAGAGATACACTCCAGTTGACCTAACAGATGAGGCATTGAAAATCAGGCTGACATGTTATGGCTCTTTTGACATCATACTATTCTTTCACTTATTCATTTGTTCTTTCAGTAAAAATGCAAGAAAATCTTACCTTTTTTTTTAAAGTTGCTTACAAGGACTAAAAGAATAAGGTTTATTTTCCTTGAAATGACCTTTTTATTCCATCATAATCAGAGCTCTGACCTTATATCTTGCCAATTCAAGTTCCGCCCTGCACTTTTCAAACTACTGACCTCCTTGCAGTCCCTGTCCACTCTGAGTTATTTCTTCCTAGAGCTTTGACCTCTCTTCTCAGAATGCCCTTTCCTTTACATTTTTTTTCTTTTCTCTTCATTCACAATATATTAGAATTGTTTGTTTATCTCACCGGGAGGTTTCTTGCTGCTAGGCTCATTTATTAATCTACTCTGTGTTCCTATCATCTTACTTCTAGCCCAGTGCCCAGTTAACATAGGCACTCAATAAATATTTGTTGACAGGTATGTGCGAATGTACAAATGACAAATGAATAAGGGGAATGAGACAATTAAATAAGCCAATTTTCCTATCTTGCTAACAACCCTGAGTTCACAGACTGAAACCAGTACAGGAAGTTAGCAGAGGTTTTCCAAAGGTTTGTAAATTGATTATTCTGAGCTTGAAACATATTTTCCCATATAAATGATACGAAAAGTTATGCTTTACTTAACTCTGATCCACAAAATACTATTTGATGCATCTTGTCACCGAAGTACTGTTGAGTTGAAATTTAAAATTCTTTAAAAATAAATATAACAGGTGTCATCTTATATATTTATTTTCTAAATATTGTAGGCCACAGCTTGCCTCTTGACTTTCAGAGGTTCTTTCCAGTCTATTATAACATAACATAAATTGATTAAGACTGAATGCTGGGTAAAGGCATAGTTTGGAGAAAGAAATAGATGGAGAGATCTTGGAAAATTCTGTGGAAAACTGAATGCTGTCAAGAGCACCATAGGTGTTCTTGGGTGATGTTCTAATTCTCTACCATTCTGCAACTCTATAACATTCTAAGGTTATGGGAGCAGTACATAATTTGGTAGACTTTCTAAAATTTATTGAATTGTACTCTTAAATAGGTGAATTTGATGGTATAAAAGTATAAAGTTGTTTTGGGAAAAGTGCGTACTGGATATGTCTTTATGTTAGTATGTTTAATGCTTTTGATGTAAACCTCTTTTTCTGCCATGTAATACTGATGCACAGCTACAGTTCCCTGGAATTCCCTGCCCTACCTAAATAATCTACTTACATCAAGATATCGTAAGTGCTATAGACCCTCCTGGAAAATTTACAGAGGAGAACTTGTATCCACAACAAAAGTCTGCTGTCTCAAATATCTTGAGTACTCTCCTCTGACCATGGGTTCCCCTATGTGTAATGCCAATCTAGTCATTCTTTCTTTTCCTCCCCTCCTGACTTTTCCCCTCACTTCTCTCTCTAGCGAACACATTCTCATTCATGCTTACAGGAGAGCATGTTTTGTGTCTTAGTCCCCTCAGTTTCAGAAGCCTACCCAGTAAGCTTATTTAAGCAGCCACCAACAAAAACAAGTTTCTCTTTTTGGAGTGGGGGTATCATAGGTAGCTACTAAGAAAAATAAAAATATGTGATTATGTTCCTTGTTCTAATTCTACTCTAATTGCAGCATGATATCTCATTTTGTGAATGAAATGACATTTTTATCAGGTTTTGTCCTGAATAATATCCTTGTGCTGTTGCCTATCTTTGTCAGGAATGTAAGTACTGTTTATTGCTGAAACTAGATTAGATTTAGATTAGATAGTATTTATCTACAAATATGCTTAATCCTTGCCTCCCATGTTGGTATAAGGATGTAATAACTTAAACTTTGTTAATTATAGTTAGATGTTTAATTAATTATATTTAAATTTCATATCTTACTAATTGGTGTTTTCATCAAAATGACTTGAGCTAAAAACTTTTTCTAGAGCTTGCTTCTTTCATAACAAAGTTAACATTTCATGTTTACCATTGATTAACTGTGACAATAAAAATAAAAACTATTGAAACTTGTCAAATGACTTTAAATTGCATTGTATTTAAATTAACCGAATAATGAAAGTGCCTACTATGCTACACAGCAGCACCTTTTCAAAAGAATTTTGTATAGTTCTCTGTGTTCAAGGACCTGAAAGTCAGACATGTAAACAGTTAAAATAAACATTAAGATCCCAACAAGGTACGAAAAAATAGGAAGCATTCCCTCATCAGTTGGCATGTAAAGCTAATCTACTTGAGAGCAATTTGCAAAGAATTATTATCAAATATTTTGAAAAATTATAAATTAACATGATTGAGTTGAATTTAAGAGTCCATTAAAATAATCTCATCAGTGCCCCTGACTGGCAAATGGAGAAATGTGGGTATATCCTCGACAGAATGATTTTATAAGGTTATATAGCCGGAATGAAGGAGTTTGGGCTCAAAGAGAAATTCATAGACTTTAAGTTCTGCCACTTCCTCCAGTATAGTGTGCTTCATGCAGATGAAGCCAAATTAAGTTAGTGAAAATAGAACTAATTATGAGATGGTACATTCTAAATGTTTTTTACATAGTAAGTTTTCAGTGAATGATAGCAATTGTTATTGGCCTTGAGTGATCCTGATAGTTATCACTATTGCTTTCTAAGGACATTAATAGTGGCTAGTTTCTAAGATAGCCCCCCTCAGTGATCACCTCCTGGTTTGTTACTGTATAAACCCTCTCCCATATTGAATCATGCTGGAGTCTTTGACGAATGAAATACTGTGACTGGTGTGTGACTTTGGAAATTAGGTCATGAACGAAAACCAAAACCATTTGTCTTGGTACTGTGGAAGCCATCGTGTTGTGAGTAGCTATGTGGAGAAGCTTAGCGAAGAGCTTGAGGCTTTTTGATGGGAAGAGTGGCAGTCACTACTAGCATGCACTTGGGAAGCTATAGAGTACTTTCCCTTTCTATGTGGAAAAAAGACTGTACTTAGTGGGAGTTTTTCCAAATATAGGAAAAGAGAATCAGTCAGATGATAGTCAGGCATGAAGGACAAATACAGTGTCTCTAGAACAGCATGGTAGTTGCAGTCTACATGTCAGAACACAGTAGTACCAGATTACCTGACTATTAGAGGTCAAAGAGATTGGGAGGAGTAAGCTCAGTAGCTGTGAATGACTTGAGGTAATATGAGGGTGATGCTAATGGACCTCTTGGACCATGACACAAGATAAAAAGGATATCTGTGTGGAGTGTGTGCTGTATATGGTTAGCCCCAATGTTCAGGACATAGGTGACCAACTCCCATTTACCCCTAAGACGTCATCTCTGAGTGACGTCTATAGAGAGAAACTATGTTGAAGTCCTTTCCATGACTGTCAGGCAAAATATCCCAGAATGACAACTGACAATCATCTGCTCCTTTTTTAGCAGCAGAACTAAGACCCATTCTTGCTTGTGGACCCATTTCAGGTCATCTTACTTACATGGGGTAGACACTTTGTTTTAATATCCAAGAATGTTTGCAAGGCCCTGTGTTTCCTACCTGCAAAGGAGAGTGGCACTCTGTATCACCAGGGAAATGGTAGCAATCATGGATGAGAAGATATACTGCCCATTCACACTAGCACTTGAGTGCATCTGAACAAAACCTGTTTAAGATTTTATTCACTGGCAGTTTATTTCCTGTCACCATTTCTCCCCAAGACCTTACATATAAGATAACAGAAACTTACAGCCTTAAAAAACAAACAGCAACAACAACAAACTACCAGCTTACCTCAGGAAAGGGAAAGTAAGAAAAACTTACAGTGATATAGACTACCCTTTGGTGAAGCAAGGACAGATTCCCCTGATTAAAAATGGAAAGGAAAACTTTCAGAAAAAAATTTTTGATTTTTGCCTATTTGTTGAGTAGCAGCTGTGTGCAATACTGAGCAATACAGTGTAGAGAGTATTTCATTTAATTTCAAAGTAATTAAAAAAATTAAATGAAAGTTTCATCATTTTGATGAGATGTAACCAAAACTCAGAGATGCTAAACAGCTAGAGACCATATCCTCCAGATAGGGAAGAGAACCTTGTGTTCTTTCTTTATAACTTAAATGCTTCTTATGACTGTATGAGTAGCAAGAACCAGAGGAGATCAGGTTTTTGTCAAGTTCCAAGAAGATGATTTGGAATCATGGAGATATATCTAATTTGAATTTCAAGGCTACCTTCACATAGAAATGTTACACTGGTAGTTTATTTCTGTTGCTAGAAAGTAATTTTAACATTTTTTTCTTTTTGTCCTTTTTTAAAGACCAGAATACTGGTTTCTCTCTCAATGGGAGATTGTGTCTTGTTTAAAAACTAGGGAAGCTTAATAAATAAGATCTCCAAATTATTATCCAAACTTAGTGTTTTGGAAGGGACCTCTGTTAATAATGCCTTAGGAGTTTTTTCCATCAGCAGGGATATACAGCTAGCTACTCTGTGTCAGGGAATTTTAGAATAGAACCTTTGAAAGCTTGTGAATAGTAGCACATATTTTATAATTTAGTGACAGGTTGTTTTAAGTTGTTTTAGGTCGTGTCTTAATAATTTTGAAGAAAATATATGCATGTCTCCAGGGCAAACTTCTCAACAGTGAAAGGAAGAGTAACTTTTTGGTTTGCTTGTTATTAATAGTCTCAGCCTCTCAAATTGCCAGTAAGTTTCTTTTGTCTGGTTCTCACATTTGGATTCTGTCTTTCATACTGAACATTTGCAAACTATCCAAATATAAACATCTTTAATGAAGCAGTAAGATATTGAGGCGAAACAATGTCCAAGGTGTGAATTATTGCACCATCGGTAACTCATACTGAAGTGTGACTTTTTTGTGATTGCAAAATGGCTGTTTGCCAAGTTGTATAACAAAAACCCTGGTAATTACAGTCTTAAATAATTTGTATTATCTTAAAATGTCTATTTTTAAGTTAATAGAAACTGTAAAATTAAAACCCAAATAGTAAAACCTCATCTTCAAATTCTTAAGTTTATTTAGATAACTAGTGTTTATGCCTCAAAGATGTTTGTTTTTTTTTTCTTAGTGATTTTAAAGAAATATTATTAATGGATAATGGGTGGAGAATTAGATAATTGTAAAGTATCTTTAGTGAAAGACTGTTAAACCTATATGGATAAGGGGTAATTTTATACACTGGAAAAGGAATTTATGGATTTCCTTAGAAAGTTTGGATTTATATTTTTCTGTTTTTATCATAGTTAAACTATGATTCTTCTGACATGAATTATGTAAGTGCTTACAAATTTGGAATTCCTAATATATATGTAGAACAAGCCTTGGGCAAAACTATGAAACCGGCAAAATTCAGTAACAATCACTAGCTATTTGTTCTCAGCAATGTAGGCACTAGATGTTCCTAGCTTCAGATTTTTCTTTCTGTCTTCCCCAACTCTTCCTTATCCTGTTTCTTTGTTTTAAAATTTTGATCTTTATTCAACCTAAAAGTGATTAATAAGTGTTAATAATTCACTTTATCTTCTATATTACTTTTTTTTTCTTGTTAGATTATCTAGGTGAATCAGTAGCAATATCAAGCACTAAGGCAATGGTGACAGAAATATTGGAGGCATGAGTATCTTTCCATCATTTCTTAGATCTTTTTGTATAAATGATCAATTCACCTGTCTTGGATTATGCAGCTGACCAGAACCATTCAAGTTGACTTGGAAATAAAAACATATCTTATGAATATAAAACAGTGCATGGTAAGATGTATAATACATTGGACATTTGAGAAGGGATGTTATAATTGTTCCATTTATCACTATATTTCCCAAAGGTAGTGATAATCAATGTGCTTTGACTCTTAGCTTCAGCTGGAAGAATAGAGGAAGAAATATTTCACATTGATTTGTTATATCCAGGACCCAAGCTGTGATGGGAATTAGTGAATTCTGAGAAAGGCTGATGCATCTGCTGAAAACATTTAGCATTTTTCTTTTCTTCCTTTCTTTTTTTTTTCTTCTCTCTGCACCAACTGTACTTTCACAGAGAGGAAAAAAACCATTCTAGTTTACAAGAATACTTTTCATGTGAAGGTTTCTTGCTATGTTTCTGGGACACTGACTTCCTGAACTCTCCAAATCTTAGTGTGTTTTTTAACCCTCCTTTTGTACCCTGGCCTGGTTTCATAGACATAGAAAGAGATCTTAGAAATCAGCTAGCCCAGTAGTGTTTTATTTTATTCTTTAGGACTCTAGGGGGAGGGTGCCTGAGAAGATATGATTGTTTGCGTCAGTGCTACTGTCATCACTTTATCTGCTTTGTCCATTGGGCTCTGTGTAAAACTACCTAAATTTGCAAGATTTTGATCTATGTGAAGTGACAGTTCCAAGTGTTCCTATAAGCTAACGACAGGGTCTTGGTCAAGAATATGACTCTTGATCCTGTGCACTTCCTATTTGAGTATTGCACCTTATGAAAAAGGAACCAAGGCCATAAACTGCCAATTAGTTCATAAATAGAATCACAATGAGACCCTCAAGAGGAAATATACCTTTCTATAAAATGTGCAACCTCAACCTCATTGAATTCAGGAATCTAAGTTAAAATAGTGGTGATTTTTTTCAGTCTTGTTTTGTTTATCAAATTGGCAAAGAGGCTAGTACTCAGTGAATGAGCAACAAACACTGAGATTAGAGTTCTTAATATATGTTTGGGGGTTATCAATTTTGGGTACCATATTACATAAAAATCTTGAAAAATTGATATGTTTGCCATATCAGTTGGTAAACTCTGGTGGAGCCTAGAGATGTGAGCTTCACAAGTCACATCTTTTCTCACTGATCTGTGTATGCATTCTAGCTGGGAATATAGTCCCCTACAAACAATAAATATGTTGCTTGTCTTTCTCCTGTATAATCTAGTATTCTACTTTTAGAAATTAATGCCAGGAAAGTAAAATATGATAAAAAATGTGCATGCAGATGTTTTAGCAATAATTTTGCTAATAGTGAAAAATCATCTCTACCCACAAATGCACAATAATGAAGGAACTATTAAGTAAACTGCTAGTGTCTGAATGAGGAAATATTAACATGAAGTTTACAAATAGTTTTTTTTTTTTTGTGAAATGAGTAGGATTGCAGGAAAAATTGCATATAAAGTAAAATCTGGGATGCTTTCAAAAAATGAACAGATACAGAGACTAGAAAAAAACAACCTAAAACGATGTGATTATCTCTAGTGAGATTATGAGTGATAATTAATTCTTCTTTAATTAAAAAAATATTTTCCCAACTTTCTGCATTGTATTTGTGTATGTGCATAAAAGAGTTGCTTTTATAAAAGGGGGAAATGAGTTCTTTTTTCCTTTCTGGTAAGTCCACCGAAAGAGCCGTCAACACTTGGTCCTTATGTTCTGATATAACCAGGAGTGAGGAAAGGGGCAGAGCCTGGGCTTTTTTAGTTCTGTGAAAGAAGAGATTTCAAGGAGTCATTTGTCTTTCTGTCATACAGCAAACCGGCAACAGGTTAACATAAGTTTCTTATTGGCCAACAATTCATTCATCAAATAATCCTGGATTTATATCTGAGAGGCAATGTTTAGGGTTCAATTAGGATTCATTAACCCAAAGAAAGACATTTCCTTCTTGTTCTCTAAAAGGAGAAACCTTGGGTTTCAATACTGGCTACATCATTTCCTATCTGTGGGACTGCGGCCATATTGGGAAACTCTCTAAACCTCATGTTTTTTACCCACCAAATGAACATGATGATATCTCTCCTGTAGTATTATTTAAATAAGAGTAGATAGGTAATGTACCTAACACAGTGCCTCTCTTGGATTAGACAAAATCTTCACCTTGTTTGTTACATTGCTTTACTGCCCCTGGACTTCCTCCTGTTTTATGGGAATTTTGTAAAGAAGAAAGTGCCTGGGTTTTGAAACTGTATTCCTTATCCTCCACAGTGAGGACTTGAATGGATATAATCTTGAGAATAGAATGATAGTCCCAGCTGAGTAGTTCATTCTGGCAACTCCAAGAGTCACAGATGGCAGTTTCTGCTTACCAGGGGCTGTGGACTGCCATGATTAAGTACTTGATGTGTACGTATGCTACTCAGAGATTATATAAAAATTATTGTCATTCTTCTGCAGTAGCTAGAGGTCTGACTTTTTCTATGTATTTGTGACTCAGACTAGGTGTCTAGCTCAGGGCTGCACTCCAGCATTGTGGAGGAGGAATTTCTTCCCAGCTTCCCTAGTCTACCTCCATCTACCTAGTATCCAGTGCCCTTTGTCTAAGTCCTTCTTCATCCTTTTAGAGAACTGCTGTCAAATTTTTCATTCTGGAGAAAATAGCACTATTAACAGATTTTGATGTTACCATTTAAAGATGCATTTGCTTTTAATAAAAAGGACTGGGGCTAAGAGTAGTAATGAAGAAATTGTAAGGTCTAGAGCAAAAATGAAGTTAAGATACAAGGCAACCATCCAGAAACACCTTAAAATAACTTCCGAGGAAAGTTGCTGTTCAGACCATTTGCTCTTTAAAAGAGGGAAGGAGTGCTGAACTCAGACGACTGAGTGCTTAGAGATGCCCAGCTGCTGGTGCAATGTTCTCTGGTTCCCCTTCCTTTGTGCGCTTGGCTATTTCTAAACCTTACTTTTCCAAATGTCACCAGCCATATTTGCTGTGAAGATGATCAGATCTAAATTCTTGCAACTGAGGGCCCATGCTGGAAGAAACTAAAATCAAGCCAGGTCAGATGCCAAGGGATAAGTAAAATGCAAATGAATCATCAAATAATTAAAAATGGAATTGTGTTTACTGCCTCCTGGAACAATGCCTGGGAACCTGAATGTGAGATTGGCACAAGTCTCTAAGATGAAGTAACTGCAGCATGGGATTTAGAAGTCAGTAATTCCAAAGGAACAATTAATTAAAAAGGGAGGTTAATTCACAGTTTACAGACACAGCATCTGCTTGTTTAGCATATGCAATAAAAAGCAAAGTAGTAGTAGATTTATAAAAATGTCAGTTAGATAATTCATGACCATATATACTAACCGTTTTTGCTAATGCATTTTTTTTCCTTCTCATGATTCTCATGAAAATACTGTTTTAGAATAGAATGTGTAGAATGTGATACTTCCACACTCCATGTCTTTTATGACAAATATTCTCAGCTGAAAGAACTTATATAATTTTTGTATGTAATATTTGTCATTGGAGTTTCTGGACTCTTTAAAAATCGGTGAATTGAAAATTATCTGTTTATATTTTTCCCTCAGTATGTTCAAACAATATTTTCAAGCTGAAATTCATAGGTTTTGTTGCTTTACTGAGTAGATATAATATAGGTGACCTATTTAATTTGTTGATAATAAGAACTTAAGTGTGTGTATTATTGTATAATAAATTCACATCATGGATTTATCATTTGCATATTTATATTTTCCTTTGTGATTTGAGGTCATTATTTTAAATATTCTTTCTTCTAGAGACATGTTTCTGCTGTAAAAGGTCTTTTATCTACTTATGTAGAGTTTTCAACACAAATGTAGATATGTTGAGAATGAGATGTGGAAATCTAAGTTTGTTTGTAGGGACTTTTAAGCTATTTTTCTTTATGGAAATGGGTGTGTGTGTCACTGTTGGTACCCAGAATAGAATTCCTGTTTTCTTTTATTAAAAACTTAAGAACATAAATCACTTGAAATAAGGATTGTTCAGTATTTTCCAATGATAAATTTTGGTTATAGAATTTTGCAGTAATATGTGGGAAAATGTTACATTTTGGGGAAAAAAACCTCATCCCTCAGGGATCATTTCTTGTGTTAAGAACATATAGCCCCTAAATATAATAGCACACTTGCCTATAATTAGAATATCATGAAGATCTGAACAATTTGATGTTTTCGAAATTTACTTCTTCCCATCTCTTTTCAGAAACAAAGTGAAACTATTTACAAAAGAAATGTATATGACATGTTAATAACTAAGGAAGAGTTTGGGGCAAATTGGAGGGTGAGACTAGGTGATAAAAGAAGAGAAAATGAATTGTCATCTGAAGTTAGAGCATAATTACTGAAATTAAGGACACTAATGATCCTAACTGAAATGTAGCCACTTAAGAGTTGTAGTTGTGTTTCCCATTTTTATTCCTAGTTTAGCAGACTTCTTCAATGATATTGATATTGCCATTCTCATCTCGCATCCTTTGCCAAACTTGAAGATAAGGGGAATATAGGCAGTGAGTTCTTGTTCCTATGTGGAAAGATTTAGATGCAAAGTTAGTAAGTTGTGAAAGGATTGTCCATGAACAGAAGGTGGCCCACAGCAGTGTATTGTTAGGTCCACAGTGTTAAAAAAAATAGAGAGAGCGCTAATGGAAATGAGAGGATTGCTCAGGCTAATTTGCCTTTTGATTTTTGAAAAATTGAAAGAATAACCAGACTTCCAACCTGCTTTTGTACATAAGAGCAAGTAGCCCCTGCCCTCTGTAGATGGAGCTTGTGTTCCTTCCATCTGCTGGTCTTGGAGGGCAGTTGTGATGAAGCCCCTGATTAAGACAAGCCTGCTTGCAGTTTGCAGCATTTCTGACCATGAGAAGGATAGGTATTACATAGCATGGGCTTGTTTCCTAGTGATTTTCTGTCATTTTTTGGTTGGTGTATTGATATACACTTTTATCTGTGGAGTATATATACAAAGCCCCTTTGTACCATAAATCATCTCAGATGATATGTCTCCATTCAATAATCATTTATTCACTCTTCCATTTATTGTTCATTCCAAATGCATTTGTATCATGTTTACTATGAAAATTCAGGTTCAGATAATGCTGTCTACAGTTTAGAAAGTACTAAATTGCCTTTTATGTAAAGGGGTACATTTAAAATATTGAACATTTGAGATAATGGGTAATCTTAGATGCTTAGAATCAACCCAGATTCTCACTAGGAATGTGTCAACTACTCAGTGTGGGCAGCACCGTGGGCTAGATCATGTAATCCTGGCAGTGCCCTGCTTACTCTTTAGGAATGGAATAGTTAAAGGCATGTATATGGAGGTTTGGAGATGAGCCATTACCCCAGAAAAGAAAGCTCACTCGTAGTAAAAAAGTTAGATGCAAATACATGACTTTCTAAGTAAATAAGAAAATATATATTCACGTGAATTTATTCCAAGCCTGAATGTGATTCATTTTGGGGGCACACATTTTTTCTCAGATCTTTCTCAGATCGCATTTGGAGAGAGCTAAACTTCAGTTTTCATATGTTCTTAAATACAATGCACCTGACACAAAAGAGGCATTTTACAAAACAGAAACATCAGCAATCTGTTAATTACTCAAATTTAAAATAACAATAAAAACTTTTAATCATTATAGCCTCAGTGATAATAAGTTCAAAGACTTATCAATGTTTGGTTGTTGATTTTCCTTTAAATGACTTAAAATTGTATTCTTTAGGCACCAGCTCTCTTCAGTCATTTAACTCTTTAGTCAGTTAACATTTGAGCATCTGTTCTGTGTGTGGTACTGTAATTCCAAGTCACCCTTATGAAGCAATGCAAAGTTTAAACACTGTAGATCCATTTCTATGCTTAATCTACATAAAAAAGGAAAAGAATTCCAGCCATGTTAGCCAGATTCCTTTCATATGACTGCTTTTTATATTATACAATAACTTATCAATCCACTGAAGGTCACACTGAATGATGTATGCAGTTCTTTCAAGTCAAGATAAATTCTTAGATCAATGAGCAAGAGTATATTCCAGATTTTGAAATCTGCATCTGATTTTTAAATTAAGCAAATAGATTTATTACATTCATGTTCCCTTTTTAAACACTAAAATGAAAGACTAAAGAAAGTTAACTATTTTTTAATAAAAAGCAAATAATTTATTTATATATAAATTTCACATCTTCGTAATCCCCAGGATTCACCCCCCACCATTACCCTTTTGTTCCACCCCCTGCCTGAGTTGTGTCCTTCAATTTAGTTGTTAGCTTTTTTTGACTTTTCTTCATAGCTTTTTGTTTATCTTTTCCAAGTCCCACATAATAGTAAATCCATTTTGTGTCTGTCTTTATCTTTTTGACTTGGTTCTGCTAATATGATTTTTTCTAGGTGCATCCATGTTATAATAAATTCATCTAATTTGTCATTTTTAATTGATGAGTAATATTCCATTGTGTATACATACCACATCTTTTTCATCCATTCATCTATTTTGGGACATTTGGGTTGTTTCCATGTCCTCGCAATTATAAATAGTGCTGCAATAAACATCTGGGCACTGGTGTCCCTTTGTACCCATACTGAGGTCTCCTTTGTGTAGATTCCCAGAAGAGCGATTGCTGAGTCAAATGGTAGTTCCAATTTCATTAGTTTGAGGGTCCTCCACACTGCTTTCGATAGTGACCCATGGTCAAATCAATAGATGCAGAGAAAACATTTGACAAAGTTCAGCACCCATTTATGATAAAACCCTTGAAAAAATGGGGTCAAAGGAACATACCTTCACATAATAAAGCCATCTATGATGAACCTACATCTTAAATGGGGAAAACTAAAACCATTCCAATTAAGATCTGGAACCAGGCAAGGATGTCCACTCTCTCCACTACTTTTTAATATTGTACTGGAAATTCTAGCCAGGGCAATAAGGAAGAGAAAGATATAAAAGGGATACAAATAGGAAAAGAGAACTGAAGCTATCATTATATGTAGATGATATGATTCTTTATGTAGAGAACCCAAAAAAATCTGCAGAAAAACTTCTTGAAACAACAAAACAGTTCAGTAAGTTAGCCAGTTACAAAATCAACATAGAGAAGTCAGTAACCTTTCTATATGCAAAAAGCCAAGAAGAAGAAGAAGAAATTAAAAAAGTCATCCCATTTACCATTGCACCAAAAATAATTAAATACCTGGCAATAAACCTAACAAAACATGTGAAAGATTTATACAAAGAAAACTTTAAAACTCTCCTAAAAGAGATAGAGGAAGACATAAGGAAATGGAAAGACATCCCCTGCTCATCAATTGGAAGAATTAACATCATCAAAATGACCATCCTAAATATCGTGAACACATTCAAAAGTGTGTGATTTTCTAATTAAATAATTGACTGATCAATTTATTTTTCTACCTCTTTGTTTTCCCTGCCTGACTCTGTGTGAACCAGAGTTATAGTAAGTACAGCAATTTATTATTTTTTTTAACATAGTATTTAAGGTGGAGGACTTTAGACTTCTGCTAACAAAGAATTTTGTTAAGACATGCAAGCAACTTGGCAGGTGTATAGACTTGGTTAAAACATAGATAATTTTCTGAAGATTTTGCAAAGTAGGGAAAAGAGTTCCACTGTATAGTTTAGTCCCAAGTTAAGATTTGCCTACCTTTGAGTTACAGTAACCTCCCTGTATTGAGTGCCTGATATTTGGGATGTTGAATTTGACATGTGCCTAGAAAGCAAGGTTGACGTATGCTTCTAGATGACTGCACAAAGACTTCAATGCTCTGTGCACAGTGCCTTGATTTTGAAGTATTTTATTGCACTGAGAGTATACTCTAACTCCAGACCTCAGACATTAGTTGAAATCTCAGGGTTTTTAGAAAATTGATCAAAATAGTGGAGACCTTTGATTAGTCCAGCTTTACAAGTTTGTCCACTTTAGCTGGACAAACTTGGTCTTACTGCAGGAAACACTCAGGTTTACTTCTAAGCCTCTACTTACATGAATGACCCTACAATAAAGTTCTCTCTAACTTTACTGTTAATTAATATCTTCACTGCTTTTAAGGTTCTACTTGAAATTCTAGAAAAGTTGCCCTAATTAATTCCTATTAATTCATTCTGGACACTTATCTCTAGTTTATCATTCAGCTTTCTTGATGACAGAACCATACCTACTATTGTTACTTTTTTCCCAAATATGATTTTTCTTTAAGTCCAATGATTCACCCCATTCTCATTTTGCACATGAAAATAGTGTGTCTAAAAGAAGTTACAGGTGCATTTAGTGACTGATCACCAGCTACATGCCCATGATTTGTTTTAGTGTTCTTATTTTTATGTAAGTTTCAGGCTTTATAGAAAAATTGCAAGAACAGTAAGACATTTTCCTAGTATTCTTTACCTAAATTTCCCAAATATTAATCTTAAAAAAATAGCCTTTGCTGTTATTCCTGCTCTCTACCTTTTTCTGAACCATTCAGAATAAGTTGCAGACACAATTTCCCTTTATCACTAAGTACTTTGGTATTTATTTCTAAAAGAGAAAATTCTCATGTCACCACAGTATAATTATCAAAATAAGAAATTAACCTTAATGCATATTATATATTACATGGACCTCAGTGTTTTCACCAATTGTTCCAGTGTCCTTTATAGCAAAGGAAAATCTTGGACCATGCATAACTGGCAGCTTGAGATTTACAGCACCAGATCTTTAAATTTACTTTCTCTTGTTCTTTCTACCTCTTTAGGCTAAAATGAGATCTTTAATACTCACCTCTGATAATACCATGCAATTATCTGAAAACTTTGGTAAATCTTTTAGGGCTTTCAAAGCTGTTTAGTACCTTCCAGGACCTGGGGCAAGTAATGGTATTATTATTATTTTATTTAAGATCAATGTTTGCCAGGTTCACATGTTTGCCAAGCAGCATGGTCTCATTTATGAGATTAAATTCAGAGCACTACCAGTTGAAAATTGTTAGACAGAGGGAGAAACCTTGACCAACAATTAATTGAGAGTTGGGGGTGTCTGAAATGTAAACAGGACAATCATATTGAAGACTGTAGTGATGATCTTTGACCTCACTGGAAAACAATACTAAATATACTAATACACTGTCAAATTTAATCATTGCTTATAAAGTAAATAACATATTTTCCTACATTGCAACAATGATTTTCAATAACCAAATTTAATGGATATGTATAATAGTTAGAGAATTTGTATTATTCTGTCAATGATCAATGCTTATGTCTATTTCTGTGGAGTTCCTTGTTAAACTTATTGCTAGGCATCCTAACATGGGCTCCAGCATTAAAGAGAATATAGTACAGCAGGGTTTGCTCTTAAACATATTTAACTAGAAAGGAATTTGTCACTGTTTAAAGGTTTGGGGGATAATTACAATACTCATAAAAACAGAAAATGATACATAAATCTTTTAGAAGTAAAAATACTGGCTTGTTTCTCAAAATGTTTCTATTATTTAATACTGTGAATATCAGAGCCTTTGTTCAGCACATAATGTTCAGGGTAATTTGGTAGACATGAACTAAAGATCCTTTAAACAACTCGCTTTTTATCACAATTCAATTTTATTCCTCTATTCAGGCATAGTGACATTCATTTAGTGACTTTGTTGTGGGAACATTTTTTTGCATATAATATACAGAATTGTTCAAGTGTAGTCTCTTTTGGATCATTATCCATTACTTTTGGCTTTCTTGAATGAAACAAACTGAGTCCAGTTAACAGCCTCAAGTAAAAAATATGTGAAAGACATAACTCCTCATACATATAATTAGAGGTGGAAAAAACCCTTCATTTTTGGATATACTTTAGACATTTACAACAGAGAGCTCCTCTGAAGCTTTGGCAAGCAGGAGAGGAAATGAGTGAAAGAAGAATGAGAAGGGGGTGAAGGGGGTGGGATGGAGAAAGCTGGTCTGACTAGCTTCTGAGTTTTAAGTTGAAGCCTTTGTGATTAAGAAAGGAGGGAAAGATTAAGTACATGATCTCATCGATACCCTTGGAGATGCTGACCATACCTGACCAGTGGAGAGGAATAACCAGATCAAAAATGGCATCTTAAAAAAATAATTTGAGAAATACCTAGAATTTTATGAAGGGGATGTAGTAGCTACAAGTATGGTGATGTAAGTCAGCCATTCCATCTGTTAGTAAAAATGAATTTTTGTTGCATTGGGAGGTATATCAAAGGTAGTGCATTGAATGAAAGAAATATAAATGGGACAGAGGTTAGACAGTTCCGAATTTTTACATTGCCAATTTTAGTGGTCATGTGATCACCTAGAGTATGTTACTTAATCTCTCCAGTACTCACTTTATGTACCATGAAAATCTTACTTTTGTTCAGCAGCTACATATTGGGCACCAGTACTCTGTCAAGCCCTGAGGACTGATGGATGAATAAGATGCTGCTTTTGTCTTCAGAGAGCCTAGAATCTGGGAGACTCAGTGATGAGGTTTATGTGAGAACATATGTGAAATCATTATAAAATCACAGTAGAAATGTAATATATTTTATCTTTCTTTTGTATTTGTACTTTCAGTTACCCATAAAATGAGGAAATCTGCAGATTTCACAAGAACTTAGCAATTTTACCCAGTGATTCCCATCAGCTCCCCCTGTAGCATTTCCTAATAGGGAGATCTCATAATTTGGAATTGGAGTAGATGAAGGTCTAATTCTATGGAATCTGTACTGAAATGAGTCAGAAAATGTGAACTCTTGGCTTCTCTGTTAGGGGGTAACAACACAAGAGACTGAATTCCCTCTACTCTAATGTTTTCACCAATGTTACTGCTTTCAGTTGTAGCACTGTACACATTCTTATAGCCTTATTTACAGGATACCAAATCTATAAATAGTGAGAATGTGTTTTTTATGGTCCTTTAATGTCTATAATGTTGAAGTTATGAAAGGAGAGGGGACCTTTTCAGGCTGGAGTAGGTAACAGATGAACCAGAACTTGAACTCACATCTCTTGTACAGCTCTCTTTTACTTTGCTGATGTTAAATGAAAATGGTTATTTTCATGGTTGAGTCTTTGCAACATTTCTTCTTTTATTTTTTTTTCTGTTTTGATTGCACATGTATGTATTTTTTACATCATTGTATACCCTAAGGTTCCTTGTCACCCATGAACCATCCTCTTAAACTTTTGTGCTCCCATCCCTCTCATCCCTCCCTCTCTTCCCCCTCCCTTACTTTATGCTCTAGTTCTGTTGTTGGTTCATTCATGAGTTTTAATGTTTTCTTGTCCTTTTGTTTGTTTGTTTTCCCTGTATCCCACATATAGGTAAGATCATCTAGTATTTCTCTTTTTCTTTCTGGCTTATTTCCACTAGCATAATTCCTTCTAGCTCCATTCATTTTGTCATAAATTTGCATCATTTCTTAAGCAACCAAACATCATGTATCTTGCCTCTTCTTTTTTGGTAAAGATTGTCTTGGAGCCCTCATCTTTCTCATCCTGTACTCTCCTTATGCCTTCTGAAGTCCTCCCCAGTGTATCCTGGACAGAGATTTCCATTCCAATCTTTGATGTATTCTAAGCAGTTTTAAGAAAAGGCTCTACAATATGCCTGTCACCTATAATTTCACTTATCTTTTTAAATCCTATTTGCTTCTTAATAAATTTACTAATCATAACTATCAACTTTCAAATGCTTGAGAAAGACATCGCGTAAAATACAGGGATGATGTTGGAAATGACCTTGTCACCATGACTGAGATGCTTTCAGCATCTGTCCTCTGCCAAGCATGGAACCTCACACAATGTGGGTAAAATGTGGCCCCTGAGGGCTTCCACAATTTCTGGTATCTCAATGTATCAAACAGGAGAATGATACCTTGAAAGAGAACCATGAGTAAAATTTGGAATTATTCTCTCTTCTCCCCCTTCCCCTACCCTTAACTGAAGCTATTCTGCAATCTTTGGTTTATACAACTCTATTTTTTAATCAAGATTGAATTTTTTTGTTTGTTTCACTTTAGTCTGCTCTATGCCTTACTTGGGAAAGTTCATCTGAGTTTTTCCCCTTTATTTCCTAAACCATAAATTTTTGTTTTCATATGACTCTCTCTCTGAACACAGTTTCTTTTGCTTCATAATATTATTTGTTCCATGCTTATAGAACATCTTTGCCATCTAATTTTAGCTTCGACATAATGCCCTCTAAGCAACCTCTCCTTTGGAGGAATAAAAGCAATGGTTAAGATGTCACTTCCGATAAATCAGTTTTGGTGAAGATGAAGGCAGCTGTGAGCAGGAGAGGAGGGAGCAGAAATTCATGAAGCCTGATCCTTTCAAAGTCAGTTTAATTCTCCTTCTTATCCCTGCATCTCTGTGCTACTCTTTGGAGGGTGGATGGACCCTCTTTAACAAGAAGGAATGAGCTTTTGCATTGTCTGCCTCTGTTACAACAACAAAAGCCTGGAAAATTCCAATTAATTAGCAAACCTTGGACTAATGAAAGAATAAAACCAGAAAAGAAATACTCTAAGCTTTCTGAGTGGCATGCACAAGTGAGGACAATGCTGATTTCAAATATTTGGGACTGTTTGTATAATTTTCCCAGGGTTTGCCTTCCTGAGATACAGAGAGATAAGATGAGAGAAACAAGAGCAAGGATTTGTCAGAGTCAGGATGTAATAACATTGTTGGCTTTTTGGAACACTGACCCACTCTCATCTGAATAAGCTAGTTAAATATGGACTCACACAAGTGGGGAAATTAAAGCCAGAATGTATACTCTTTGCACATTTTGTATTTAGAGGAAAACCTGGCAAAAGGACCAGTATAAAGTAGGTTGTGAAATAAAGTTGAAGTTAATTATTATGAGGGACCAGGAAACCACTGTACCATTGTGTCCTTGAATGAGGACTTGGAACCGGTGTGACTGCTAAAAGCATATGATGATGAAAAACACTGAAGTCACTTATTTGTCCTTTTTATGATTTTGTTCAAAGGTAACGTTGGTCTATAACATTGTGTATGATTCAGAAATATAGGATCCCACCTCTTCAGATATATGTTACCACACCACATCCACCACCAGGAAGCCCACAGTCCTCCACTGTAATCCATTGTGCCCCACTTTGTTTCTGTGCTCTCCCTCTCTCTTTGTTAGCCTCAGTTCTTTAGTCAGATTTCTAGGGTTTGTTTTCCATTTGGTGTTTCTGATTCTTTGTTTTGTTTGTCTGTATTCTGCGTATAGAGGAACTACCCAGTATTTGTCTTTCTCCTCCTGTATTATTTCACATAGCATCATCCCTCCAGTTTCTCCATAGTCACAAATCGCAAGAGTTCATCTTTATGTGTAACCAGCACATATTCTCCATCTACTCACCTGTCCTTGGACATTTAGGTTGATTGCACTACTTGACTATTATAATGAGATAGTAAACTTAGGACCGTGTATATTCCTATGAATTTGTGGGTGTTTTGTTTTGTTTTTGTTTGTTTGTTTTGTTTTACATTTTTTTGCTTAGATCCCAGGAAGAGGAATTACTGGGTCATATTGTAGCTCTATTTTTAATATTTTGAGCAAATTCTATACTGTTTCTCATAGCAACTGGACCAATCCACATTCCCACCATTAGTGTACCAAGATTTCTTTTTCTTTGCATCCTCACCAACACTTTTTTTTTTTTCATCTTTAGGTGTGTAACATTTTTACAGGTGTGAGGTAGTATCTCATTGTAGCTTTGGTTTACTTTTCTATGTGATGAACTTTTTTATGTGCCTATTTACCAACTACATTTATATCTTTTAGTTGGATAATAGCTGCAGCAGCAGTAGCATTAGTACAGTTATAAAACCTCAATAAAACTGCAACCAACAACTAATATGTAAAGCATTTACCGTGTGCTAGACACTATTCTGAGGACATTAATCCTTCTAACAATACTGTTATATTTTAGACTGTGACTGATCTCTTTACTACCTCCATTTTGTTCAGAATATTGAGGCATAGATATTAAAGTGGCTGGCCCACATATGGTGATGAATCAGAATTTGAATCTATGTAGTCTAATTTCACTGTCCATTCTGTGAACTATTATACTGACCTGTCTATGAAATATGGTTTTATTACATGGGTAGAAATATTATTAGACAGGCTAAATGTTTCCAGGTTAGACTAAGAGCCAAAGAATCAGAAGTTCTGTTCTCAGTTTGTTCACTAATTATTCCTCTGATCTTAGACAAGTATTCAGTGATCATTTATGGTCTTTGTTGTGTTTATCTGTAAAATATATTATTATGTTAGATAATATTTGAGGTGTCATATTTCTGATATTCTGTCAACTAAGAAAGTGGCTTCAGATATAAGATGAAATAGTGGAAATGAAATACTCATTTTTGAAGTGTGTGAGTGTACATGCAGACATTACAAAGTAAAGTTGAAACTTTGGTGAGGGCATATCTCCTAACTATCTTTTTAGATTTGGGACCAATTGATCTTGCTTTGTGAATTTTGGCTTCTTTCCTTCCCTGATGAGAGGTGATGGTATTATGTATGGTGTATGTATATGTATAATCTCTATTGATCGTAGGCACTATTGATAGTTCCTTTGTGTGCCCTTGTATAATGTATAAGTTAGGGAGCTGTGTAGAGATAAGAGGTTGATTCCAACAAAAAGATCATTTTCCTGACGTGATGACTAGGTAGGTATTTTTGTGTAATGCATCTCTTAGTAATCAGTCTTATAAGTGAGAATAATTCAGTCCTTATACTAGCAAGGTGCTGGCAGTTTTCCTGGTTAGGCTTCACTAAATTATATCACCTTCATTTCACTGCTCTTCTATGTGAAATTGTTTTGTTGCAGATATTCTTCAGACTCTTTGGAACAAGTGGTAAATGAAATAATACTGGCTTAGTAATCATACTGTGTTGGATAGTGTTCCACCAATATTCATGTCCATCTGGAACCTCAGAATATGATCTTATTCGGAAAGATGGATTATTTTTTTACATATAATCAAATTAAAAGATAATGTAGTATTGGATTAGGTCCCACCCTAAGGTGACTGGTGTTCTTATAAAAAAGGGAAAATTTGGACATGAACACAGAACTCTGAATGCCGCATGAACACAGGAATCACTCAGGGAGAACACCATGTGATGACAGAGGCAGAGACTAAAATGATGTGTCTACAAGGAATGGCAAGGATTACTGGCAACCATTGAAGCTGGAAAGAGCCAAGGGAGTATCCACTTCTAGAGCCTTCAGAGAGAACATAGCCTTGACATCGCCTTGATTTAGGACTTCTAATATCCAGAGCTGTGGAGGAATAAATTTCTGTTATTTAAAGCCTCCCAAGTTGTGGCATTTTTGTTATGGCAGTTCCAAGAAATTAACTGAGGTGCCTGGTTCTAAGCCTTGCTTATCAGAGATTGACAAAAAGGGGAGAAACAGCTAATAGACACTGACTAAGGGAAAATAAAAGATGTAGTACATCAACAAAGGGACATTTTAGAAACTATCTTCGTCTTGGCACTTTTGTTCAGTGTAAGTAAAATCTCTTTTTACTCTTATGATCCAGAGCCAGAATAGGTATCATGAAGATGACATAATGGTGAACTTATTTGAAATTCAATTTTTAGTATAACTTTTTTTAAATTTGACCTTTATAAAACAAAATACTGTAAACTTTGGTGACTACCAATATAGATACTAAAATGTGTTATCTACATAGTGAATATTAATATAGGTGTCACTTTCTAGTTTGCCAGTTTATTTGAAAGAAATTTTTTTAAGTTTCCTACATGTTTCCAGAAGTTGAAAAAGAGTTCGTGTATACGAAACACTAACTTGGCTACAGAATAGATTAGAAAGTGCAGGGTTCCTTAGAATTAGATTATCATTTGTAATTTGGGAATAGCTTTGTAATTGCTGTGAGAAAAATAAATCTTAATTACCTAAAAAGAAAGGATTCTGCAGAAAGCAATGTGATAATAAGACAAAGCCATCAAACAGTGCTGGCTATGTGGACTCAGTTTGTTCCAGAAAAGCTCAGAGTGAAGACAGCTCGTGAATTCTGTCATCAGTCAGTGAGGCCCATATCACATGTCACTTTGCTTTGTTTTTAACATGTGGCTCAAGCTATGCCAGACCTGCTGCTGTGTGGGAGATGTACTTTCTGACAAAATAAGGCATTTTCCTGGCATCAGGCTCCTTTGAAAGTTTTACTGGTGTGCATAAATCCAGAGAGTTTGCATTTCCCACACATATCTATGTGGTCACACTTGACAATGTGGGTTTGTGGTGGTCTCAAAGCTTGTCAGTGCCAGCATGGTTCCCTATCATCAATGGGGTTTGTTCCAAAGAAATGAAACCAGGTGTTCATTCATTATTTAAAAATTATATTGCACTTACCATTCCTGTTACAAAGAAGAAACAGAGGAGGTAAAACAAACCAGTTTTGGAAGTTTTGTAGAATGGAAATAAAAGTATGTCTAATATCCTGTCTCCTTTTCTTCTTTCTCTTCATCCATCATGATAATAGAGTTCCCTGGAAAAGTTCATTTATACTCATTCCTGTTTAAAGAGATCATAATGGTGACCAAAGAGATGACAATGATGATGATGATGACAATGATGATAACAGCGGTGATGACATTAATATTAACATTTACTCTTTGATCTCCATTATAGGTTGAGTTCAAGTGCTCTACAAATAAGCAGATCCCATGACTTGACTATTCCTAGTGACTTCTTGAAACTCCATTGGGTTTCTCACTCGCTTCTGATTCTCTTCACTTGAATATATCTCACTCTTGGTCAGTGATACCACATGGACCCCCAAACACAAATTCATTATGGAAAGAAAAAAAAATGACTAGAAGAACTTATTCACCATTAAGATTTCATCATACTTATATTTGTATAGAAATGATCATATTGGAGGATGGGGCTATGATAAGGGAAATTATATAAACTGATAGAAAAGAGAACCCACCAATGTTTCATATGTAACCCTGGGAAATGACTTATTCAAATGATTTATTTAGCACGTTTTTTTTGATCATGTGTGAGATATGAAACTATGGACTGGAAATGAAAATTCATGGAAGATACAGTCCCTCTTTTTTTAGGTGCTCGTAGTCTAAAGTCAAAAGATTGGAAAGTTTCTCCTTATTTATCTGTTACCACAGTCCCTTTTGCTGAGTACATTCTAGCCATCTTGGCTTTCTTTTTCTTCCTCTAATCCACCAATTAGATCAGAATTCAGATTTTAATACTTGCAGCTTCCTCTGCCTGGAGGTTTGTCCCATGTTGTTTCATGGCTGACTTTTTCTCATTGCTTGCATCTATTTATGAGTTGTTTTTCTTCCTCAGACCTACCTTTAGTCGGAAGCATCCTCTCTCTCCTCACCATGTTCCCAGATTCATCCTCTTGCTTGATTTCTTTCATGGTTCTTATTCTTGTTTGAAATTATCTAGCTCATTTACCTGTTTTATTCCTCAACACTAGAATATGTAATTTCTGTGAAAGAGGATCTTGTCTTAAGCTTACAAAGTTTCCATTGTTTCTTCTTAGAAATGTGTTTTTGTTGAATGAGTGAATGAATGAATAAATAACTAGACTGCATTATAATATATTATGTAACAGAAGCATTAAGAAAGTGTTACAGGAAAATAAAGATCACTAAGTTTCATGTGAGAGAAGTTTCAGGGTATATCCACATAAAAGATAGATAAGTTGGACCTGGAAGGGAAGAGAGAATTTGTCAGAGGTGTTCTTTCTGATTAGTTAGAAGTTATTTCTTCCTGTTCCTGACCCTTCTTAACTGATCCACCTGGCCCTGGCATTCAGTCAACTGCCCAGATCTTTCACTGATAGAATTGGCTATAGTAATCCAGGCTAAGCCTAATAATTATGATCTCTGCTTTCGTTGGATGCATATATCATGGAAGTAAAAAACACGTTTCCTGAAAACTTCTCTTTAGAAGTTTTCTAAAGAAGTTGCTAAAAGCTTGTCTTTCCAATAAAAAGAACTTGGAATTGATGTAATGGATAAAAGAAGTATATGAAACATAAGTAGGCATTCTTGATGGAATAAAAATAGAAGCTTAAAAGATGCATCAGTTTTGGAAAGATAAAAAAAGGTTTTTTTCCCCTCTACTGTAAGAATATGTGTGGATGAGGCATGTGTTTTAAACTATAGAATAAAATTTGCATAGTACTTCAGGGTACTGCAACCATGGCAATTCAGTTTTTGTCTGTCCTGATAGACATGCTTGCAATATATATATATATATATATATATCCATTAACAAGATTATCACTTGAAGAGACAATTGCATTTTTATCAGAAAGGTTTTTTGAGGATAAAATTTTATTGGTATTTAATGAAGCATGTAGCTTGTAAATGAACCATGAAAGCAATAGCTAAACTAATTAACTGCATAAAGGCTCCCAGAATACATACGTGATGTGGTTGTGTGCTTATCAATTGTGCCTGGTTACACTGACATCTTGGATAACATGCTCTTCATATATGCCTTGTGGAAGCAACAGTAAATCCTCTGTAATGCATGCAATAAAGGAGGAAATAACCATTTAGATTTCCTGCAAATGTGAATGGGATATTTAAGTCAAGCATTGCAAGGTTTATAGGTTATAATTTAGGGGAGTTAAGGCTAGTAATACCAACATATTATTTCCACACACTTGATTTAAGCCTCTATCTATACTGTTTCATTGAATGATAAATCATTCCCTGGTTCTAAAAATAATACATCTCCTTTTTTTCTCCTTTACTCTTCAAAGAAAAACTAAGGATGCTAAATAACTGAGGTGAACATTTCATGGTGCAAGAGGGATTCACGTGGGTCCTTTTTTCACTGCCTGAAAATCATGCCCAGTTTAGAGCTCTGAGAATTTCAAAAAGAAGGCAAAACTGCTCCAGCTCTGGTCACTATTGCACTTTGTAATGGGATGAGACATGGATCACTTTACTTTAACAGAGGTGTCTACCATGTATCTGTTTATCAATAGCCTTCTTTTTTAGCTGTAACTCACTACTGGCCCCTACTTTTTTGCTGCATTATCACAGAACCTAGCTCTCAATTCTCAGTGAGTGGCTTTTAATTTCTTGTATCTTTCTGAAAATGATATCTAAATACAAATGAAGGAGTCTGATAAATGATTATGATTCATAGTTTTTTAATAATATGCCTAACAATGATAGGCAAGATCTGTAATAGATATTAGCATAGTACTTTTTAAATTTGAGTGTGTTTGGGAATACCCCAGAAGGCCTGGAAAAGTGCAAGGTGAGTAGACTCTACCCCCAAAATTTCTGATTCAGTAGATATGGAATGGTACTGAGAATTTGCATTTTTAACAAGTTTCGAGATGAATATCACTACATCTTGAGAACTATTGTAGTAATAATGCTCTCTGGGGTGAAGCAGGACATTCTCAGGGTCTCATTTGGAGAAAATCCCATTTGGGGAGATGTTGTTCACTTCAAGTCTCCCTGGGTTATTCTCATATACTTTTCTTCCTTGAAACACATTTTTATTCTTCCACTAATATATTCGGGGCCTTCCTCATCAGATAAGAACTTGAATCATATTCACATTTAGGTATGGCAACTTAAAAGTCTACCCTTAACAAGAACATATACATACTAAGGGGATGAAAGGAAAGGAATGAAACTCTGAAGAAGATATTTCAGATATCTGCCTGTTGTTCTTAGGGGTTAAATTGTGTACTCAACTCTACCATTCAGGCCAGGTACTCAGTTATTCACAAGCATCCTTCTGCTCCCATACTTTTGCAGACAGCCCACTTTCTCTTTCAAATTCCTTCTCTAATACTTAATGCAGGGCCTGTCATGCAGTAGACATAGGCTAAATATCAAATGGATGGATAGATGTATAAAAAGGCATGGAAATGATTAAGTCTTGTGTTACTGTTTCTGCCCTTTCTTAGGCATTAAGGAAAATACAGTGTTGCCTGAAAAGTGAACAGTCTCATGCTTTCTGAGGCCACTCCCACCCAATTTCACCTGTTCTTAGGTTTTAATAAGCTAATTAGTAAGACTTGGTCATGGACCAAATGGTCTGTGTAATGGGTCAGTGGTTCCAGGTGTAATCATATCACCTGGCTACACATTCTTTATTCCTGCGTTGTAACTAGCTTTAAAAAAATCCTTCAGCAGTGATTTAGTAACATGATCTTTACAGTTTTTTATTAGTGCTAGTATGTTTTTCTTTAAATAGTACTTTTTCCTGAATATAAAAGGAATACATGTAGAAAAACTTTTAAATTCTAAATGAAGAAAAAATAAAATCACCTACCAGATTTCCCCAGAGACAATAATTGTTAATATCCTAAGAGCTAAATATGTGATGATCTTGCAATTTGTAATAGTGATGATAAATCTCTAAAGTTGTGTGTTTTCTTGGCATTGGTATGAAGGCACCTCATGTATTTTAGTATTCTTTAAAAACATTTTTCCACTGTTTTTATTGAGATAGAGTTGGCTTACATCACAATATTTATTTTCGGACTTATAGGTTTAAACCTCTTGAACCAAAATTCATATTTTCACACCTCACTCACCACTAAATCCCCAGTAATCCTCCACCATGTTCCATTTGGCCTCCTTCTGCCCCATCATTTTTCCCTTTTGGTTACCTGAGTTTTTCAGTGAAATTTCAAGGGTTTGTGATTGTTTTTGGTTGAGAATAGATTTTAAATTCAGGGTTTTTTTTATGTGTATATGGATATGGGATGAATATATTTAGTCAAGATTTCTTTCTTTTTGAATGAAACTATTTTCACAATACCTTTGAAAATAATGATATATTATTAGGTCAAATGAACATTTTAAATGTCCTTGATTGTATTACTAAGTTGCTTCCCAAGTATATCATGGCACATTTTATCCTCTCAATCTACTAGCAAAACATTGACAGAGACTATTTTGTGTCTTTTGTCTACTGGAATCTCCTGTTGTGAATTGATCATGTCCTTTACCCTTTTTTTCTTGTAGGAATGGCTGTTTATTATTAATTTGTAGGGAATCTATATATTATGCCTATAACCCTTCGTTATGTAGAATGCTGGTATTTTCTTCCCTTTTGTTTGATTTTTAATTTTTTTATGTTGGTTTTGAGCTAAAATAGTTTTACAGTTATGTCTGTTTAGCTTTGTCTTCTACATCATATGAGAGAAAAACCCAAATATATTTTCTTTTACTTATTTTACATTTTATTTTGAATTTTGAATTACCCTTGAATTAATTTCAATCCATTATGACTGATTTGTCTTTTCCAATGAGGAATGAAGCCATTAAAAAAAAAAAAAACATTTCTGCCATCTATATGCTCTTCTGGAGGAATGAAATTATCCCTTCATTCTGTATGCTCTTCTGTGATGTGACTTTTCCCCCTCCTTTTGTTAGAGCAGAAGTTTATTTATTTACTTCCTTGCATTTGGATGAGTCCTGAGCCCCTTTTAGCTAACAGGTCATGACAGAATTCATTCTGTATCTGTTGAAGACATGCTCTTTAACTGGTTCACAGGTTACTTCTTCATTGTAAGCCCACATGATGTAAGAAAACTAAGCGTTATGCAGAGGTCACACATAGGAGTTTCCATGGATAACCAACACATGAGTGAACTACTCAGATGTCCATCTTGATGAAGGCAGTCTAGGCTGACATCTGACTGCAGTACATGAGAGACCCCAAGTGATAAGAGAAGCATGTTGCTAAGCCTGATCAACTCCCAAAACCACACATACATGCACACACACATTATTGTGTTTATGACCTGAAATTTTATCATAGTTTGTCATATAATGACATAGAGCATATATAACACGAATTAAGAATTTAATTTTGATTTCCTTCCTCTGAACAATAAACTCTCTTCCATTACTATTTTGAGCAGACTCCTTTCCCCTATTCATTTGTAGTAGGGGAACATCTTTTGCTAGTTATTGTATATGTGAAGTCATGTTCTTGTGTATCTGTTTCCTTGCCAATTTAACTAGCTTTATTCTGTGTTTTTCTGCATTTGATGATTATTACACTTACAGCTTTATAATATTTCCCTTTTCCCTTTCAAAGTATTTTTGAGTGTTAGTACAGATTATCCTTTCCGGTGAATTTTAGAAATCATTGTCAAGGTAGTAAATAAGGAAGACCCATTAGCTTAGTTTACACAAAACCAGTACTTTTCTACCAGAGTGATGGTTTCCCCTGGGGACATTTGGCAATGACTGGATAGAATTAAGTTTTGATTTTCCTTGAGGGAAGTCGGAGTAGTGCTAGTAGTATCTAGTGGATAAAGATTAGAGATACTGTTTAACCTACTGCAATATACTTTTCCCTACTTACTACCCCACAATGAAGAATCAGTTGTAAAAAAGTGTCAGTTATTTAGAACAAAGACTGTATCATAACTATAAAATCTATATTGAAGAGTCAGTGTACTTTAGTTACTTTCTCAACTTGGAACATGTATATATTAATCTTATTTATATTTTCAGGAAAATAATTTTCTTCATATCATTGCTACTCCTAAGTATTTTTATTTAAAATTTTTTCTGTTGTATTTTGAAATTTATAACTGGCATTTGAGACCTATTGCTTTTGCCCTATTTATAGTGTCTTGTCACCTCATTGGATTTTCTTCTCATATGTAGTAATTTTTAACACATTCTGTCAAATTTATAAGTAGACAGAATTCCTGAAATTTATTTTGGTAAAAGGAAGAAAAAGTAAACTCACTGTTTACTCAGAAAATATTTAAGCTGGGAGGAAGGGACTGAGAAGTTATTTAATGCCTTACTTTCTTTTTTTGTGATGGTAAATCTGAAGTTAGGAAGTTAATTTTACCTACTCCTTGTCACTTCATTAGTGTGGGAACCTAGAATGGAAAGGAGCACAAAAAAGTTACAGTTGAATGAGGACAGTGAAAAGTCCACAATACACATTAAAATGCAAAAGTTGACACTGTATTTCAAGCCATTCTCGATGTTATAGAGTTGAGTATGACCTTAGAAATGCTTTCTTTCAGTCTCTTTACTTCCCTCTCGCTAAACTATTTACAGCATCTAGCAAACCCTCCTTTTATTCTTCCAGTGACAAGAACCTGTTGCTGACCAAACTGGGTTGTGTAGCTCCTGCTCAGAAAGCCAGACTCTGAACTGTGAGGTTGTTTCCATGAAGGAAGTATTTTACTACTAAATGGTGCCATGCAGAGAGGATGACAGAGAGCACTCAGAACAGGCTGCCTCCCTGAATGGCAAGTGAAGGAATGTTATACAGAAAAGAAAGAATGGGAATGTGCAGGAGTAGGAAGTTTCTTCATTCTCAGGTCTGAAGGGTGCAAGGCGGTGTAGAGGTGCTGATCATTAAGACTTTGATATTGTTTCTGGAGTAGCTGTTTCCTTCTGTGTTATCAATTAAAATAAGCCTCCAGTGTTCATTAGGTACTAATGCTATCAGCATCTTCAAAAGGGGCACAGAAATATCTTATTAAACATTAGGCAGTGTCATCATGCTCGGTTGCTTTTAAGGCAGGGGTAATATTCCTGATTCAAACCTGACCACACACTTTGTTTTACAAAGTGTTTCTGATCACTTCTGCTTACTAGAAAGTTCTTCCTCTGGTTAAGCTATATGCTGACTTCTTGAGAATCCCTTGTCCTTTATGGTTGAATGGTGTTCAAGGAAGCAGGACTTTTACCAGCTTCTTAAATGGCAACTAAAAGAAGTTTGAAGAAAGTGGAAAACATTATGTTATTTGTTGGTTGACTAGGTGAGACACAGGGTTGTATGGCTTTGAGGTTACAGTTTTCAAATGTACAAGATTCATGTAACCTGGGCACCCCATAATTACTTTCGAATAGAATTTAATTTTATGTGTTATTATGTTTTTCCTAGTTGTTGCTTTGTTGTTTTTTTTTTAATTGCATTTCTTTTGTTTGCTTTGTTTATTGTTTGCTTGTTTTTGTTTGTTTCTTGAGAGGTTAATGGGTAAGAGTTTGACCCAAGAAGAACTTAAGGTTTTAACCCCAAATGCCCCTGTTACTGTCACTTTCCAAAGGTTCTCCTTTCCTTGGGGCCTTCAGCCAGGGTTCTCCCCTGCTGTGGAAGGTATAAGCCGGTTTAACTAGGAACAGATGATTCTTATGCTTCATTACCAGACTACTTTACCAGCAAAGTCCCTGTGCCACAGGACTCCATCCAAACTCATTGACATAGTGAAGAACACTTTCATTATTCTGAACTCCTGAAGGCAGAATTTTTCTATAGAACAAAGAAAAAGAAGTAAGGTCACAATGCAAAGGCATTTCCTCTGTGAGGAACTGCTAATTGGACAATTGTTCTACAGTTATTATTATGCCAGGAAATAATAACCTACCCTCACTCATGGCTTGTAAACTTTCTTTGAAATGGAAGTCTTTTCAAAAATTATACTGTCAAGCTTGATATGCTTAAATTGGATTTTTCCCCCTTTTCTTAACGAGGTGCTTGCTCTCCCTGAGTAGCCTGAACACTGGTTCCATGGCAAATTTACATTTGGCAAATAAGTAAGCCATCACTGGTTCCACTAAAACCTGTGGTTTAGCAGTGGTTCTACTCAAGCATAAAGTTTAAGGAGACTGAGCAAACTCCAAATCTTTTTTAAAATGTTGAAGGTAAAAAATCTTTTTTTCTCTTCTGATAATCCATAGTTAGTCTGATCTGGGAGTGTGGACTTTTGTTGTATCCTCTAGGTGTGTAGACAAAAGAGAAAGAGAAATCTGTCTGGGGCAGTTTTCAGATTCAATTTGTAGAGTGAAGAAGAATTAATCTTTAAGCACAGTTCTATGGGTCCCTTTTCGTTCCTCGTCCCCACTTCTGTGCTTTGCTGTTTTCTTCTCTTTTCACTTGTCATTTCATGAATGTTTCTGTAGCAAATGCAGTGCTCATTCTGTGGGAGGAGCCTGCAATCATTCAACTGTCTTCACTCTATTTTAAAGGCAAATGACATTTTTAATGGCCTCAGAGGTATTTGCACCATAGCATTATTTATAACTGATAATTCAATGGAAAGTAGTAGAATACAAAAGAATATGAGGTTAGTTGGGAACCAGGATTTCTTGGATTTTTGTTTTATACCACTAACTGTCTGACCTGGGGAAAGTCACTTTATTTCTTTGGACTTGAGTTATATCATATTTGAGATAAGGAGGTTGGAAACATGATTTCTACTATTGCTTCTTGGCACATGTATCTATTAATTCAAAGCATGGTGGAACCAGGAATGTATTTTTTTCTTATGAAGGAATCTCTTGAAATAATTTAATCTATTCTGGGAAGGTTACTCATTTAGGTTGAGAGGCGAAAGCTTTTCAGCTATAATGTGCAGGTAGGAGAATTAACATTTACTGAGCATCTGGTTTGTGCTGGGTTGGGTTATGGATGATTCATTAATGAACTGAAGAACTGAACTTCATAGGGCTGTATAGTCTAAATGATTTGGTATAGTTCACATAGATGTGTAGCCACAGAGTGAGTTCAATCTCCTGGCCTTGTGACTTGGCTCTGAGAGTGACCTCTCTTGTCTCCATACCATTGAGTCCGCCATCCATATATCCACATAACCCTTCCTCTTATGTCACATGCCTGGGGATAGTTGATGACTACTTGAACTTTGATTTTGGGTCATGGAACTTTGAAAGATGAAATCTTAGATTACTAAAGCAGTATTTTATAAAAGACTCTCTTTGGGAGGGTGGTATTGTTCTTAAAGTGTTACAAAGGGGTTCAATAAAATTTCTGACTCGTGAGAGGTTGCCTCTATAAGGCACCTCATATTATAGCCTGTTGCATCTGACACATTGTGTAATTGTTTTTGTGTTCGTGTGTATGTGTATGCATGCATGCTCATCATGTTTTTACATTGGTAATACACATTGTGATGAATTGTGGACACTCAGTACTGTTTGTTGAAATAGTAGAGTATTAGTAAGTCTCTTCTATAAGATTTATGCTGATGAGTATTTTCAAGTTCTTAAATATTATCTTCATTATCTCCTCTTAAATATCCCAATAGCCTTTTGATCTCATCTTATTTTATCAGCATTGTGTTGTGCTGTAATTCTCTTGATTTATTTCACTTACCTTTATATCACAAGTTACCTGCCGAAAAATGTGAATGAGGGAAATTGATGTTATGTAATTCCCTGAAGGTGAACAGGTGATATAATAAACATTTAACCATTACTGAAAATAGTATAAGTGTGTGGTCTATATTTTCACATGCATAAAATCATTTATGGTGCCTACAAAGGACCTGGTACAGTATCATCCTGACCATTGCTTATATATGAGAAGATTTTGGAAACGGTGGGTGAGAGCTTATTCTAATTTCAGGAGACTATTGGTTTCCAGTTGTCCTTTTCCTTCTCTAGCATTTGTTCCATCATTCGGAGGATAGTGCTATGTATGAGTTCATAGATACCTGTGCATGTTTCTGGAGCAGTACTAGTGAAGGTTAACTCCTCACTCTTAAATTACTGTGCTTTCTGAACTTCATACTGTGCTTTCTGAACTTCAGATTGCTTCCTCTGAAAGGGAATTGTAATAACCTGGTTTATTGTATGAACTGAACCAGGTTAATCCAGGGTTAGACTCAAGCATCACTTCCCTGTACCCAGTAGGCCTTCTGCTAATGTGAGTTATCATTTATCTTAATATATAGATGAAGTATTACTAATTTAGTAGTAAAAATATAATTTTTTGGTGAGAGAATATGATTACACTGTTAATAGCTAGATAGAGGTAATGTCTATACCTCTTTTGTGATACTTATGAATGACTAAGAAGAGGAAGAAGAAAGAGGACTTTATTTCTCTTTCCAAGGAGGGCTTCATGTCACTGAAAAATTGACCAGTACAGCAATTCGGAAAAGACTGCAGGTAAAGAGAGGAAACTGTGTATACTGTGAGATACAGTTTGTCTGAGAGAGTGTTGAGGAAAACATGTTAAGAATGGCCTGAGTAACAGAACAGAGGCGACCCTACTGCCACCCCCCAAAATTTCCCTATTTTAAGTAACAAAACATTGGTCGCTTTTTCGGTCTTCCACCACATAGTTGTGGAGTGAGGCTTTGTACTAAAACTTCTACAGGTCTGTTGATTATTCATAGCTATTTTGTATCTGCTCAATGCAGACCTGGTACTCTGGGGGGAGGGGGGAAGAGGGATGGGATCTGTAGGCAAATAAAGTCTTATTATTCTCATGAGCTGACCAGTTAGGAGGGAAAAGTAAGATGTAGGCATGACTAGTATATAAGGTAGAAGTTATCAATAATACAGAGATGAAAGAATAACATTACCTGAGAATTTAGAGAAGGGTAACATAATATGAACTTGGGATAGGAGCTAGGAATATGAAAGGTTTGTTTCGAAAAGATTAGAATGGAGATGAGCTTTGATGATTGGAGTTGGGAGTGGTTGTGTGGAGTAGGGGAGGGGCAGTGGTCAGGTATTCCAAGCAGCTTGAGGTGGAGTGGATGCAGCAATGGAACTGATGTAGCTTGATCCACCCAGGATTCAGGATCAGTCATAATTAGTAAGAATTTTCCTCAACCTATTCATGCTAGAGCATTCCCAGTGTTTCAAGTTAAATGTTAACTTTTTTTGTGTGTAAAGACTAACTGCATAAGGGGGAGGGGGTGGGGATTGATTCTGAGATTTAACAGAATGTAGCTGTAAACACCTAATTTAAAAAAATCTGGGGTTGCTTATGTAGTTGCATATTTTCAAGGTAATACATATGTAGCGATTATAAAGATGTGTGCAAACTTGAATAACAGACTGCAGACACACCTTCCTTGAGTTCCCTGTGTGGTTTCTGAAGGGTTCTCAGAGAGTTAGCTATTTTCCAATACATTCCTAGTTTAGCCATTAGAAAATTACAGGTTTTATTTGTATAAACTCAGCAGCTAAAATAGTGCTTCCAGAAAGGTGTGTGAGCTCATCGCAGTCTGAATCAGGCAAGTTAATGACCTGCCCAACATTGTTTGCGCTGGCCAGTGCTGACTGACTTCAGCAGTTCCACTTGAAGAGAGACATTGTTTCTAGATTGCATTTGTCAGATGCTTTCCCCTCTGCACACCCACCTTTGCTGAAAGTTCCAGAGGCCCCTGAATGTCCTAGTCTTTGTGTATGAAGTTATGAAATCAAATAGCAAGTAACCTTGGTATTTCATGTGAAGTACTGCTTATGAGGCCCCCAACCAAGAAAAAGATGTCAACAACTTTATCCCTTATAAATTTACGCTAACAGAAGTGCTGATGGAGGCTCCATTGTGAGAAGCTTCTTACTTCTAACACTTAAATGGCAGTGACCAAACAGCCTACGAACCTGAATAATTTATTAATGAGGTGCTTTCACTGGCGATTCTGATCATTTTTTCAGGAAGAAATAACGGTAATGTATAGAATGAAGATATGTGTACAAAGAGGACTAGGGACTGTAGAATTTGTACTTGGTGTTGAAATTAAAATATAGTGTGTTGTTAAACTTTAGAGAGTTCTTAGCTTATGTTCTGCACCATCAGTTTGGTGAAGTAACAAATGCTAAAAGAATTGAATTACAATGACCTTAAAATATTTAATACCAGGTTCTAGGGTAGGGTGGATAGGAAAGTATCTGAAAGCCTTCACTTTGTTATAAGAGCTAATATGCTTGTAGATGCTATTAAGCAGTCAAAGCAAAATGGAGGAAGTTTTCAAATTTAGTTTTGACAAGTCACACAATTTGTAGGAAGTGGCAAATAAAATCCTGCTACATTGGTTCTGGTCTGTTTTATTTATTTATTTTTTATTCATTCTTTAAAGTTCTTGCAACATAAGTAATTGGTTGTTGGAACACCTTCCCCTCCTCCTGACACCCACTCTGTTCACTCAGACTCCTCTTTCCTTGTTGTTTGTGATCTATGTTAAGTCCATTGGTCTCTTCATTTTCTGTGGTACTGTCCTTTTGCTGACTGAGAGACTGTGTTCCTGGGACATGACGAACCATTCCTGGTAGGTTTTCAGTCTTAACCTTTCATTGAGCATCCAGTCCATGCTCATTTGAGGTCTAGCAGTGTCTTCTCATTGCTGGCTGTCTTCTCCAATCTGTGCCATTTTGCTACCTCTTTGCCTTACAGGCCTTGCCCCCAGCATTGTCAATAAAGAAGTTTCTCTCAATGTGGACAGGCATCTGCTGAAGGCTTTTACAGATCATTTCCTCTCCCCCAGTTTGCAGCTTTGCTGTGAGGTCTGGCCTGTTTTAAATGAGCGGTTCTTGGATTTTCCTCACTTTCTGCTGTATTTATGGAGCGGGCTGTTTAATTTTCATTACTAGGTTAATCCCTGAATTAAAGATACGAGACATTCCATCTCTAGGTTGGGGAATAGGTATTTGAGGTGAACATTTTTCAGGGTCCTGTCCTTAACGGAGAAAAACCTAATTCACTGTTGAGTGGATTGTAACTGCAGATGCTAATTTAGAATCCATTTGCCACATTCAGGTGACTTTGATAAGACTTTTATTCTTTTCAATCTTATGTATTTGTGCACACATTCTTGGGAAGATTGCTGCTGGGTAGTGTTGCATGTCAGAGATGAGGGAAGTTTAGTTATTAACCCCACATAGATGGTAAAGGGGGTGCAACAGGCAAGCTGTGGAATGAGGAAAGGGCCAGGTTGAAACATTTCCAAAAGGTATTTTTGTTGTTTATACTTGTTAATTATTAATATTAATTATTGATGAAAAACGGTTTTGAGTTACATGCTACACATTGTTTAAGAATAAATTATCACATTTCTTATCAGGGGTTATAGTAGATAAAAAACTGTTTCAGTTAATCAATATTTATTAATTTAGTAAGATATTCTCCCGTTCAGCTTTAAATACAAAAATCCATGAGTTCCTGGCTAATAAAGAGTCTGTTTTGTGAAAGGTACTTTTTCTTTAGCTCTGGGTGACTTTTAACACTAGATGAACATGTGAAAGATTAAATTTAAATAAATTAGATCATCAATTAAAACTATCTTTAGAAAAACATACATAGTTCATGCAAGTACAAATTTCAAATTTGTTATGATTATCAAGTTTTGTTTCAAAATTCATGTCTTTTGAACTACTCACTCTATGATCATCATGGTTTCTTAAATGAACTTTTTAGGAGTTTCTGTATTTCATGATTTATCATATTATATATCTAAATAAAATATATTCTGATTAAGTTCCAATGCCTAGGTATGTATAGTACTGAAGGTGTTCTGCAAGTCAGCACTGGCTGGCATACACAAACACACACACATGATAAAGCATACAGTCTCGAGAGGGAGATCTAATAGATGAGAACCAATGTGACTTGGAAAATATGCATTCAATGTCAGGCTGTACAAGTCAATGTATGCGTTTTAGGCATTATGAACTTTTTGAATGGTATTAGATTAATTTCAGCACCAATGTTAAGAGCTGTGTGTTGTTTTTCCTGTGGGCTTTTCTCAGTTTCGGTTTAAAATTATGTCCTTCTGATTTGTCATCTCTTTTATATAATATCACAGCAGTCATTTGTGCAAAGGTACCAGCTAGCACTGGGAACCTAGTGTCGTTTGACTGTAAAAATAGCACATGCAGTTGAACATCTCTCCAGTGTGTTTTGCATTTACTTGGGTGGCTTCCAGAGGTGACCTGAGTTAGTGTATTTTCCCGGTAGGGGGAGGTTATAGTAGTGACTTAAAAACCTTACCCTAAGGCTGAGTAAGTACACTGATTCTGAGTCAATTCATTCCCTTTGTCATCTGAGAGACTTGCCCACTGACCTCATCCATAGCTTGGTGTTTGATCTCGATGAGCAGTTGATTCACTACTTTTCAGAACCCCAGTAAGATCACAGGTTCTCTGTGCTTTCTGGGAAGGTCTGCCTTAACTTTGTGAAGGTTTTGGCTAGTTAAATCTTGCTTTTGATGGGCTTACTTCATTTGGGGAAGGAAAATTCTGCATTTGTGAAAAAATGGAGAGGTACTTTTCTTTTTCAAGAGAACAGACATCTACTGGTTTCTCCAGAGAGGATTACTGGTGAAGAGAGTTGTGAAGAGAACAATTAACTCTTTTAAATGAACAACATGTTCTTACTTAAATATTTCCCAGAACAATTTTAAAGAAATATAATATAGGTAAGTTTTGTTATGTTCTCTTTGTGAGTTGTATTTACAAGAAACAAAAAAAGAATTAGAAACATAGAGAAGGAAAAGTTTTTTTTTTATACCACTGGCTTACATTGTATATCTCTTGAATTCTAACCATTTATAAAATTATCTGGTTTCTTGCCCTAATTCATGCTTGATTTTTTTTCTTTCTTTTTCCATCTAGAGACCTTTGAAATATTTTTATTCATAAGTGAAAAATGTATTACAGCTCTATTTCCTTTTATTAATAGTTCCTTCTTGCCCTTAACCACATCTCTGACTTTTTGGCATGTAAAGTCCAATGAGCTCATGCTTAATCATGTATAAACAACCATCTAATTATATGGTTTTGAATTTTCATGTGACCGACTAAACAAAAATGACACAGAAAAGAGAAGCCTGACAAACCTCCTTGTCTTTGGATACCTGGCCTTTCTCTCTCTCTTACTCCTTCTACATGCATTTAGTAAAATACGTGTTAAAACTTATCACAAAATCATTTTGCATTTGCCAGTTTTCTAAGGTAAAATTGTTCCTTTCAAGGCTGCATATCAAAAAACAAGTCTGTTGAACCGAATTATATGTCTCTACAAATTTCTTTCGAACTCTATTCTTTCCTGCTCTGGGCTGAGGTGTTACTAGAATTCCTTGTGCTGCTGGTGTCAGATGACAGAGCAACCGGTATCCATGGGGCAAGATTTCTCAATCTTTGTACCCTTGCTTTTTCCCCTGAGGTACAATAACAAGGATCACAGTTGCCATATCTTTGCACCATCCCCCAATCTACTCTGATTGACACATTTTTGAAAGAAGGTAATGAAAATAATCTTTGCAAACAAAGGTGTTCACTGTGTTTAAATAGGAAGGGAGAAGTTTTTCACTCCCTTTTTGTTCCTCATTGGCTTAATCCTAGAATTCTGAATCCATAGCAAAATCTCTTCTGAACATTTAGATGGTTTCACCATAAATAGCTTGGTGTGCTCAAGAGAAGAAGAAAATCAAAACAAAACAAAAAGACCCCTTTATTATTTTTTTCTGAATAGTTCATAAAATGAGTACCTAACAGAGTATCTTTGACTAGCTAGTAATTACAGTTATAGGAAAAAGAAGGGAAAGGGGTTACCTGTGAAATTTGGCAAAAGCGACTTATTTTCTTATTAATCCTGCAGCCTTAAAATATAATTTAGGCTCCCATGCACAGAGTTCTATGGGAATAGCAGGCAAGATGCATCTAATTCAAACCATACTTACCATACTGAGATTAACATTAAAGGATTTGAAAGAATTTGGTAGATAAATAATATAAAAGGAACTTTGCAGTTTACACTTGCATGTGTAAAACAGCAAGGTGTGAAACAGCCCCACAATGATTAAGAGCTGTGGCTAATTTGGAGTGAAGAGTTCCTGGGAAAGGTAGAAGGAGATAAGACTAAAGAATTAGACAGGAACGGATAATGATGTATGCTGTTGTCAGGGAGGAAAGAAAAACTTTTTTTTTTTTAACTTTGTTAGGGTTAATGTGTGGCCTCTGAACTGACAAAGACATTAATAGGTGAAAAAATTTTACTTTGTAGATACATTTGTGGGGAGAAGGAGAGTGAGGGTGTCATGAAAATGAAATGAAAACTCCAAAGAGGGATCAGACCTGGAGGCTTATGTGCCATTTTGACAAAAGGGCAATACATTTTCCTAAGAAGTGACAAGACAAAGAAAAAGTTTTGAGCTTCTAAAGGCAGAAGATTTTGGAAAGGTAAAAATATGAGCAAATGAATGGCAGATCAGGGTTATTTTGATAAGGTCATTAGAAGGTTTTTATTTTTCAAAGTACTATGAATCTGAAATATGCATATCTCTTAAAAATAATTGTAAGGCTTTATTCATAATGGCCAAAAACCTGGAAGCAGGCTAAATACTCATCAACAGAATGGATAAGTGATAGTTTTTTCATCCAACGGACAAATAGCAATAAAAAGAACAAGTTGTTGTTGCATGTAACAACATGCATGAACCCAGCATATTTTTGTTGGGTGAAACAAGTCAGACACAGAAAAATATATGATATATTTTTTTAATTAGTTATTTAATTTTTAATGGAGGTAATATTTGGATATTTCCACCAAATATTGCCTCCACCAGATAATGCCCACCACCAAATTGCATGCATATCTTTAACACACTTACATTTTATATACTTAGTTGAATTAAGTTTGAATAAAATTATTTTGATTTCATATGAGAATTTAGAGTTAGAGCAATTTTAAAAGATTAAAATTACACATTTTTCCTTATTGAAAATATTCCAAAGGTGCCTTCGCAATTTTTATGTTCATTGTAAAGAACAAATATTACCCAGTGATTCATAGGGATTTACCATGTTTTATTATGTACAGATTCATGTTCCTTTCATTTTGCAAGAACAAAGTGAGACAACATATTTTGTTGTTATTTTTATTTTGTTATAGAATATTTAGGATACAGAGATAAGCAAATTCTGGCAGAGCTTAAATTATAGAAGACTTTATAATTTGGTTTGCATGGAGCAGTCAAAAGCAAAAGTACTTTCACCACGAAAATTAAGACCTCTGCTTAATTGAGCCTTGGAGAATTTGGAGAGGAAATTATTTTCCTCCTTCCTTTTACTTCCTGTAACATAAGATCCACAGATCTTATGTTGCTTGTGATGTGTTATTAAGTCTCTTTTAAGAATTTGTATGTTATTCTAGAAACAAGCTTTCAACTCCGTTGGAATTCAACATTTTATTCACATTTATTTTCAGCTTTCAAATTTAATTTAGATGTATGCTATTCTTTAAGAAAACACATTATATTAGGGACAACATAAGCACTTTTCCATCTCTTTTATTTATCACCAGTTTTCTAGACTGTATACAATTCAGAAGTACAAGATTACACCTCTTCAGATGTATGTGACCATACTACATCTACCACAATGTCATTCATTATCTACCATAGTCCATTGGGCCCTGTCCACATCCTTCTCTTCACCCTGCCTCTTCTCCCACAAGTACTACTTAATTTTTATTTTTCTCATACTGGCATCAATATGTATTGTGGTCTTTTGTTTGTTTACCTGTTTTAATGGAAAAGGTTTCATATTAGAGGTGGTGCTCTTCTTTGTTCATTGATGTAATTTTGGATATTTTTAGTTAAGAGTTGCAGCTGGTATGGTACCTGAAATAGCAACTGCAGCATATAATGATAAAACCTTCACATTTACTTTAATGCTATCATGTTCCAATCCAATCATGTTTACAGAGCTGCTGAGATTACTCCAGTTCTCTTATAATTCCAAACATAGCAGATACAGAATAATAAAAGGTACAGAAGGAAACTTACATATAGAAACTGTAGCCAGATTGTCTGGTATTGAGATATACAATGTTAGAATTTTGCTTTTGTATTTTGGTAGTTTTGTTAAAATTATGTAATAAAATGGACATTTAGTAGTTAACTTAAAGTTGATTTTTAAAGATGTTGATTTTTAAAGATGTACACCTGATATTTATGTAACATTACCATAGTTATTTCAATACAGTTTCTTTTATAAACATACCCCACACTAACTAGTTAAACAAACTAGTTTAAGTTGTTTAGACTCTTGTGTAGATATTTTAGCCTTTCTATCTTTCCACTTTTAAATGCATCTGTCGTGGCTACAACTTCATCTACCTATTTGTGTATATATAAATGGTTCTTTTAATTACTTCCTTTAAATTAGGACAAATCAGACTCCAAGATGCCATAGTGCTGATGAGTGGGGAGTTTAATCCCAGCTATTACTAGTTGGGGAACCCAGTATTTTGCCATGTAGGACAAGATGCCAGAGTCTTTGTGTAGAGCAGAACATTCCAACTTTTCTGGTTCTTGATTCATCAGGTTACTTAGGAGTTGCCCACTGATCATGCCCACGTGGTCTGTTGCTTATTGATCTCATGGGCAGAGGAAGATATGCTGGAGCAAGGAGCCCCCAAACCTAGATTCTAGCCTTTGTGCATTTCCCATACAATGATACCTTCACCCCACTGCCTTCCCTGAAAGCTACCTCACTTCAAACTGCTGTTCTTCCAGACGTGGAACAGTCTTCTCTTGACTTCCTCCTCAAAGGCATCCTCTCTATCCCTACCTTCTACCTTCAGAGTACTATCTTCTACCTCCTCAAAGGCATCCTCTCTATCCCTACCTTCTACCTTCAGAGTACTATCTTCTACCTTCAGAGTATCTACCTTCAGAGTACTTGGAGAATCTGGATTTAAGCTTTTAAACAGGGCTCAAGGGAAAGCAAATATTAATCATTGTCTATTTTAACCTGCTTTGAGACAAAGGGACACAAAATGCAAATAATAGCTCAACAAATTTTCTTGCCATGTACCTGTGCTAAAGAGTTAATACTCTATAGCTAGAGCCAAAGGATTTCTGGTTGATGAGTCCTGATGGACTTGTGGGTATAGGAACCTTTATGGTTTTTAGAAATATGAATGACAAATTTAAATGTAGATACTCTATAACCATTTAACTTCTGGTTCTTCTAGTAATCCGATCTTGACACACAAGTCTATGTAGATAGATTATGTAACAGATTTATGTTAGATGTGTATCTGGCTGTACAGTTGGAGGAATTGCTTTTGAGGGAAAGCAAAGGTAGCCTAGCAATTTTTAATGATGGCTGTGTAACTTGTGACTTTCCAGTTTTAAGTAGTAATCTCTAACATGAGGGATGGATTTTGCCTCTGAATAAGTTCTTAATTTGAGAAATTTTGCCTATTCCATCACTCTATATTCAGGGACTACTAGAGTGGGGCTGGGGAGAGAAAGGGAGGGAGGGAGGGAGAGAGGGAGAAAGACTGATAATATTTTCAGCAGTTTGATAAAATATAGACAAAGCTGGGTCAGTAATCATCTTCAAGTATCTCTCTGTCTTTTTTTCCACATTTGAAAGGGAATGTCTCAAACCTGTTTGTGGCCTTTAAACTATGCTTGTGTTATAAATGGCTCTAAAAGTCATATTCTTTATTCATCCACCTAGAAATATATAATACATACTCTACAACAGAGGGGTCGTGATCATTATTTCATTTCATATCATCGGGTAATTTTGATTTTTTTTATACAATCCCTGCTTTTGGTTGACTTGAAAGAATAGAGTAACTGTGAAAATACAACATTAATTTATTGAAATGGGCTTAGAATCTAGATTTCTTGTAGGTTCTTCAACAACAATCTTATTCATTTTCTTTTAAAGGTTACTTTGTTTGCTTCTGCCTGACATGGTCCTGGCCTTGTCACTGCATTCTGAGATATTTCTGCCTTGGTTTACTCTGTTCAACTTTTGCTTTGTATTGTCACTGCATTCTGAGATATTTTTACTTTGCTTTCTAAATAGATTGTCTTCTCCTCTCTCATCTCATTCATGCTTAAAAACCTGCTATTGCTCTTTTGGAAGACTGTCATGAGAGAGATTGTGTATTGTGATAAATCTTTTATAAGAACATGGCTACCTATGGCTTATTTGCATATTTACTGCATGCAGAACACTATTCTAAGCCCTATACATATGATGACTTATTAGTTCTCTAAGTAGCCTTATGAATGTATGATTATCATCCCCACTTTCCAGATGAGGAAATTGAGGCAGAGGGAATTCAAGGAATTTGATCAAGGTCACACATGTGGTAAGTGGAGTCTTTCTGATTTCTAGAATCTCAGCTCTCTATTATTTCATGTTGTATCCCCACTACATTTCCAACATTCTCCTCTTTCAGTTTGGCCAGTTCACCTTTTTCTAGTTCACCTTTTTCACACCTACAGCCAATAAGAGGTTTAGATCAAGACTCACCTTTGCCACCAAGCCTCCTTCAGTTTATACAGATCTTTTTCTTGTTTAAACTTATTTTATGCTCAGTATTGTAGAAACTTGGTTTAAGATTTGGTATCATTGGCCATAAGGTCTTTAAATGCTAATCCAGTGGCTTAGGACTCCATTAATACAGCATAGCACCAACTCTATAAGTAGTACTTTACATATGTGACCTATTCATAGGCTTTGGAAACAGTTTTCTACCTTGAAAAGTATGCTTCATCCCTCCTTTGCTCTCATCCTTTCTTGTATTTTTCAATGTCCTCTCAAAGAGTAAGCCAATAATTTATTAGGTTATTTGATAAGCTGAAGATAATAATAATAATTTCACCTTGAATGCATATATTTCACCGATTAAACCCATATATGAAGCTTGGTTTAAACCTGTTATTAGATTTAAGCAAGAATTGGTTAAAACTCATCTATGTCTTGGTACCCTCTAGAGTATAATATATAGTGAGAGTATATATTATAGCATAGAGCCAGGATGCAATATATGAATACCTCATCAGTGAGCAGTGCACTACTAAACTGTGCCAGTTACTGGTGTTTCAGTTTTTCAGAGTAATGATTTGCTTATTTAGCAAATATATATTCTCTCTTCCCAGGGGAGTCTTAGAAAATTTGTCGAGAGAAAAGCAGTAAAATGTGCTTACATTTCCTCTTTGGTTTTCTAGGCTAATTGTTGGTGAACTTTATTTAACACTCTTGCTATAGTAAGAATCTCTGTGGAGCAGAGCAGCTTTCAGTTAACTTGGCAAATCATTACAACAGAGAACAGAAGGGTCAGCATAAGTACTCTGTACTAATTAGTTGATAATTGATGTACAATAACTGACTGATGGGACTTTAGAATATAAACTTTGGGAATGTTATTTAATATGTCTTTATATCTGTATGGAGCTGTGTATTATTAATAACATCTTGTCAGAGGTGCCCAGTGGTAGAGAGCAAGATTGAAGGTTCATGTAAAGGAATCCAGGACACTGAGTGGTACAGAAAGCAATATGATATTTTTTAATCTCAGGATATAAATACAGTTCCATGTAATGTAGGGATAAAATGAAATGAGTAATGCTGGTGATTCCATACTTTGTGGCCAACATTCTTAAATGCTGACTAAAGTTAGAAGAGTGTTGGTGTGAAAGTTATATTCTTTGTGGGATAAACTTGGTAGATTCAAGCTGAACTCCCAAGGGCAGAGTGGCAGGAGATTACATAATTTCTTGGAGTCTTAATTTAGATTTAGATTTGACCGATTTATTGAGCAGACCATTGTAACTCACTTTGGAAGGGAGACATGAAGAGTCTTTACATGATCTCTTCCTCCCTTTTTAAACTTGATTTCCTAAATCTTTATCATCAATTGTAAAGTTATCAGTCTCTGTCTAATGTGTTTCCATGGCCATTGCCTTCCTTTTTCTATCATCTACTTCCTCATATGACCTCCTCAGTGTTCAGCTTCTGATCCATGTCTTCTCCAGCCTTTCTGTCCTTCTCCAACAGGTTAATCTTAGGTGGACTCAACTTCCATATGGGCAGACACAAGGTTCTAGATACATGCCAGTAGGCCCATAACACTGATACCTTTTCATTTGGTTGGCTTCAGGTAGGAACTACAAATTTATAGTTTTGTAAAGTTTCTTTAATGACACCCAAGGTTAGATTTTGATTTAGATTGTAAAGTTTCTCTAATATGCGGCCAAGATTGGACATATTGTGAATACACAATGTTCACAGGTCGCTCAGGCTGACTAAACAACCCTTCAAGCTCTATTTTCTTCCCTCTCCAGGGCAGAGCCCCTCTTGTTGATAATCCTGACTTCTTATTCCCTCCATATGCAATATGCTCCCTCCCTCTGTTTCCATGTCTATAGGATCTCCTTCAATTTTTTGTTATATTTTTCATGTTAGTTTTTAGTTTTCCAAAGTGTATTCCTTGAAATGCTAGTCTTGGGTGGATCCACAGAGGAAAAATCTCATCTTAGACAAATATATTTTGTACAGTATTTGGTCCTCTGGGAATATTATTATATGCATTTGCATTTTTGAAGGATCTGAGAAAGCCAATGTAAAGAGATCTATTTAACTTCATTATATTAGGTATCCTCAAAGCTATTTGGCTATGGATCTTTCTGTGACCTTGCTTTATTTGCTGTCATTTAACACCTTTGTACTTATTGAAGAATGTTGGGAAATGCCTGTGTGGTTAAAATTCTTCTTCAGTGAATTATCTTGTGCATAGAGACTTACTCCTTTTATGAACTCCTGTTTCTATGACTCAACTTTATACTTAATCCTATACAGTCCATAAGTCCGTATCATTATTTAATTGTTCCTGGTTGAGTATGTCTTATCTCTGCAGAGATTGTACACCTCATGTGGCCAGAGTACTATACCAAGTTTTCCTTACCTCCCATAAGATTTCTGCAATTTAAAATATTTGTAATATATGCCAATTTGAAATGATTTGCCCTTGAATATAGAGACAGTTACTTTATTCTGATTCTTATTATTTGGTGTCCTAAGATAGATATCCCTGCTTTAATGTATTTCAGAGTAGCACATTACATACATAAATTCATTCAGTTCTTATTACTCTATCTCAGAAGTGAGATGTTATGTAAAGTCGACAAAACACCATAGCAAACTAGTATATTCAATGTACAAGAATTTTTTATTTCTGTTCTAGGGAGAAATATGAATGAAAGATGGAAAGAATCTAAGAGTAAATAAGATAGAAGTGAGGAAGAGAGAGACCCAAATTTGGAGCCATCAGAGGGAAAGTCTTTGACAGAGAGGTATCTGCTTGTAGTCCTTGGCCATTGAAGAGAAAAGAGGTCTCAGAAGTAGCTTCCATACTAAAATATAACTAAAACTTATCATGTATTTATGAAGTACCAAGCCCTAAGTATCTTCATGTATTAGATATTTTAAACCTCAAAAACAGCTCTATGAGTTTTAGTACTAATCCCATTTTAGAGATCAAGTCACAAAGATCTAAAGTAAGAAGCCCAAGGTCAAATAGCCAATGAGTGGAGGAGCTAGAGTGCAAATCATGGTCTTTGCTGCTATGCTGGATATTGTTAACTCATTTTTTTTCTTTCTCGGCTTTTTTATTTTTCCATCTACCTTCAAACCTTGGTGTTCAATGATTTACTAACTCACTTTAAAAAATCTGTCTCAGCACAAATCAAGTCTTTCTTTGAAATGCATATTTCTGGATTGAAAAACAATTGCTTACAGGGTATCATTGGGATAAACAGTAATATTGGAATATAAACGGTTTATTATATACTAGTAATATTAGTAATATATCACTGATAAATGTCTTGAAGTTAATGATTGTTTTGTGGTTATTGATTTAAGGGTGCAGGGAATAGCATCTATGACATTCTTAATAGTTCAACAAATTAAAGATAATACTAACAAAATGCTTATACAAAGACAGATGTATCAATAGATAGGCCAGTAGACGAAGCCTATCGATAAATGAAAGAGTTCATAGTAGAATTTTTGCAACACTTTTCCAGATTTGAAATGTTTTATAGAGAAGGTTAGGAAGAAAACCATCATACTTAGAAGTGGTAAGGCACATGTTAATATATATTAATGCTTTTAATACTCTGAGTTAGGCATTATTGTTGTCATTGTCACATAGCCATTGAGTAGGAAAGTTTCAAATACTGATACGTGTTATCTCTACCAGATCCTGCCTGCCTGTGTGTTAGATAGACCCACATAAAAATTTCTCTCATTCAGTCATTCCATGTGACCCAACCTAGAAGCAGGAATCACCTCTTTTATAATAAATGGTTGATATGGTGTTCGTCTTCATGGTCATAATGCTGGTACAGTAGGGGCCAATTTTTTATCCATCTTGCCTACCACTGTCTCTGTCTCCAAGGACTGCCTGGCTTGTGGTTGGAATTTAACACTGTCAGTTGAATGAACAGTAATAACCAAAAGATTTTTAATTACTTCTCCCTGTACCTTCCCATATATCGGCAATTTCTCTTTCTCTCACATCAATGACATTTTTAGAGGAATGAGCAGATACACATAAAACTATGGAAGATTCAGACTCAGCAGGGATAATTGCAACATAATCAACTAGTATTTGACTTCAATAAAACCCTTTAAACTAATGAAGATGTTAATTAAAAACATGCTCCTGCTAAGATGACCTCTCAGTTCAGAAACTTGAAAATCCAAAATGTTCGTGTTCCTACCAGCATGCAGTGATCTTGGCTAGGACGTATGTAGTGCTCAGAATGCCATCCACTCAGATTCTCATTTGAGCAGTAAACACATTTTTAAAAAACATTGTGCAGTCTCTAAAAATAAGCGATATTTCAAAATGAAAACCAGCGCCCAAATAGTTGGCACATCTGGTAGTCAGAGGAGTTGTATGGTTTGTTTTCAGGGAATGACAAGCCAAGGAACATTCAAATTTGGCCAATTGAAAACTATTCTTCTATCTGTGATGACACCTGGTTTTAAAAAATTGGCTCCAGACTCGAAGCAGAAAGAAAACTGGAAGTGGCTAGAGATTTAGAAGGCATCATTTACTATCTTGTTTTGCACAGTGGATTATGAACAATTTTCCTCTTAATTCAGGGACAAGAGAACAAAAACATGGAAACAGTCATGAGCAGTAATAATAGCAGTAAAAATTAACATCTTTTGAGTACCTAATATGTTTCTGGCAATCTGTAGAATTCTTTACATGTGGTACTAATACCACATAGAGATGGTGATATTTTTGTTGTGATTTTATAGATAAAAAGCCACAGACTAAGAGATAAGGCACAGAAGTAAGTAATTTATCCAAGGTGCATGACTAGTAGGAAGTATCCCAGGCAGGTTGTCTTCAGAGTTCATGCTCAAGCACTGCATGATTATGACAGCCTGAAAGCGTTTATTCTGTATGGCATTGTAAGAAAAAAGTAGTTAGATGGTTGCATTGAGCACAGTTAGCCTTGGTCAAGCTGTTGTTTGCCTGCACAACAACAGTACATTGTTGTGCAGCTCATTGTTACATATATACCCTAGATATTACATTTCCAAGATATCTATTCTTTAGTCTTATACCTCATGGATGTCATATGTGATATTCTGTTAGAAATTGTCACTATTCTGTAGCTAGATGAAGTTCAAGTTGACCAGTAACTTTGGAAGTAGATGGTACCATTAAAATAATGAAAGGATTAATGATCCTTTGTAACGGAGAAAGTGTAAATGTGAAAATCTAAGGTGCTGGGTTACAAAACAGCTTTAATAAGTGTAAAATTCTAGTCCAGGGAAACATTGCTCCCATTAGTTTCATGTTCCATTCAGAACTAGTTAGCAGTACTCTGGAGAAACAACAAAGGATTAACTTAGTTGAAAAAATGGGGCTCTATGTTTTAAAAAAGAAAAGTAGGAGAGTTTCAGTAGGAATAATGTACTAGTATTTAAAATTCATATATTATCATCCCATCCATCCATCCATCCATCCATCCATCCATCCATCCATCCATCCATCCATCCATCCATCCATCCATCCATCCATCCATCCATCCATCCATTCTTCCTTCGCTTCATTGACAGACATGCTATGTACTTTCCAGGCCCTGAGCTAGATATGAGGAAACAAATGCCTCAAATGAAGGCTGTATCTTTTTTATTTTATTTTTATTTTTAAAAACTAGGTCTCGCTATGTTGCCCAGGGTTATCTCTAATTTGTGGTCTCAAGTGATCCCCAGCCTCAGCCTCCCAGGTAACTGGGATTGCAGGCACCCACCACCACACAGGACTGAAGGCTGTGTCTTTAAGAAGAAACAACGTATCAAAAAGAAAGGAAGATAGGCAGGTAAACCTTGTTAGTCCTCCCAAGCTGCTGAGGCAGATGTGTTATACAAAATTGTGGGGGAATGAACAGTAGAATTGTTCTTATCTTGCTGGGTTGGCAGTGATGGAGAGAAATTCAGTGAGGAGACGACCTTGGAATTGAAATCTTGAAGATGCAGAGGTGCTTACTAGTATACAAGTTATGGTAACTTGTACTTCTGCCAAGCAGAAAGCGGGGCATGAATAAGACAAGGGTTAAAAGAAAACATTTAGACACCATAGTGGTATTTATCAATTCTAAGGTATAAATATTCTCACATCAGAATATCTATGAAATCTGGACACTATATACAGGTTTAATTAGCAGTGCATGTTCTTACTAGTACATAATCATATGCCTTATGATAGTTGAGATTTGATAAAATAATACAGCAATATGCTTTGCCTACCAAGTAGTATTTCTTTTGTGTGCTCTTCCAGCTGTCAATATGTTTTTGTTGTTGAGGAAGGTATTGAGGAGGAAATTTTATTGAAACAAGCATGAAATGACTGGGCTCCTAATATTCCATTGGTTTTGACAGAATATTTAAACATCTGATGTTGATTTTAACGGCATTGGTTGGTAGTGATGGAAGCTGGGGAGAAAATTTGAGTATCTTATATGCTAGACCAAGCTATGAATCACCACATTACCATTTTCTAAGGTAAAAAGGGATTTCAAAGAGCAAATGGTAAATTTGAAAAGCATATTTGAAACTTATGAAGATACTAAGTTTATGATCATTGCATAAAATTGTACCAATTTTGGAAGGTACAGTGTTATGAAAGCAGACTGTGTAATTGATCTATTAAGACATAAGAAGTGGATTAGAGAGAAGGTTCTGGTTTGTGTATCTGAAAAACAAATGAGAGAAAGTGCTGTTGGGACTAAGGATCTTGACAAGTAGTCCAAATATCTAGCACCTACACATTAGCACACAGGTGCCATGAAAATGCACCCTAGTTTCTTGTGCTGTCAGTAAATCTTCCTGTGCCCTCAGGCAAGTCAATTAGCATTTGGATTTTGGTTTTCCAGAGGACTGGAGTAGCGCAGTGTTCCTGCCAACTAAAGATGCTGTGACTCTCCCAGAAGTTTTGAGATGTGGTTTCATTGATGAGAGCATGGTGATTGCTCTAAGGTCTTGTTTATCCTTCAGTTTTGTGGGTTTTTAGAAGAGAATGTTATGAAAGATGGCAAGTCATTTTTTAACTATTGATTTAATTTTTGGAATAACAAAATAGAAAATTATGTCCCCTCAGGCTAAGGAAAATCACACTGATGCCTTTTAACCTGCTTTGATCCTAAATATATCAATGAGAAAGATGGGAATTTAGTGAGAAAATTTTAGAACCTAATTTATTAAAAATCCAGATCATATTTATTTTTTGTTTGTTTAAAATGGGAACAGAGCATGCAGTCACTGAGACTTGACCAGGTAGTTTAAAAAAAAATTTGAAAAAGTCCATCCATATAAGAAGAATGTCTAGAATGATTCAGCTACTCTGATTATTTTCTTATAGATGAGTCATGACAATGTTTGCCTTTCTCCACTTCGCTTTTCACTTCTCTATAACTGCACAGATTTGTATGGGTTTCTTTCTTTTTCTCTCTTTTTTTCTTTTCCCCTTGGGTATGTACCAAAGTTTACTACATTTAAAGATTGTTACTAATGAAATGAAAAATCTGTGTTGAATTTGGTTACCATGCTGCTTTTAGAATGAGTATTTTGTTTACAGCTCTCTCATCCTGACTTTTTTTTTTTTTAATTGGGGCTGTGTCCAATGACAGTGTATTGGGATGAAGAGGAAAAGTAAGATTGGAGAGACACTGCCAGATTATACCCTTTTAAAGAAACTTTTTGGAAGGCACATATTGGAATGAAGTAAACCAGTTAAACAAGTTTTTTATTTTTTTTTCTTTTTCCGGCGGTGTCAGTTTTCCTTGCTGGGTGATTCAAGATTTTAGCTATTATAGAAAAATAAAACGTGATATGATAGAAGTAATCTCATCTACTTATCACCTTAACCCTTTAGGACAGGGGATGATAAAATATGATTCTTGATAACTGGGCACTTCTAAAATGAAGGAACAAAGTACATTTTGTATGAGTGGTATTACAGAAAGGTTTCTGTTGTAGCAGTATTATTTTTCATTGGAATTAGAGAAAGCTTTTTTGTATCACTAATTCAAAAACAAACAACAAAAAAGTAGATGATCTAAGGACTGTCTCTAAAGATGGGTCCTGATACAAGTGTGCACATGTGTCTATTAACTGATTTCTGATGTAAGGGGCATGAAAGCTAACCTGATTCATTTGTTTTCAGGGGCTCTTGGCTTTGGGCCTCAGTGCAAGTCCATTGGAAAAGGCAGCTGCAACAATCTAGTGGTCACCAGCAGTCCCATGATGGTTCAACGACTGGGACCCATTTCACCTCCAGCAAGCCAGGTCTCTACAGCATGCAACCAGATCAGTCCTAGCTTACAGAGGGCAATGAATGCAGCCAACCTGAATATACCTCCTTCAGATACCAGGTCTCATGTTACTTTTTTTCCCCCCTTCTTATGGTGTAATCACAATCACACGCCATCAATGTTGTCCCTTTCCTGAAAACACACACACACACGCACACACTCACACACACACAACTATGCACACTTTCACTCACTAACCAATTCTTTCAATTTGAGTGTTGTCCTAGGTGCCATAATCTTAAATTTGATATGTGGTTTAATACCTGTTGTCTGGTGGTATAAGTGAAATTAATACCCATTTTGAGATTTGAGGGTCTCAGTTATTGAAGCTCGGTATAGTGAAATCAAATATCATGCTCTAAAAATTGTTATGTTTTATGTACATCCACATTACTCATTTTTCAGTGACTATTTTGTAGTGTCCCCAGGAAGCTTTAGAATCTGTTTTGTTTTTCATCCATCCACCCAACTACATAGGTATTTATTATGTACCCACTGTCTATATAATACTACAGTTGAAGTTTAGGGAAATAATAAAGAAAATAAAGAGCAATTATAGGTATTAAGATTTTATACTGTATCTGAAAACATACATATTTTTGTGTATGAGTTTCCTAATATTGCAACACAAAATCTACGTGTCAGAATCAAAGGTACACAATATACTATATCTATTTCCACTATTTCCATGGGAGAGAATTGACTAGGAAAGGCCAGTCATCTCCTCAAACAAATTTTTATCTCAAGATTAATATTTTATGTGGCATAAAACAAAATGCTTTGCATATATAGGATTTACTGTTATGCTTGAAAATGAATTATTTCATTTTGTAGAAGTTGTGTTCATTAAAAAATACAATCTAATGTTTTTTGTTTCTTACTCCTGGTTCTACTATTATTGTGATGTTGCAGAGAAATTTAACTCTTAGAACTGGCATTTCCTCTTCTTGGGGAGCTGGAATCAGCTGAGATGGCTGCAGTTCTGCGATCCCATTTTTTCTGCCGAATTCTTTTCTCACTTCCTGTATCTTGGTGCTGGCCTCTACCTACTATTTGAGACTCTAAAATCATAGTTCCAGGATCATTTTCATGCCAGTTTTTTCATGAGATGGAAACGTGTTTTTCACCTGAGGGTTTTTTTTTTTTCCCCCGTGGTAATAGGAAGCTACTGCTGTCATTTCCCATTGATGATTATGCCTTGAGGGACTCCTCAGACTTGCTGAGTAGTGCTTGTTAAATTAACTGTACTCTGGGGTAGTAGCATTGGGAAGCCTTCAGTTTCCTATCTGTGGCAAGTCCAGCCCATGCCTTCTAGGCAGGAGTCATAATTAATGGGGAAAATGGTAGGTAGAGCAAAGGCTGCTCCAGCCATGTACCGTATGCAGTGCTTTTTATGGCTTGGCCAGGGGAGGATAATTATCTCAGTGTTTTCTGACATAATTGATTCCATAGAATACTTTTGTACCCCTCAAAAGATGACATCGTAAAGATGAATTGAAGTATGTTTTTGGCTATGTATTCTGTGAATCCTGTGGAAATAATTTTCTGCAAGATGAGCAAAGAAACAGGAGTTGATAAGACAGTTTGGTGCAGTATGAATCTTAATCTTAGCAGTTTGAGAAAGCTGCATTTATCTGTGGTCTTTATATTGGTTTGTATCTATCAGAGGAGAGAGATGTTAGGAAGTTAAAGTTCAGCTTTTTGCTATCTACAGATAAACAGAAGATTGAGAATCAGTTTTGTGTTTTGTTCATTAGGGGGGTATGCTATGGACCAGTGGGGGTCAGGGGAGGGTGCATGCCCTATAAAAAGTTGTGAAATTTTTCTCCCAGATTATCTATATAATTCTTTTTATTTGTAGAAAATGCGGAAAATATAGAAAAGCCCAAGACAGTAAATGACAAGATAGTCATTTTGTGTCCTGCTACCACTGAGGAGTAACTGTGGGTGGAATTCTTCTGAGGAATTTGGCCAGACACATAGATAAGAACTTTGCATAGATTGGAATTATTGTTTTCCATGACATGTATAATAGTCTCTTGAGTATCAGTATGAGAAATTACACATGATCTGTAAATTATTACTTATATTGGACTTGGTAATTCAGTTTGGTTATCAAGTCTCTTATGAGCTCATGAGAGTTATTGAACTCTTGCTTTACTAACCACCCTTACCGGTTCTAGTATTGGTTTCTGAGTTTTTTATGTTGATCTGATTTTATTTAAGCTGTATCTCTTTCCTTTCACATGTAGATGCAAATTAATATTCTTAGGGTCACATGAACATATGAAAATGGAGGTTACTCACAGCCTGGTGATAGAGCCACTTTTTGCCACTTCTTTTCCCCATTGGCCTGATGTGCATAGCAGCTTGGATTATAAGTGAGAGTCCTTTGGAATTTTTCATAGTCATTTTTAACACTTTGTTGCAGAAACAAAACAGAAAATGTGGGTTCCAATCATAGCTTGGGTAGCTTTAAGTCTGTTATACTAAGTCTTTTAATCAAGCAGAGCATTTTGAACCACATGTGGGTATGTGGGGAAAGTAACAGAGAAAGTATCTGATCTTGCTAAGAAACTACCTATCAAATGCTGCTTTATTTGTATTTCTATAAGGATTTTGAATCTCTAACTCTTTCGTTTTTTTAACCACTGGGGAGGAATTTCACAGAACCTCAGTTTTATTCTTTGTAAAATAACACTTATTTAAAAATTCAGTTTACTTACCTCACAAATTGCATCAAATGAGATACTATAAGAGGAGAATGTTTTGTGAGCTATAAATGATGATTTGTTATTATATTGATTGACTACTTATTCATCTCAATTTTAATCAACCATTATTTTGTAACATATACCTAATATTCTTGTGAGGAAGATAAAAATGATAAAAATGATCCCCCTGTTAAAGTGCTTTGAATTTCATTCAGGACAGTAATAACTATAGGTCCCTGAAATTAGCTACATACATTTAAGGTGTAGCACAAACAATGTATATCATCTTTGGAGAGAGGATATTATTGTGAGCAAGTATATTTGGGGTGGTTTCTTGGATTTGAAAGATTAAAAGACAGGAGGTGATTCAAATGGCAAAGGCCATTTGTTAGAGTTTTGTTCTCATTAGGTATTGGAGATAGGAGAGTTCTCTGTTCATATCAGTGCCTTAGTGGACAGAATATAGAAGTTGCTCTCTGAAAAATTTATGGCTGTCTTAGAAAGCTGAGATTTCTAAGGAGTTAAGGAACATATCTACACGTGGTTGTGCTCAGATTTAAATTAGGCCCTAGTTAGGAGTAATTTGAGAACAATAAAAAAATATCTCTTAACAATGAAACAAATGAACATGTCTCACTATAGGCTGTCCTCAGAACCAATGATATATAAGTATGATCAGGCGGGCAAAATGCTTTCTGTTTATTATTTGCTGCTTAAAAATTTGAATGCTTCAATATTATAGTGACCAAGTAAATGCAGTTTGAGAATGCTCTAAAAACCGTCTCAACCTGAGGGTATAAAGTAAAGTCAGTTGTCTTTACCTCATATATGACATGACTACTGATCTGGCTTGGATCAGAAAACAACTCCTTAATCTCCCTGAGGAAGGGACCAAAAGACCTTTGACATCTAATCAGCAGGAGCTTTCAGCAGGAGCTCTGCAGGGAGAGCTACATGCTGTGGGTGTATAGGGAAAATTAAAAAATAGATCGTTCAGAAACCACCTGAGGTTTACAAAAGAGTTCAACCCAAATATAGGGCTTTGTATCAAGAAAACAAAACAAAAAAAGGAAAACACCTATGTCCAGAGCATCTGGATATAAATGACAAACATTACTACTTTACTTAATGGAAACATGTTATCAATAATGGAGATATCTGTTACCTTGTGCATTTCACAACCAAGATGTTTTCTTGCTAATATCTGCTGCTTGTAGGAAATAGTGTTCCTGGTCTCCATTTTGTGGAAAGGAGTAAGAGGAATAGATAGGAGGAAAATGCTTTTCTCTCAGTCCTCTGCAACAGGTTGCTATTTAGCAGCTGGAAGTAGTAAATGGGCTTATTCTGGTAAGATGTGTATCTATGTAATATACGTTCTCATTATTTTATTTTTTTTTTTAAATCAGAAATAAAAGCTCTCTGTTGGCCTGGCATGGTGGTGCTTGCCTGTAAGCGGCAGCCTAGGAAGCCGCGGCTGGGCCAGGGATCGCGGTTTGAGCCCTGCTGGGGACACGTAGCGAGACCTAGTTCCAAAAAAATATAGCTGGGTGTGGTGGCACGCGCCTGTAATCCCAGCTACCTGGGAAGCTGAGGCTGGGGATTACTTGAGTCTATGGTACCCCAGACAACGTGAGCCTGTGGTTCCCACAGGCAAAAATAGTGAAACCTAGTCTCAAAAAAAAAAAAAAAAAAAAAAGCTCAAAGCTCTCTGTAGAATGTCAACACAGGTACATATAAATAAGCCAGCTTTTTCTGATAGCCATGTATAAGTTGGGAAAATACAGTGAGTTATGTCCAGCAATTTTTGTGACAAATTTTCCATCTAAGCTTTTCTCTTAGGTGATTTTTAAGATAATGATGTCATAGTAAAGCAAAATGAATTTTAAAGTCGTCCAACTACATTACAAACCATTCTGAAATGCAGGTATAAATATTGTGACTCCTGAGCATGTTTTATAAAGGATCAGAAGAACAGGAAAGGTATTGTTGCAGAAATGAACTACTAAACATGAATGATCTGCACTTGGCCCAGAGCTGCTCAGGTTTAAGAACAAGAGCTTGTCGACAAAACCTATACTGGCAAGTGTGATTAAGCCTTATATGGTACAAATGCAGAATATCAAATATGATTTGATTTCCAGTTCCGATTACCTTATATTAGAGGTGCATTTTAAAGTGATTCATTTTCTATGATATTGTGATATTATGACTGTGTATTGATAGCTTTAGTTGCTCTCTTAAAAAAAATTCTTCAGAGTTCCTTAATATTAGTCACACTAACGTGAAATTATTGAGTCTCCTGGATTATACTTTGTCTTTAAAGATCTACCTTTTTTTTTTTTAATCAAGCATCAGTTTATTTGACTTCATCAAGTAGATTTTCTTGAAGGCTGGGCCAGTGTTTTGATGTGTAATTCCTGCAGTGTTTGTAGTGTGCTGCACATAGTAGGTGCTTAATACATACTTGCTTATTTGGTTTGCTGTAACAAGCATCTGTAAGCACTCCCATTCTCTAATATTTCCCTTACATTAAAAAGATATTTAAAAATAAGGCTAGGACTATTTATTATCATTAAAGTATTAAGATTATTTAAAACAATAGCTCTTTTGTTTTATTATTCCAGGGAGCACTAGCCTCCATTGTTCCTGGTAAAATGTTATTTACCTGGAACTAAAAGCCTTGGGTTTTATCTTAGCCAAAGAATGTGTGTTTAGCCGAGAATGTAATTAGGGGAAATACTTAAGGGATAGTCAATGCAATGTTCTTTCAGCTCTTAAGCAATCCATATCCTGCTAAAATGTTTGTCTTTTCTTTCTCCCCCTTCTTTCTGGCTGCTCTTCCAGGTCCCTTATTTCTCGTGAGTCTTTGGCGTCCTCTTTGAGTCTGACGGAAAGCCAGTCTGCACTGAGTGTGAAGCAAGAGTGGTCCCAAGGCTACAGGGCTCTCCCCTCCCTCTCCTCCAGCCACGGCTCTCAGAATGGCATTGATCTAGGGGACCTCCTAAGCCTTCCTCCTGGCACAGCCATGTCCAGCAACAGCGTCTCTAACTCATTGCCATCCTACCTTTTTGGCATGGAAAATAGTCACTCTCCGTACCCTAGTTCCAGGCACTCTTCAACCAAGTCCCACTCAGCCCGCTCCAAGAAGAGAGCATTGTCCTTATCCCCCCTGTCTGATGGAATTGGGATTGACTTCAACACCATCATCCGCACCTCGCCCACATCCTTGGTCGCCTACATCAACGGGTCGAGGGCTTCCCCGGCCAACCTGTCCCCACAACCTGAGGTCTATGGGCATTTCCTGGGTGTGCGTGGCAGCTGCTTCCCTCAATCGTGTTCAGTGCCAAGCAGCCAGAAAGGTGTGCGGGTGGCCAGAGAAGGCCTGGCGCTCCCTGTCTACTGTGAGGATGGTACGCTGGAGTACGAGCGTATGCAGCAGCTGGAGCATGGTGGACTCCAGTCTGGCTTGGTCAACAACATGGTGGTGCAGCATGGCTTGCCAGGTCCCAACTGCCAGTCAGCAGGCCTGCTGAAGACTGAGCGCCTGGATGATTTTCCCAGTAGTGCCCTGGACCTGCCCTCTGCACCCCCTCTGCCTCCTCTACCACCACCACCCCAAGGTCCTCCACCTCCCTACCATGCCCACCCACACCTGCACCACCAAGAGCTAGTCTCCCATGCACAGCCACTGACCCTGCCTCAGGCTGTCCTGGAGGACGATGGAGAGATGGAGGACATCGGGGGCAAGCACTGCTGTCGCTGGATCGACTGCAGCGCCTTGTATGACCAGCAGGAGGAACTTGTGCGGCACATTGAGAAGGTTCACATAGACCAGCGCAAAGGGGAAGACTTCACTTGCTTCTGGGCTGGTTGTCCTCGAAGGTACAAGCCATTCAATGCCCGCTACAAACTGCTGATTCACATGAGAGTTCACTCTGGGGAAAAGCCCAACAAGTGCTCGGTGAGTTTCCCAAAGCCCATGCAAGTTCTTTGAAGTCATGAATATTTTTCCAAATTGCTGCAAGTTGTGGGATATCATCTTTTGTGGAGTTCAGAGGCTAGGAGGTGTAGGGGTCCATTAAATTTGACTCCTCTATAGTCTAAGGAAAGGGATGTTCTTTAAACATTAGCTGCTGGAGTATCCCTCCAATTCTGAATTCTCTTTTGCAAAATGTACATGATCCATCACATCAGGGGAGGTTGGTCTGCCACACTGTCTAAAAACTTGGGGAAATGGATGTCCCCTGCTATAAACTTGAAGTTGTTGAAATGTGCAAGATGGAGGAACATACACACAATGTATCATCATTAAGCTTTAGGTCTTTTTCAAAGCAAATATTAGGTGATTTTTCTCCCTTCCCTCTAACAATTGGGTGAGTATTGGGAGTGGGGGAGGGGTGGCTGTGGTATTTAGAAAGGAACTCAAGCTTAGCAACTTGGCTAATAAACTGTTGCTGCATATACCCACCCACACACATGCACACTGCATACTGCAGAATTCTAAGACTAGTTAATGATTTATAACCAGCATAAAACAACCAGGAGCTATCTCAGGAGTAGAATTTCACAAGATCTCTCCAAATTTTTTGGGAGCAGGAATTTTGTACATAGGAAAAAGAACCTAGAAGGAAATGTGCCTTTCATGTTGAAGGAAGTTAACCTGGTGTCTTGACCAAAATTCTCTGTCTCTCCCTTATACTGTTGATGCAGGAAACATAATATCTGTTTCTTGGCAAAATTAACAATTTTTTAACAATATGGTTTAAATGATTTCACAACCATTTCACACCTAACAGACACCCTCAGGGTTTACAAGCAGGACATCACCCTTGGGATCACAGAATGGCTTTGCACAATCTTAGACAGCTCACTTAACACTTAGAAAAAAAAAACAACAAAACAAAACATGCATGTGTTTTATATTAGTTTAGATGGACAGGGATATTTCTTTTAGCTTTAAAATCCAAGAATTGTAGATCCTCTTTGGCTATTGAATATGCTACAGGTCACTAAATGTGTGAAATATATAAATGATTTGAAAAGGAACTTATTTAGATCGTTGTTCCTCAGCCAGAGTTCCTTCTTCCTGTGTCTTAATGATGAAGATTTTGGATGATGTATATTCGAGTATAGATTGGCCAAGTTGTTTGATGCATATAAAAGCAAACCAAGCAGGTAATGCAAGTATTAGGAATACTTTTTCACCACCCAGTAGGTATTTTTGAAAGATTTTTAAGAACTTCTGGCAGAATGAAATTACATTTCTCATCGTTACATTGTACCTCATGTTGTGATTTTTCTTAAGTGACCTGAATATGATACATTGTGAGAATGCCAACTTAAATGAGTGAAAAGAATAATAGCATTCCAGGTTGAAAAACCTACCTCTGTCAGTAGGGTTTTACATTAAAAAAGCCAGAAAGAGTCAAGCAATTGAAGGCAATTCCATTTACTCTGTTTGGAACACACTGGTCTGTTACAGGCAGGAAAGACTTTGAGTCTTTGAAGGAAAACAGTCCAACCTTTTAGTTCTGACTAATCCTGGCTGAAAATAGTTTGCTGGATTTGGCTTACTGAAATAAACATAATGGCTTGAATTACCCCCCCCCCCAAAAAAAATGTTTTTTTGCCTTGCAAAATTAATTTTTTTGCAATAGGATTTCCCCATTTTCCCACTGTTCCCAGACTTTTCCAAGGCATGTAACTTTACTAGTGTGCATGATGATTATTAAAATTAGAAATACTTTAGTGAAAGAATAGAGGTGAATATTTGCAGTCCTGTGCATGGTGTTTTAATTGTCTTGTTCAGGATGGGTAAGGAAGTGATTTTTCTTCCCACTCTACACCTTTAGATGGAATCTTTTCAAACTCAGATCACTGTATTTAATAGCGTACCAAATCTAGAACCCAAAGCATTTGCTTACACTTGTTATAGTGCGAAAGTATTTATTTAAAACAAATTTTCTTAGGATTAATGCTGTGGTTCTAGTCTGGGCATTATATATTTTTAGTCGTAAGACATTTATTTTTATATAAAACATACATATCCTGAGCAGTATGTCTTCTGAAAATAGTTAGGTTATTATAAGTCATCTACTTGATTTGTAAGGTTATAGCTGACTAATTTTGCTGTGAAATTTTTTCAGTCCACTCAAATTATAGTCATGGATAGAAGACACTGTGAATACATATTTGTAAAAGATGCATTTTTTCACTCTTTGCAAAACCCATCTTAATGCTCTTGGTTCCAGACACAGGGAATTCTTAAAACTGAATTGTTTCTTCTCCCACTACTATGAAAATGATTGTTAATTGATTCAAAGTTTAAGATCCTTGCCCGGTAAAATGATCACCTTCCTCTTTTGGACATGTAAAGTGATCTCTGGGTTTTTGTGACTGTGTCTCATCCCACAAGGGCTAGGAATGGTTTACGTTATAAGACCCAGTCCACTTTTGTCTTACATGTGTTTAATTACTATTTTCTCATCCCATAGTTAGAGTTAGTCATTATTTTCACTTAGCTTATTGACCCATAAAGATGGAATGACCCAATTGTGTTTGGTGACCATGACTACAAGCAGCACAATGAGTCTCTGGAAGTCGTGGTAAAAAGAAGGGTGTGAGAAAAGGCTACTCAGTGATAGTTTGCTTACAGTAAGAAGTGTCCTCCCTTAACACCAAATTCCATTTCATGCATGGGAGGACACATTCTCAGAATCTCTGACTATATTGCTGCATCCTTATCCAGAACTCTGGGATTCAGGTCACTCAGGATTCTAGGTGTCATAACAGGGGGAGGATTGTTAGCCTATATTTAAGTTAAATAAATATATTAAATTACTGAAATACTGGTTAAAATGCTGAAAGAGAATGGTTTCCTCTTTTCCACTCAAACAACTCCACCCTTCTGTAGATCTCATTCTTATTGTTTCTTTACACTCTTGGTTCCAGACACCAGCCAGCAGAGTTGCTCTCTTACCAAGCCTGAGTGCGACTACAGAGCTATTCCTAACCAATGGCGATGGCCTTGAGAAGTGTGGGCCTCTACGAGCAAATGGAGAGGCCTTGGTTAAATTAAAAACTGGGATATGGCAATATCATATGTAAAATACTTGATCCATTTTCTGCCATCTAACTGAAGTGATTTCTAGGTGCCAGCTCATTATATTTAGACCTTTTTTGAGCTTAAATCAATCCTAACATTGATAAATCTTAGAATTATCAAAACTTTTGAGTATTCCCAGGCATAGTTGTACTGAATTGTATTACAATTTTCTGACATGTTAAGATTTCAAATTCTCAAGTCAGAACAATTCATAGGGTCTCTGACTTAGTTTCTTTCTCAACCTCCTCTGCTCCTAAAAGACAGAAAAAAAAATCCAAAACTATAGGTGTACACTAGTCTTCCCTAACTGTATCCATAGTGATGGTTCTAACAGAGCTCACACTGAGAATGTTTTTATGGTAAGTCTTTTTGCCATTAAGTTAAAGAGTATGTGCTTCATGGGTAGCATTCCCAGTAAGGTGTGTTTTGAATGAGATCAGGCAAACTGTCTGCCAGGACTTCTCATAAGAAAGTCTATCTGATCGGAGCAGAGTTAGCTGAGGAATAGATCTCTGTTGCCAGGATCAGAGACACCGATGGCTTGCCTTCATGCACAATAGAAAGCAGTTGTGCTGGGAGGTTAGGGAGTGTTAATAAGAGAATTAGGGGAATGTGGGTCACCACTTAAATTTTGCTTATTTTTTTTGGATAAATTTTGTCCAATGGCAAAAAAGGAATTTTGTAAAACTTTTACCCACCCACAGATTTTCATGGAAATGTCACTGACCAAAGACAGCTTTGAATTTTGTATGAATTGACTCATTTCTCCACAAGCATTTTGCCTGGCAAAATCTAGAGTATTTGCTTTGGCTACAATATTGGGCAGTTTGCTTTTTAAGTAACATTGGATTATGAATACAAGAAAATAAATACAGAACCGGGGCCATGTCCCCATTCCTCTTTTATGGCCTGATTTATTGGTTCATGGGCCAGCTTTTGCCATGTAAGACATTTCTTTAGGAAAAGTAAATTCATTGTAAGTGTGGAAGAGGGCTTTTCCACATCCTTTATTATTTATTTATTTTTTTGTTATTTTGATAAGACCTGGCATTGGTGTGGTGAGTATAATTATATAAACAGAAGGGACCTTAGGAAAATATTATGTAAATATAAATATTAGTTACCATGCTACAACCTGCATATTGACAACCGTTAGTACATTTTTATTATGTCAAGTATTGATGAATGTTAGAACAGGGAGTGTTTTAACATTGCTAGTGAGACTAAATTGTTGTAACCAACTTTGGAGAACAATTTGGATATATCTAGTAAATATGAAGATGCATATATCCAACAAAATCACATTTGTCTGTCTGCCCTAGAGAAACTCTTGTGTATGGTAGTAGAGAGACAAGCAAAAAGATGTCTATTGCACCTCTGTTTTTAAGCAAAAAGTGTAAACCAATAGGTCCATAAATACATAAATAAGGTAAGTCATTAGGCTGATATTCCTTATGAGATAATAAGGAGTTTAAAATTGATACACTAGATGAAATCTTTCAATATTGAAATATATGTAACAGGCAAATGTCAAAAAACAATATAGAATGAAGAAATTAAATGTAAAAGGATATATTATAGTATAATGAAGTTTATGTATAGTTCAACATGTACTAGGCAATATTATACACTTGTTATAAGATACAGAATTAATTGATTAAGCAATGGTATCATATACAAAAAAATAGTGGGTACTTCTAAAGATGATAGAAATAAGGAATGGGATGTAGGAATTTTGCTTTATTTCAAAGAGTGAGACTGAGGCAAATAGGACATAAAATGAAATAGTAATTTCATTGTAATTTTGATTTCTTTTTAGGCATCTCAATGTCTTATATAATTTTATATGCTTTTCTGCCTGTCTGAAATACTTAATAGCTATGAATATACATTTTTATTCAAAAATAAAAGAAAGTCAGTTCATATTAACCTTCCACACATACCACTTTGGGACCAGGGTATTAAGGAAACAAAGCCTAGAAAAATTTAGTGATTTTTTTGACTGTTAATTGTTTGGTTGTTATGTAGCTAGAACTTCCAATGTGGTCATTATCAACTTTGTCTGCCATTAGACTCACATGGAGAAATTTACAAAGCACCCTTACCCTGGTCCTATAGATATCCCCAGGATATGCTGTGCAAATGATCTAGGATGCAACTCCCCAAGAGATTCTTGATGTTCATTTAAGGGTGAGATACAGTAGTCTAAAATTTCCAGGTTTTGACATTGAAAGCTAGTAAATGAAAACCAACCTTATTCTTTTAGTTAAGGTGTTAAGGAGGCAATGTTTAGTAGTGGGTACATCTTCATTATCAGTGTTCTGATAGTGGTTAGGGTAATTTTGTGTTCTCTTGGAATAAAAGTCAGCGACAAGAGATAAGAGCCTCTCTCATATGGCAGAAAGATTTCAATCAAGTGTCCATTTCATAATCAGAGTACTTTTGCTCCACAATAGTCAGTTAAATGCTGATAGGAGAGTGTTTGGAGCAGTGTGTATCATCACCATTTTATTTTCTCCCTGAGTTAAAAGTGTAGCTGACAAATGTGTCACATTGTTTCCATATTTAGAGGTAATGTAGAGTGTTCTCTCTTCCAAATACAATGCAGGCTTTCTGCTTTTAATATAAAATGATCTTCAAAACATTTTTGCTACTATGGATATTTCTGAAGAGTTGGTAAATTACCAAAATATTGAATTTTCTCTTTTATCAAATCTGCCTGATGTGATTAAATAAATAAAATTAACATTAATATCCTCTTTGTCTCTTGAGGCTGAAACACCACCAGTGAAACATCTGGTAAAGATCAGAAAGAGTGTAGCTTCCAAGTCATATCCCACAAGGCATCAGTTTGTCAAATATTTAATGCAAACTCAATGATTAAAAAAAAAACTATATCACATGACTTCTTCCAACAATTTCACATAAGAAAGAAACACTAGCTTGTTTATCTGTATATATACATGTTTAACATACTGTAGACATAGATATATATGTAACCATAAATGGTAAATTCCTAAGTAAAGGTAAAAACAAAACCACAAAAATTTTCATCACATGGGGGTACTAACCACAATGTATAAAGCATCTGTCAAATCAGATTTCACATCCCAAAACACAGTTTAGAAACCTGCCATTTGGTAGTGGTTTAATATTATTTCCCTTTAGAAGGTATTTAATCCACTTTACCTGGGGAACTGGCCTTTCGTGAACTTTGTCCTGAAAATAAATTCATAGCAGATCTGGGCAAATGTTTTAAAGTAAATGGTGGTTTATATTTCATTGCCTTGTGATTCCAGGATTAATGAAAACCAATAGATAATGAGAGCACCCTAAGAGGTTATAAATATTTGAGGCTTAATCCTCATTAAGCAAAATCATTAACTACATGATGGCTAATGTTCCTTCTAGTTCATATTTGTTTTGTGGTTTTCTCTCATTTCATGCCCTAAAATAATGTTTTTAAAATTAGAAAGAATTATATAAATATTTTCACTAATGATCTGATTAAGGAGCTGTATTTTAAAACTTTTGAGATTTGTTCATATATAGATTTTGAAATGCATTTTTCTGAATTCCTTGAAACTACAACAGTATGGAAAATTAGTTTGGCAATTTATTAGAAACATCACTTGTGACCTTTAGAATATTTCCTAATTACCTTTTCTTTGAGTGGTTGTGTTGACATCTTTGAGTCCAGATAGCATTTGAGTGTGTAGACTAAAAGACCAAACACATTTATTTTTTAAGAAAGGGGGTTAGTCTGATACTCTTTGAACATTCAGATTTTTTTTTTTCAAGCTCCGGGTAGAATGATGTGGAAAAGAGGTTTATTTTTTTCCCAGATAGATTTTATTAGTTTCTACTGTCATTAATGAGTCAGAGCTGCTAAATTATCAGTCAGACAATGGATGATGTAACCCTGGGCAGTGAATATGTGACTGGCACACATAGCACCTGGATGGTCAGGCATCATTTCCCTGTATTAGGACAGTTTCACTGAGAGGGTCGATTGGTAGAAGTTATCACTTAAAGGAGAAATTTGGTGAGAAAATGAAAAGAAACCTGTGTCTTCTATTTTGCAACTTGCTATTTATTTTTATATTCGTGGACCATAGATAATGACCTTGAGTGAAGATAATGACTCATTCTTTTGAGGGAATTTTAAAGACTTTTTTAGAAATGGTTAATTTGAAAATTTATTGAGAAATTATAAAATGAGATGAGCTGGTCTGGGCAGACTGGGACAGCATGCATAAGTAATTGTACTGTACTCCAAACTTAGGATAAACATATAATTTACTCTTAAATAGGGATAATTTTTGAAAGTGAAAAGTATTATATTTCTTTGGAATATTAATGTAAACCATACATCCTAGAAAAATGAGTATATAGTCTTCCTAACCAAATTAATTATACATGCACTAATATGTCTACCCAGTCAATATATGTTCATAACTTTGATCACTGAGTACAGTCTATGTGCTACACCCCGTCCTGGGAGTTGGGAGGTAGAGAAACAAATGAGACATTCCCTTGAGGAACTTCCAATTATCTAGGGATAGGGTTATGTAAATAATTATTTACACGGTAATGAGATGAAAGCTATGATATAGATCTGTGCAAGTTGTTTTAGTGGGGACACAGGGGAGAATCTTCTACTTTTCTGTCGAACCTGGGCAGGCTTCTTAAATGTGGTAGCTGCAACTTGAAAGAAGAGGGTAATTGTTACAGACAAAGGAGTGAGTCATTCAGGTGGAGGCACCCCAATAATTTTGTGGCACAGTGGTGTGAAAGAGCTCAGGGAAAGAACCTGTTACCAAGGGCTATGATGGTACAGGGCAGTTAGGAGTAGAAAGAGAGGCTAGAAATTTACCTTGGGCCAGTATAAGTTAAATAGGAATAACTTAAATAGGGATAATATTTTGAAAATTGGAATCACACACCTAGTTAATAGAAATGCAAATTCAGTTAATATAAAGGTATCTTAGGAGGTAGTGTCACTGAAATGGCAAGAACCAGGGGTTACTGCATTTAAAATGAAACTTCAGCTTCTCCTCAACATTCTCATTGACTCTAAAGTTTATAGATTAAAATATATCTCTTGGCAGATAGGTAAAATAAAAATTTTTCTTATGTCAAATGGTCATCCTGGGTAACACATAAATGGAGACATGCATGAAAGCATTTTCTGTTTTGGAATTAAAACAAAAAGAATAAAGATTTGGGGGAAGACGAGACCAAAGCTATTTGATGAGTTATGTAGAATGATTAGGATATGAACAGAACAGCATACACTGTCCTGTGTGTGAGTAAATATTTCCCTTTATAATTTCTAAAGAGAGTGAAATACTGTTAAACAAAGGTTTGGACTACTGCTCATTATGCTAAGCCTGTCAGCCCTCTCAAGTCTTTCTTCCCACTGCTAAGATTTACTTTGGAATTTTTTCTGCTCGTACCAAATTTATGTGGAATGGAGTTAAATGTTTGAAATGGTTAGAGGAGTGCAAGTTAAATTAATTTTCGTCAAAATGACCATTCCCAGTGATTCAACCTGGAGCATCATTCTGCCACAGACCTCTCTAGAATACAGAAGTAAGAGTGAAAGGAGGGACTGGTCCTTTGTTTCTTGAGCTTCCTGCTTTAGCAGCACTTATCCCATATGAGTTTTAAGCCCTCCAAGGTGAGGCCACTTACCTGTGTGACCACAAGAGCACAACCAAAGCCAGCATCAGTGCACTTAGCATTCAGAGTGTTCCAGATAACACATCTGATGAGTCTTGCTCTTAAATCTTACAAGGTTTGTCTCTCTAGAATCATTTCTGTGTTTTAGAATGTTTATTTGAAAGTCCCTTAATTTTTCACTTGGAGTATAAATATTGGTCCTGTTGAACCCACCCTATGATAAGAAATGGTGCTAACCGCTTTCTCTTCTACCGCCCCTCGTATTCCCAGCCACAATTTTTACTGTGAAAAGATAAAATGTGCCTTGTTACTCAAGAGAATGACATTGGGGATGAAGGAAAACATGAAGAGAAAATTGAGAGACTGACCTTAAATAAAATTCTAACGTGGAGATTTGTATTTATTTAAATTCGATGTGATGCCGACTGTCTTCTTTGCTCAGAATTTTCATATTGACTCAAGACCCCTCATTTTGCTCATTATTTTCCTCTCCATCTATTCAAGACTGCTTTCAGGAAAGAGCTTCAGTAAAGATAGAAATCATAAATATGAACAATGCATGACTGAGAAAGGATTCAATGTAGTGACCCTCATAAGGGTAGCTACTTTTTTTTTTCCCTAATAAGGAAGTATTTAACCTCTCCTGTGGACTGAAAACTCCTACAGGGAAATGGGAGGTGAGGAAAAACAATTGGATTATAAATTCTGAGCTCTAAATTACTTTAATCCTTATTTGTAACTCATAGTGATTTGTGGAGTTGGAGATTTGCGCACTTTTTTTTCACTACGTATTCAGAGATCACAATTTAGTCTTAAGATCTATCCGCAATAGTGTATGGTTCAGTGCTTAGATGAAAGATGGCATATGGCAGACCACAAATAATATATGTATACACTACACACTTATGTATCTATCTATATGTATGAATTTATATGAAAATGGAGATGTGTATATATATATATACATATATATATATATATATACATGTGTACATATGTATTTTATATCTTCTTGCTTAGAGTTGGGTAATCATACATGGAGGTTCATTATCCTATTGTTCCTACTTGTATGAAGGTTTGAAATTTTCCATAATAATTAGTTAAAAATACATGTGAAATTTTTGAGTTTGCTTACAGGAAATAAAGACAATGTGGTCTTTCCAATAGCTCAGAATTTGATGGCAGCCATTTTTTCCCTGTAGGCTGCCTATGTTCTGATTCTGAAGGAAATGATATCCATTGCTTTTAAAGATCTTTGAAATTTCTCTGTGTAAAAACAAGATGAGAGTTACTCTTAGACAATACTGTGTTACCTGAAAAAATAAATGATAACAAGGCAGCATCACTGGGATATGTTAAGATAATCTAACTTCTCTAACAGCCTGAAAATTTTAATGGCTGTGTATGATAAAGGTTTATTTTTTATTCATGTTTTAATAAAACTTGTTCCTGTTTCATATATTCACTCAATCCTTTAAAGTCATGGGTCAACAATCTGAATGTGGGCAAAATGCAGGATGTTGAGAATTGTACAGAAGGGGCTGGTCTTACTGAATTCTATTGGCTATAATCAACTGTATCAATTGCATGAGCCCAATTAACCACAAGGCAGACTGGGAAGTTTGGTATTCCTATGTGTGTAGAAGGAAGTTAAACACATTGTATTGTTCCTGCTTCAGGTAACTAGAAATGCCCCTCCTGCTTCACCTCTGACTTATCCTTGTTCTCTGTTCTCCCTTGAAAGAAACATTTTAGTCTCAATAGCCCACTGTCTCATCAAACTGACTTATTAAAGATCATTTTTTTTTCATATCAATGCTGACTAGTATAGCTTCTTTTTGGCTTACTAAATCTTTCCCAGCCAAACCATTTTTTCCCTATTTACTCTCTCAAGGATTCCATCACAATACAGTCACCACTGCTGGTAAAACTCTTGTTATCTCAAGTGAATTACTCAGTTTTTCCCACCTTGTCTGAAATACATGTTCTTGGTGCATAACTCCCCACTGCTCATCATCTTCTAAGACATGAGGAAGTATGATGTCTTCATGTCCCACAGGCAAGTCCCACACCTTGAGGGAGATCTGCTCATTATCAAGGGCAAGGTCATAAATGAATCACTGAGACATCCACTATTGTGAATTGAAATTTGGTGTGAAGGGCTATTTTACTATGATCCTGAAACACAATATTCCCCATCTATTCATAAAGTAGCTTATTTGCTATACACAGTATGGTTGTAAATGCTCTTCTATTCTCTGAATGCTTGCTTTTGGTCATAAACTGGCACACACTCAAGGAAAAAAATGACAATGTGCCTCTATGGACACTTTTGGTCCATTTCCATAAATGTATTCAAACAAAATAAAATTGCCTGGCTCTTTATAATATGTCCTTTAGTGTGTTTAAGCTTGCAAAATTACCCCCAAGGATGACAAATTGTAAACATCATGCAATACCGCAGCCCCAGTTCAAGGCCTGTCTCAGTGTTCAGCCGACATTCACCCTTCCTAGAAACGTTTAAAGTGTTTTAAGAAAATGAAGCTAGGCAAACAAGCTTATCAGGAACGACAATAAAAAAAAATCATTGATTCTAATTAGAAGGCGTCACATACACAGAAACAAAGCTGCTTTTGTGTAGTGGAAAGTCTACCTGTTCTCTGAAATACACAGAGTGCTCTCCAGTGGTTTTAGATAATCTGGCTGACAAAGTTTCAGGGCCTTGACCTATTGGCCCATCTCAGGTGATTTAACTACACTTGTCGAAACTTGTTGAAGGTGTTGGTGGGAAGCGTGCTGGGATATACTTGGTTAGAAAGGTGTAATAAAGAGGCAGGCACTCTTGTTTTTTGAAAGTTCCAAACTGCATCATAAATCCAGGCAGTGAGTATTCAAAGTCTGGAGGCAAGAATTAAATTTAGAGTAGTTCATCTAGATGGCAGTTGCAGTTATTGCCCCCTACAACCCAGGGCATTGACCCACCAGAGGTGAGCACTCCAGCATTTCAGACAGGGTGAGGCTGATCCTGCTCCTTTGTGTGCCCAGGGAAGGCCAGCTGTCATTGTAACTATGTTTTGTGAAGTGTCCATGGAATGAGGCCTTTATGATGGAGCCAGTCAAGGAAAGTGCTGTATAATCTGAACAAATATTGGAGAAATCACTAATTGCTTATTCCACTGAGGTAGTAAATCAAAACCAACAACTATGTTACTGTCACTTTTCTTGAAGTCATAACGTAAGATAAAGTGAATTTCACTTTACAGGGTCAAGAACATAAATCCTGGTAAATCAGTGGGCAATTTAGTTTAAAATTAACAGTACATATTGATCATTTGCAATATCAATGATTTTCAAGGAGGAGTTTCATAAAAGATATTTGCAGTTACCTGATTGTACATTTCCTCCAAAGACTGGCTTGCTAATTACCTAGTGAATAATAAAAGTTGTCAAAAAACAAACAAAAGAAAAACAACTGCCCAAGAAACCATTGTATTCTGAAAGAATGATGTTGCCAAGTGTCTTGAATGGTTTCTGCTACACTTGTCAAACAGCTGCACCTGAGAGTGAAACTCTGAAGTTGATTTCTCACTAGGTTGAGATTGTATAGGATTTACTGAAGTTATCTGAAGGGGGATGGGGGGGATTGAAATACTTAAATCATTTATGCATTCTAAAAACATACAGACCATCTCTATATCAGTTTTCCCCTCCATTTTTACTCAGATAGATATTATATATAAATCAAAAGATGTAGGGGAAAAAAATCAAAGAGAGAACTTGACAGTCTCTTCAGTCCAATCATTTACTCTTCAATTCCCCCTTGAAATTCTCATAGATACACAGGAGATAGGATCAGAGTGATAAGGCAATTTAAGGCAGAGGAGATACAAGGCATTTAGGAAAAAAGGAGGTCACTTCTACTACACTTACCCACCTCCCACGCATACAGAATACAGACACCAGTTTTTTGCATTACTCTACCTCCTATTCCACTATAAATTAGATGAGTCAGTCTCACAACATTAAATGGCAACTATACACATGTTACCCCCAAATTATACCAGTCTAGACTCTGATCTCCAGACTTACCATCTGGGACTCACCACAGGCTACTCAAATTTAAGCATAAAACAAATTACAAAATTAAAAAATGTATAAAATCAAAATATCTGCTTCCTCCCCAAACCTCCTACAATCACCTATGTCTCAGTAAAAGGTAATTTCCCATCCTTACAGATATGCAAGCCAAAGCTTGGCATTACCCTTAACACTTTTATCTCTTATGACCCATATTCAATTCACTGGGAAATTTTATCAGATATGGGAATGTTTATATGACTAGAATGCAATTGTTTATTCCAACTTCTGCCACTGGACATGTGCTAGAAAACCAGAGAGACAGCTACTGCGAAGATTCCACTCATTAAAGTTTGTTCTCTGCTTCTACTTCTTACTCAGCTTCAATATACTCTACATGCAGTACTAATCAATTATAACACAAATAAGATGCCACAACTTCTCAATTAAAAACCATTCTTTTGTAGCCTCTAAGGTCCTAAACAATCAAGCTTTGATTACCTCCTACTCTGCAACCTCCATTTCTCTCTTCTTGTTCACTTCATGACAACTACCCTGAACTATGAGATATTTCTAGGACACTCCTGCCTCAAGACCTTTGCAGAGGATCTTTGCAGTTGCTATTCTCTTTGTCTGAGAATTTATGCAAAACTATTAAGGGTGACTGCAAAGGGAAAATAGAGGTTGTGACGGTACTTAAAAATCTCTGTGTATTTCTATCCAGTGACTGAAAGAAAGTGTATCCACTGCTTAAAATCTGTTACATTGAATATGTTTATATCTTACAGATTTTGTACCAATTTGGGGGTTATCTTATATTCTCCAATAGGATAGTATCCCTAGTTAGGCTTCATGTCTTCTGCTATTGTCATTTGCAATGGATTTTCTTTTTACTAATGTAGAGCTATCTTGCACATTGTAGCATGTTCAGCTATATTCCTGGCCTACCCACTAACACACCCTTTGATCCCTAGAGTGACCAACACATGTCAAAGGATTGGGCCCTGTCTCAAAATTGCTCCTGCTTGATAACTACTGAGTTATGGATATCTGAATTTATCAGTCTTATACATGTAGAAAGAGGGCAGTTATTTTGAGATTACAAACAGTGCCTGAAACATGAATACCTGGATTTAAAAATAGCCCAACATTTGGCATTGCCACAAGAGAGCTTGAGATAGCCTCGATCTCTTCCCTGGCTTCACCAAGGACACTGGCAATGACCTCTGTTGAAGAAATGATCCTTTATGCATCCAGGATTGTGAAAGGAAGGGATGCAAATAGTTTCAATTACTTATTAGACAGAGGGATTTCCCATTCTGACAGAAATACTGTATATGTGCAGAGTTGGTTTTTGTCCTAGAAGAATAGCTATATCTAAAGTTTATCCTCTTCTGAGGGGGAAGCATTTAATGTAAAAATAGCTTCATCTTCTAAACCAGAATTTTTGCCTTTGATGAGAATCCTTATCAATGATCAAATGCTCAGCAATTTTAGTATTCATAGTGAAACCATAGTATGATGAAAATATTCAGTGAATTATAGGTTCAAATTTGCAGATTTACTGTGTCTCTCTCTCTGGATACTCTTCATGATTTAAAAGTGAAGCTCATTCCTGCTTTCATTTAATAAGTCTTTGAAAGGCTGTACTTTTTGGTGCCCAAGATGGCACTAGATATAATGACTCTTTAACAGAAAAGGAGACTATTTTTCCATTGTGTCCTGACTTTAATGGTAAAAGTCAAAAGATACTTGAATTCTATAACTATCTAAATCATGCCACCCTTATAATATCAAACTTTACTTTTTAAATCAGCTAATTGGAAGCAGTTTAAAAAACAAACTGATTTCTGAATCTTCATCAGCAGTTACATGTATCAACCTAGATGTTTAGTTTGCAAAAATATAAGATATTGATTGTTCAACAAACCTGTAATACACAGGAAACTTTTTGAATCAAGACTGGGTTTGGAGATACTTTACACAGTGACTACTGATAACCATAGTAGATATTAATAAATTAAAGTGACCTTATTCGGTTTATCCAGGATAGTAAAAAGTCCATTAATGCTCATGATATAAGAAAATTAAGTAGGGGTGGCTGTATTTGAACACTTTCTTTTGGATCCCAGAGAAAAAGAGTTTTCATGATGTGAGGCAATCTATAGGGGAAGCTGAGCTCTGTATGATAATAACATCTTCTATTTGTTAAATCAATGTTACAAAGCCCTGCCCCATGCATAATTTCGTTGGATTCTATTCAGTATTCCTTTGAGGTAGAAGATTTGGTTGTGCTTTTCATTTCCACTTTAAAAGGAAGGAGCTACTTACATGATTTCACCTAAGTTTATATAGCCGGTAAGTACTGGATTGTTTACCAGGATCTAGGTGTTTTGGACTTTCAGACCAGAGCATTTTTCATTCTACCTCAGCCTTCCATGGAGTTATTGTGAGTTATATTGATTCCCTTCCATGTTTTGCTGTTCTCCACAGCTTCCAAACCTACTTCCTTTCTCTGTCCCCACTAGACTTGCTACATTGCACAACTCCAGATATTTCACTTACTACACATGCCCCCTGGTGTCCTAAAACTAGAGGATGGGAGAGCACCATGCATAATAGATCACATGAACTTCATGCTCCAGAATAGTATTTACTCTAGTATTAGTTAAAATTGTAGAGTGGTACCTACATACCAGAGTGGTACATATAACTCTTCATAATGCTACTTGTGAAAATAGCTACTTAAGTCTCATCAAATTAAAAGAAAGCACTATCTTTTATTCTTTTGATTAAAGATAGAGCCTAGTATTTGACAGAGACTCTTTTCATATTTGTTTAAGATGACTGTTTTGTACTTTTGAATGGGGTTACTCTGAAGAACAACAACACACATTTTTATTTACGAATTACACATCTCCAACCTATAATATAGAGGAGTATTGAAAAATGAACCTTTTAAAAAAAATGCTTTTTCCTAGCCAGATGTCATTTATTGCACTTTTTTATACCATGAAATAGAATGGATATACAAAAAATGGATATACACAAAATACACTTCTAAAAGTATGCTTTTTCACTTTATCCAGATGTTGTCTTCTTTTCATGGATGGCCAATTTTGTAGAACCATAGTGCATGCAAGGAGATGAGTTTACTAGAGTAGTGTATAGTGTGTGTAACAAATCAGCCCTAGCAAGAATGAGACCAATTAAGATGTAAGGAAAGTGTCATATAAACTTCATTTATGCCACCCCATTTGTTCTAGTTTTTGTGTTAAGAATTCAAATTTCTGTTACAAATAGCAATAGTGAAAAAACTAAAAATAAGAATACCTTGACTTTCCTTGTTATGCCATTTTAACCTCAAAATAATTTCAAAATAATCTTCCATAATATGTGCTACTTATTGAATCCAAGATGGAAGGTTCCAAGAATGGGAGGTTTTATTGTTTTATGAGCTAGGAAACTGAGGCTCAGGAACTTATATGAGAGGATTGACTGAGTTTATTATATGATAAAGTCCCTTATATTTTAAATCTTATCCTTTCACCCCAAATAAAAAGGTTTTATGCTGATCCATTTGAGAGATGATGAGGGCACACCTAGGGTGAGCAGACTGAAATAATCATCCATTCTTTAGGTTCCTAAAATCTTACCTCTTCTGTACATACATACTTTTAGCTTGTGGGGTAGAGCAGGATTACCAGATATTTCTTTGGGCAAATTCTGTTCTGCTCTGCAGCAGGCTTCTGAACATGATTGTAGCACATGTTTTCTGAAACTCAGTTCATAAAAATTTTGGGACTATCACATACTCTACCAAACATAGGTATCTCTCAGTTTGACCTCTGTATATAGCTTTATTTAATGTCTTTAGGGATGATTAGAGAACTAGTTTGAAGAGATGAATGAGTAATTAAATTAAATAATGGGTTTATTTTTGAATCAGGATCCTTGGAATTTTGTCCAAACTTTATTACTGTTTTTTACCACGAAGAGAAAGTAAAAAGGTAAAGAAGTATAATATTGTAGCAAGAGATAGGGCAGATATTTCAAGAAATTAGAAATTAGAGTAAGTTTGGAGCCACCCTGATAGTTTTAAGGCACAATGTACAGCTAGAAGAAAGAAATGCTGTAAGAGGCCTGAGTTCACATCCAATTAATCTCTCAGGGTAATTTGTTTACTGGATTCTGCTGCCAAACCTGTAAGTTGTTTTTTTCAGGGGTAAGGTTAGTTGATGAAGTGATTTATTATGTTTCTGTTATACAGCATATCGATCTTACTCATGGAAAATGTTAAAAGTGTCTGTTCTATATCATTCATCTTCCACCCCCAGCCCCATTATTCCCATTTCCCATTAGTAATTCCTTTATCACAGAGGGACATCTCATCAGGAATACACCAAGGTCAGTGAATGGCATGGCTCTATGTTTTGCCACAGGATTTTTAAAAGGCAGTCATTACTCAGAATTGCAAGAGGGAAAGGGCATTTAAGTAAGCAAGTGTTACAAAGTCTTGAAAGTGGGTATTTCCTTAGCCTCAGTGATAAATCAAAATCTAAGAGACAGAAATTTGTTTTTTATTTTTATGTTTTTTAAAACTAAGCTGTTCCATCTTTAATCATCTAGTATCCTGATATGTAGAGGAATCTCTAAGCTTCTTTGTGATTCTTAGACTCCATTTTCCAATAAATAGGAATTATTTCTTCAATATTGAAAGCTAAAAGAATAATCTAGCAATCATCCAAAAAAGTCAGTGAAAAAGAATAGAGTCCAGAAATGACCCAGAATCAGCAGGAATATTCTATTTCAGAATTCTGGGCTTTGTTTTTTGAGGAGTTTTTTGTTTGTTTTTATTTGAGCTGGGTAATGGAAACTCCTGCTACATTTGGAGAGGATGCAAACCTGGCACCAATGGGTTGTTGTGTATGATCCCTATAATCTCTCTGTGTTGACCACAGTCAGGATGTAACGAGGAAATGTTCTTGACAGTAAACAAAATCCTTTATCTTCTCTAACAACAGCACACCAGATAACCAACGATTATGTTTATTCTGAAATAATTTATATTGACAAATTATTTTGGTCAGTGTGTGATGCTGGCCGGTCTCTGACATGTTGCATTGAATAACCCCCTCATCTCAGATGTCTTCAGACAAAAGTTCCAGAAGAGGGGAGAAACTAGTAGAGATAGTCATAAGAGATGCTGCCCCCCTTCTGCACATTTGACCTTCAAGAGAAAGTCACATAAGCATCAGGTAAACCCATCCTTCTGCCTCTAGAATTTCACTTAGGCCCCTGTTTTTCCTTATCTCTGCTTCAAAGATTGGCATTCTGTTAGTATTATATGTCTACATTCATCTCTTTTAACTCTCAAAGCTAGGAAAAAGTTTTTCTTTGTCTCTTAATTTTATAATACAGCTAACTTTGACTCCAAGTGACTTCTGATGGTAAGAATTTTTTTTTTAATTAAAAGTATTTTCTTACTGAAGTGTCATTGCATTTTAATATTTCAGGCATCCATCATTACAAATCAATGTGTATTTACTATATTAAGTTCACCACTAAAAGTCCAGTTCTATATTCAGCTTACTCATGACCCTTTTTATCAGATATGTACATCCCTAGTCCTCTTTCTCTTTTAGTAATCACTAATTTTGGACTTACAGTCGAAATGAGTATTTTTATTTTATTTAGTTCATGCATTTGTTTTGTTTCTTTATGTAATGTATCTGAGTGTAGTAATATAGTGTTTGCATTTTTCTTTTTACTTATGTTCTAAGTATAATACCCTTTGGTCCAACCATGTTCTTGAAATTCTAAGAGAGGATGCTCCTACACCAATGAGATGTATTGCTGAAGGTCCCTCATGGGAGAAAGATTTTTGCAAACAGAATCTTACTCTAGTGCCTTTTGTTTCCTTTCCTCCATTAGTTTATAGGATGTCATTCTCCTACTCCTTTCCTTCCAAGATTAGAAGATTAGATCACACCTCAGTTAATACTTAAATTCATGAAAAGAATAGTCTATAATTATAGATTAATGTGGATTAGTCTTTACTCAGATTAAAGATACTCTGCTATAATCTTTAATTTAGTCCTTCAGTTACTAGGTAGATTTAAGTAAACTAAGTGAGGACTCTACCATCTCACCACTTCCCCCTCATTTCACTTTTTAAAAAATTATAAATGGTTATATTAAAGAAAGAACTATTAGAAGCTCTTTGAATTCTGAAGTTATTCATAGAATGAACATACACATATATATATATATATATATTTTTTTTTTTGGTATGAGTTAACAATCTAAATGCCCTTTTACTTGAAACTATTTCTGGACTAGATGTAGGAGTGATTCAGCCCATGATTTTATAATGGAACTGACAGGGGAAAAATAAAGAACCAAACACCATATTTACCTTTGTCTAAATAGAGTCCATTAATAATAACAAATCATCTGGTTATTTTAACATCATATAAAAGCGCAGGTTTTTATGTCTCTTGGTGAGTCAATTTTTAAAAACATTATCTATTTAATTCTTTGAATAAACAAACATATCTTTTTATTTTCCCTTTAAAATAAATTTATCTTTTTGCATTCAGATATTTCCAGTTATGACAAAATCTAAGAAAAAAAGAATTCTTTAAATTGAAATTACTGAATATAGAAAATATATAGTAAAGAGTGAAGAACCCAGACATGGGGTTAAAACTAGCTCTTAAATTGGTTTGATTCCTTACCTAGTCACTTGCTAACTCTGAAATCCCAAAAAATATTTACTGCCTATTAATTTCAGTTTACTAGCTTGTAAAAATAAAATAATAACTACCTTATGAAGTTGTTGGCAAGGTCAAGAGAAGTAATGTAGATTTATAATGCCAAATGATGAGTAAGAACTCACTTTTCCAGTAATTGTTCTTTTCCCATTTTGTGTGACCAGACTGAATTTTACCTTAGTTTAGCCGCAATGTTTCATTGACAATGAAACAAATTTAGAACTAGTTGAGTTTGTCATTCACATATAAGGGAAATGAGATGAATGGAGATCTTACTTAAGAGGACAGAATCATTGACAGAAGAGATTAGAACCTTCCTAATCTTAAAGCCAGAACTTTCTGCCTACAGATAGCTTGACCCAACTCCAATAACATTTACTGTTGAATTCTGTAAATATAGCATTAACCTAAACAAATTTCCCAACTCAAAACGCAAATTTCCTGAAGTCACCAAAAGAAGAGGAGCAAATATGACTTCATTCTACTTGGACAACATATTTGTTCTAAAATAATTTGTTAACTGAGAAGACATTTTGCTATATATATTATGTATATTATGATGACACCTTTCATTAATATCTCTCCAGAAATTTAGGAGTACTCAGAATTTCGATATCACTTTGATATCGCATGAAATGACATTAAAGTGTAAGGTTTATATTCAGGGAATAACTTGTTCAAAGAATGTGTACATTTAAAATTAAATAGAAGTGGATAAAGTTCATCTCCATAGATTATATTGATTTGTGCTCTCATTTACTATATGTGAGAGGGTCACTTGTTTCCACACCTCACCAACACAGTACATCAACAGACATGTTGTTAGTTGCTAATCTGGTAGATGAAAAATGTTTATCTTTTTAAGAATTCAGTGATCATTTTCAGTTTCTTGCATGGTTCTATCTCTGCCTATCATCTGTTTCTTTTCTTTTTTTTTTAATTCATTTTATTGATTTGTTACAATTGTGCATTAATTGATCTCTCCTCTTCCTTCCATATCCTCCCTCTGTATCCCCCCTCCAGTTACTCCATCTCCCATTTTTCTGCAATTTGTTGGTTGGTTAAGTTAATGTTCAGTTGTTGGTTGTTTGGCCCCTTGTTCTCTGTTCTCTTCCGATATCTGGTAAATGTGTGTGTGTGTGTGTGTGTGTATGTGTGTGTGTGTGTGTGTGTGTTTACCCCGGGGCTTTCCCACTTCACTAACATTTGTT